>VYZM01021684.1:19275-46751 GCA_013398915.1 Dromas ardeola
CTCTCGTGAGACCCCACCTGGAGTACTGCATCCAGCTCTGGAGCCCTCAGCACAAGAAGGGCATGGACCTGTTGGAGCGGGTCCAGAGGAGGGCCATGAAGATGATATGAGGGCTGGAGCACCTCTCCTATGAAGACAGGCTGAGAGAGTTGGGGTTTTTCAGCCTGAAGAAGGGGAGGCTCTGAGGAGACCTTATATCGGCCTTCCAGTACCTGATGGGGGCCTACAGGAAAGCTGGGGAGGGGCTGTTTGCAAGGGCATGGAGCGATAGGACAAGGGGCAATGGCTTTAAACGAGAGCAGGGTAGGTTTAGATTAGACGTTAGGAAGAAGTTCTTTACACTGAGGGTGGTGAGGCACTGGCACAGGTTGCCCAGAGAGGTGGTGGAGGCCCCATCCCTGGAGACATTCAAGGCCAGGCTTGATGAGGCTCTGACCAACCTGATCTAGTTGAGGATGTCCCTGCTCACTGCAGGGGTGTTGGACTAGATGACCTTTAAAGGTCCCTTCCAAACCAACACATTCTATGAGTCTATGATTCTATAATTCAACACAGAACAATTTCTTGAAACACAGAACTAAAACATGCAAAAGTCATATGCAACTACCATCTTCACTGAGAAGAACACACACACTAGCATTCTTGAGTTTCAAAAATACTTCTTCCACCTTGTGCAAGAGTGCATTCTCATCCTAGTGAGGTAAGCTGATGGCTGTAATTTCCAATCTGAGTTTCAGCAAGTTGCATGCAAAATTCTCAATGCATGGTGTAGAGAGCACATGTTTGAGTATGCCACACATACCTCGTTGTATGCTCATACCTCTATTGCCAAAAAAGCAGATGGGTAGTAAACCAAAGCACAATGCATCTGTGCTCTGGGCAGCTTATTCAACTCTAAATAAAGTTTTCATTTTTTCATAATGTTACAAAATAAATGTGAAAAGTTAACCTGTATGCTACTGTTGTATTAGTAGCTGTGTCTTATAGCTGTCAATAAAAAGATTACTAAAGCTGAAACTCAAGCTAACATATTTAATGTAGTTAACATTGGAATACTTAAGACAAATACATGATTGAAACAGAAAAGACGTCATTTTATCTCAGAGAACTAAATTGATGACTGTTGCATTATATATCCTATTATCGATGAAGTAAATACACTGAGTCTTATCACAATAGCAAAAGTTAGTAATTCATGATCCGCAGAGGAAAGAGTAAATTTTAGAAACTTTTTGTTTTCGACAAATGTGTTATTATTTAGGGTGTGAAAAAATAATTTAATAGAGGAGAGAACAAAGGTAACTTTTTATTTCTCTGTTAAATCATGTTAGCAGCTATTTGCAATGAAATAAATCTTGGAATACTGTACCAAGAGATTTGCAACTTGCCTATTAGACATAATAAAAGAACATAATTTGTCCTTCAAGTTAGAAAATAAATTTGGTAACAAGGGGCATCTCTGACTGAACTGTAATCACCTGCTTTAATCAACAACTTCCTTTTCTGAATAAATAAATAGTAAGCAATTTTAAATTGTTTTTAATATTAGTACTTAAGTTAGTTCCCCGCCAGAATAATTTCGAAATCATTTGAGAACAGAGTACCAGAAGAAATAAAACATAATTTAAGATAAATAATCTCTTTGACTGCTGATTGAACAGACTGAGATCTTATTTGTCTTTGGGGTAGAGATGATATCACCCTCCCCCAAATTTCCTGGAAAACATAAAAGTGAACTGTGCACAGTCAAAACTCTGTAACTCAAGCAAGATGAGGTGTGTATGCAGTGATTAAGCTGGACAGAGAAATGATGCAACCCTTAAATGTTAACTGATGCCTAGGGAATCCAGTATGTTTCTAGCCTGAAAAATGCCCAGTAGCTAATGCTCTTAGGGTTGCTTTAACACTGCAGTGGGGCACTACTGACAGTATTACATGGGATTTTGTTGATATTACCTCATAAAAACAATGTTTCTGGTTATTGTAATTAAAATTCCATTTATACTGTAATTAAGCATACAGATTAGAGTGGTTACTTTTCCTGTTGGATTAGGTGAAATATTCAAACAATAAACACTGCAAGTAACAATGATTGTCTTCCTCCTCTTCCGCAGCTGCAAGTGTTAAATGTTAAATACTGGCACCAAGGGGAAACAAACCAATCAATGAACAAACCAGCTTTAGGTACAATTTTAAATTGCAATGTTATAATAGCAAAGAACAGATGGGCTGCATTTCCAGATCTGCAGCAGGAGAAGGATGGAGAAGGAGGGAAGAAGATATAGGCTGAAGTGCTAAATTGAGATTACTGGAACTGGTTCAGGAGATAATTCAGATAAAAGCAACTTCATGTACTTCTGTATCAGAACTGTTAACTGGACAGATATTGATTAGGTCAAACAACACAATGTTACAGGCGTACTAGAAGGAAATTTCACTTAGGCTGTCAAGAAAGTCATCTGAAATGACACATGACATCAATGTGAATGTCTGAGTTGAGTAACAATGAAGATTTCATTGTCTTCTCTGGTTATGGAGAAATTAAAATATAAATAAAACTATCTTGATTTACGCCCATGTTGGAGCTGAACACATCATTCTGACTTATGTGGAGCGACAGAAAGTGGTGCAGATTGTGTATAATCTTTTCATGTGCACTGAACACTATATGTTGCTTAAGCCAGTTCTCATAGGTGCTTAAGCCAGATCTCAGAGGTTCTTAAGCTGCCTGGGTGAGAAATGGTGACTTCTTTGGTACTGTTGCCTAACTTCACAGGGAGTGCTCAAGTGAAATACTATGGGGCCGGACATAAGAGGCAGCACAGTCCAGCATGTGAAGTCCTTGGCAGCAGCTAAGTGACAGTTGCTCGGTGCCACCAAGGCAGCTCATTAATGTGTACATTTACACATATGCATAGCATCATCTAAAGGAACTTTTTCTGCTGACACTTCAAGTATGTTTCTGCAATGCAGTCCAGTACCATAAAACAGATCATATTTATTTACACAGTGCAGGGCTGTACAGAGAAAGGAGCTCAGGTCCAAAAGTTAAATCAATTCAGTCCAAGCTGATGAAGCTTTACTGTGTCCAATCCTAGAGCTAGCTTTTTAGTGCTTGCTTCAGGATCTCTGGTCTGCATCATGCCATACCATATAAGCATGCTCTTGATTGTCTAGGAAAGTCAGATGGCAGGGAAGAAGAGAACTTGAGAAGTTATGTTTTCAACTTGTCACTCATCTCTATTTATAGATCTAGTCAAGTGAACAAATTTTTGCCTGATGTGATATGTATTGTCCCAGAGTGCTCACAAATTCAAAAATCACTCAATATTTCATGTACTCTTTCCTGTCCTTCAGGTGATAGAAAATGTAAAGTCTGATTGCTACTCTTGTTTTGACAGTACTTTCACTATCATTCTCTTCTGCAATATACTCTTTTAGCAGCCAGCAACTCAAAGAATAAGGCCCAGGAATACTATTCCTTCTCAGACTGTGTCTCTCACACCCACCTATCTGGGCCATTTTCCACTGCTGTCATCAATTACAGAGAAAGGCTTCTTCAAACAAATACCATTGCACAAATGTGATTGATTTAAAGCAATGTATTTGGACCTAGTGCCTTAGCAGGAATCCCTATTTATGGGATTCTGACAAAATCAGGGAAATAGTAGTTTACCCAGAGAATCAAATTGCTATTTTGAAAGAACTAAGGGCCTAGTTTGGTGTTACGGAAGTTCCCGTTTCCAGGTGAACTGAACTGTATGACTAATTCATAGAAGTTAATATGTTTAAACACTCTGAACAAAACACTGAACAAAACTCTGAAGTTAATGGCCAGTGTACATGACAGGAAATCATCAATCATTGGTTCACATTTAGATTCACGAGAGGTGCTGAAGGAACAAAAATATGCTTAGGAACAGTAAGAAACGGCAAACACACAGTTAACTCATATAGCTGATTTTAAGTATAAACAAAAATGCTGTATATCTGACTAGCTCTTTTCCTCCCAGGCTCCCTACCATTCTTGTTCTCAATGGGATTATTTCAAAGGTCATTCTTTAAAGGTAAAGATACATGCCTATTTTTATAGGATATGGGCTTAAAATAATAAGCTCCTAAAAGAAAGAATTAGCTTACCTCTATTGTCTAGAGTATGGATGCTTACTAAGCTCAATATGAATCAATATTGATTAAATGCCTTCATATTTTATTAAGCATATAAAATGTGAGAAGTTTAGGATTAAATAGAGAATGGTTCACAGGGTATATAAGATCATACTGATAATTTTGTAAGTATCCGTCAAATGAATCAAATGGTGCGTTTCATCAATTAGCTAGCCAGACTTAGCCAGAGAAGGCTTACTACACCAAGTAACAAACGTGGCAACAGTAATTTCCAATGGCAGCTTCCTGTGCGAAGACCTACAATTTCTAAATCAGTTAAAACAAATAGAACGGATCTGCCAGCTCTGCAGTTTGTGAGCAGACAACAGTCTTTCTAGAGAATGGTCTGAAAGAATTTTTGAATGATGCGATATTACAGTTCAAGAGTGGTTTGCTTTCTAAAATTCATAAAGTTTATGAAAATATGAACGTATTTTCATATGTATTTTCATAAGTATTTTTGTTTTGTGAAGTTTTCATTTCTTTCTATGTCCAGAAAAGTTTTACTGTTTAATTTAAAAACAAAGGAGAATATTCGTTAAACTTAAAACTTCCAAACCTCTGCTAAATGCTTCAGACATTTTGCTAATCAAAAGAACACAACAGTAAAAAAAAAACCTTTCAAACAATAGGACCGGGGGTTTTTTTTGTTGTTGTTTTTGTGTTTAATTTAAAATTTTCTGACATTTTTATTTCTTTGTAACTGGTAGCTAGGGAATATTGCTGGGGTGACATCAGGTAGGCTATCAGAGTCTATATCAGAGCCCAGACAGAAAGGCTAACACTCGTTTAGCACTTCTAACAGTATGGAATCCAAGCAATCTCTAACTGTACAGTGACAGAAAATAGTAAGAAACACATTAGTGATTCTTAACCTCGATATAGACCTTGCTGTGTACTAGGGCATTCTCACACTTTTCAACAATTTCCTTAAGTGACAGTCTAGCAAGTCTTCCAAGTTCATGCACAATTTAAGCCTTCTGAATGGGCCAATGGATGTCAGTATGACCAGTTACTTACTTAACTCTATAGAGAAAATTTTGCATGTTGTTGGGATTATTGTAGTAATTGTTTTGTAATCAGTGCTACACCTCCTCAATAGATGTTATTCTCAAAAATGTCACAACTCTCAAAGCCAGGCTTGCCAAAATATTAAAACTTTGAGGAAAGACTAGAAAAACATTTCAAAAAATTCACAGCAGTGAATGTCTTTTTTTTATGAAATAGAGCTCTGCAGGAAAATCATGGAAAGATCCAAATAGTCATCAAAGTGTTATGATGGAAGGACAAAGTACTGCAGGCAGATTACATCACACTTTATGGAAAGATCTTTGTCACAGTAAGTTTCATGTGAAGTAAAGAGAAGCTTTCCATTGAAGCTCCATTGAGGTTTCCATTAAAGAAGGGGTTTCTCATCAGGCAGGAATTCAGTCCTGATGTTAAAAGCACACATACAATTTCCTCTGCAGCAACTTGAAAACTTATGTAATAAATTAACTGTAAAACATTTTACCCTATGAATATTTGAAACAGTGTCACTACTTTTTAAAATTTTCTAGTATGGCAAAAAGATGAGAGAACACAAAACTCTGAATTGCTAACTTCAGTATTTTATTTTTTTTTTTAATTTCTAGGAAGCTTACTATACCCTTGTGAAATCTTAAAATTTTATACAGAGAGAATTTCTATCAATCCAAGGAGTGGCACCCCATCTTTTTTTTTTTCCTTTCTTTTCTATTTTAATTTGCAGTGCATTTATTTACATTTAATACGCTGCTTTCAATTGCTTTCTTCCCCATTGCTAAAAAAATGAAATAAGCAGATCTTGAAAATCACAGAAAAACAAAAAACAACACAATTTAACAGATTAATAGGTTACACTAATGAAGAATGTCCTGAAGCACAAAGGTTCAATAAAAATACTAAGACTTTGACTTCAAACAGATGAAATGTATAATTAGAAAAACTTTCTACTCTACAAAGAGCTCACATAAGTATTCCAGATAGGTAGATCAGGACATAGCCAGGAAATCTGCTCAGTGTACCTAGAAATCCTGATAAGAGTTTCAGCCTTCGCGCATGAGATGGGGAACCTGCTCTTCACAGAGAGCACATTTAATGGTGCTCAGCTAAATGAACAAAACTGAGCAGAGTGCTCTGTGCCCACTCCTGGCTTACATTAAGGCAGGCATGGCAGAGTACAGGGGGATAAGATGTTTTGTCAATATCATGAGACATAATAGTGCAATTTTAAAAATATGCATCAACTTAAAAACAAAAATTATATTGCATCAGTAACAAGGCCATTGCAGAGAATACATTTCAGAAAGTACAGCCAGTTAAGTGAAAATTTATGAGACAGCAATAACTGCCTCGACAGCAAAGCTGTACTTTTATGAGCATGCTTGAACTATTTTGCTTTAAATGCTAAGTGAGCCTGATTTGAGTAGATAAACAAAAATGAGTATGTTCAATACAACTGATCCACAGCACAGTAAAACATTTCAGAGGGCATAACTACAACAGCATGAACATTGTTAAAATTGACAGAACTTTAACTGTTTTCTGGAAGCTGATCTTCCCCAACTATGACAAGAATGTATACAGTAGCAGCAGTCATTTTATCCCAGCCTTCTGACTGTACTGCTTTTTTTCCTACTCAAAAGGAAGCATGAGGCTGTGGGTTGCTCTGGTCTTTTGATGAGTACAATCCAATAACCTGCTGCAGTTTCAGTTTCCTACTAAAAATGGGTCTGGGCAAACTGCAAATCATCTGTGCTGCATGACCAAAAAATATTAGTGCAGATAATGGCATCTTTATCTTCATTTGGTAACTGATTTCCACATCTAACCAACATCACCTTGAGTTGTCAGGAATTAGTTTTTGCTCCCTTGCCTCTTATCTAAACCTCAGATACACGTTAAAATAAGTGTGGCAGTTTTGGTGTGTTGCTAAAATAGAGATCGATGAAGGACTGTATTGTCATCCTTTTAGAAATTCTTTAGCTCATGCCTGTTTCTAACTTTTTATATGCAAATATTCATCATGACATGAAATATTCATCATGACATGAAATAGAGTCAAACCCTGAGGAACAAAAAATGAGAAAGCGTTCCCATACTATCAAGTACACAGTATTTGTCCTCTGGCACTTCTGCAGAGTACCCCATGAGGAAGGCATCTAGGCTCTTTGTTCTGTTTGTACACCTCCAGATCCTCCAGGTTTGGACTGCAATATTCATACTCAGATTAGCTATCAAAAGCCAGCAAGGCAAAATTTCTTCAGGAGGTTTACCTGGATTTAACTCATATTTAACCAGATTTAACTTAAGTTGTAGACTTCAAAAAGCATGTATAGGCTTTCCTCCTTGGTTAATGCACTGTTTTGAAAGACAGGGATGAGGTAATGGCTCAGCTCCTTCATCCTCAGGGTAAACAGCTGACTGAATAAGAGCCAGCAGTGTGCCCAGGTGGCCAAGAAGGCCAATAGCCTCCAGGCTTGTATCGGCAATAGTGTGGTCAGCAGGACAAGGGAAGTAATCATCCCACTGTACTTGGCACTGGTGAGGCTGCACCTCCAGTACTGTGTCCAGTTTTGGACCCCTCACTGCAAGAAAGACACTGAAGTGCTGGAGCACCGTCCAGGGAAGGGCAACAAAGCTGGTGAAGGATCTAGAGAACAGGTTCTGTGAGGAGTGGCTGAAGGAACTGGGGTTGTTTAGTCTGGAGAAGAGGAGGCTGAAGGGAAACTTAATTGCTCTCTACAACTGCCTGAAACGAGGTTGTAGTGAGGTGGGAGGTCAGTCTCTTCTCCCAAGTAGCAAGTGATAAGGCAAAAGGAAATGGCCTCAAGTTGCACCAGGGGAGGTTTAGACTGGATATTAGGAAAAATTTCTTCACTGAAAGAGTTATCAAGCCCTGGAACAGGCTGCCTGAGAAGTGGTTGAGGAACCATCCCTGGAGGTATTTAAAAGATGTGGCACGTAGAGACATGGCTTAGTGGTGGACTTGGCAGTGTTAGGTTTACAGTTCGACTTGATGATCTTAAAGGTCTTTTTCAACCTAAATGATGCTATGATTCTAAGTCTAGTTTCCTTTCTAAAGGAAGCTCTCTGACCTGACTGTGGCCAGACTCCACTGGAGAGCACGCAAATCAAGAGCAGTCTTCGGCCTTTCCCAGCTCATGTGCACTTATAAAAAGCCTGACAACTGATTGAGAATATTTTTCACTCAAGAACACAATGATGACAGAGTTTTCACAGAAGTGTTTGTGTCATTAAGTACTTTCATTCTTGTATTTTCACTGTTTTGTTAACACTGTAGACTTGACCCTACAACCCTTGCTCACTCAAAACTCCCACTAGCTTTAATCAAAGAGAGTAGTGACTAGAAGATGGGTCTGTATAATAGTAAATTCTGTTCACAGTTCTGCCATTTTTAAACATCCTTGAAGAATATGCAGCTCAATTGAACTTGGCATGTGAAAAAGCAGTACCTGATAAATGTCAAGGACCTCACTATGGCCTATTTTTTTGCCCAAGGTAAAGTAAGTCATGCAATATATGCTGTACTGTTTTAATACACTGCCTTAGGAAATCCTTAGCGTTTCCACAAGGCACCTGGAATATACATTTTGTACATCACAACGCAAACAGATACAAACCCAAACAATTAGTGGAACCGTAACATTTGCCATGATTATCACTACTAAATAGTCAAAGGATAATTACTTAATGGCAGTTTTTAATTCAGAGCACCACATGACCCCATTATACAAGGTTTCTAAGTGCTTTCTGAGTGATTTTTAGACAGTTTTTATCAGAAGAATACCAAGAAAGAATAGTTAAAAACCAGTTGACTAATGAAAAAAAAACCAAAAAACCTGCCAAAGAAATTAGCTGAATTTAGAAGAAAAAAACATATGTTCTGTGGAAATTTAGCTGAGGCACAAGTGGGGAAAAAAAAAATCTTGCTTGTCATTCATATGACATTTTTTTAAAAAAGAGTTTTTAAAATAAAAAGTATGGATGCAGCTAAGGGATGGATATGGTCTTCGTGGGAAAAATAAAAAAACAGAAAAACAACCTGTGACACCTAAGAAAAACAGATTAGTCTGAAACAACTTCACAAACATCTCAGATTGAAGGTTGGAGGAACCAGAACAAATATCCTCTGAAACTGCTGCCAAAACTCCTATTTGATTCCCTTTTATGAAACAGGATTGTACAACCAAATTCCTAATCCCAAGTCAAACTTTCCAAGACAGTATCAATGAGTATGGTCAGTATTTCCAGATATATATACATTATCTGCTACCCGTGTTGCCATTTTAGGAAGAGGGTTAAGAGCACCTGTATGGAAATATGCTAGATTTTATTTCATGTACTCTGCTGACAAAATCAACTGAGGTCAACAAGAGATGACCTTTTATTCATCCTAGACAAAGTTTATTTTAACTAAAATGGGTCTTTAGAAGAGAACCAAAGTCACTGCTCCTGTAACTAAATACTGAAAGAGACAAAAACTGTCAGTGGAATAAATCCTACTGATTGGTCACCATTTCTCTTTTTTTCTGTAAGACTGGAATAACAGCAATAACTTGTCCTACAAAAGTGAGGATAACTATCAGTTGACTCTACAGTGCTCTGAAAATGTAAATATAGGTAAGTAAATTGTGAAAGAAACAGATGATTTTACTCCATTGTCCAGGGGTTTACCCCTTCTCCCTGAAAAAACCCAGACCCGAATAACAACGTGTCCTTTTCACTAAGCAGTTGCACATGTATTCAGCATCTACTGAGCAAATGTGGAGATGAAGGGAGAAGAAGAATTTGAGGAATTTTGGGAAGTTGGGAAAATAAAGTATTCCATAAATATTATCTTTTATTTTTCTGTGTGGCTGATGACAAAGCTGTTTTACATGGTAAGAAGCTTTATTTCTTCCTGTTGTCAAGTTTCATATTGCCCAGAACAAAATTTTGAGATCTTACAGACTGAAAAAGTACTAAGACATTTCTTGGGGGTCATAAACTGAAAGTTATAAAGAAAGAGAAAATATGTAGGGTAGATACTACAGAAGGACAGACTAAAGAAATAACCAGATGCATAATGTCTCAGGGAAAAAAAAAAAAGAAAAGGTAAAGCTTTCTGAAATTGATCTAAAGTCCAAAGTTAGTGAAAATACTACAATGAAACCATGCACCCCGAGAATGAGATTTCTGATGGAACCTGTTCCTTCCTTTAAAATGTATTTAAAATTTAAATTTGATTCTTTATTCCAACAAACGATTTTATGAAGAATATTTTTATCAGTTCATGGTTTCTGTACTGCCATCTTCCTTTTCCAATCTCAAGAAATTCCCTTTTATATACAATGAAAATTATCCTGTTCAAGCAGAAATCATAAGGACTGTTATTTTCAAATATGTCAAATAAACTTAACTGCTTTCCTTCTCACAGCGTATTCTACCCAGCATTTCTTGCACACTACCAGGAAATGTGTGCAAGAATTCTTTCTTTCACTTCAACAATGCAGAACCTTTACTGCCAATTTAACAATTTTCTTTCTAAGAAGTACCCTTGCTTTTGCTGACATTCTCTTCCTGGGTTTGTGGCAAGCTCTTTGTAAACTCATAAATAAATGGACAACCAATTTGTCATCCACAGTGAAAACCCTTCTTAAAACTCAGTTTTGCTACAGAAATACTTCACAGAGGTACACAGCTGGTGTGTCACAATTGCTCATTCTTAGAGCATTCATGGATGTCTTTGTTGCTTTATGTTTTCTGTTTTTAAACTATATATGGTTTAAAGTAAAGAAAAAACCATCTTTTTATGTCTAGCATAGCTGCAAATAGCTTGTGATGAGGACTCCTACAGCAATAACAAATACTAAATAATATCCTTGAATCCAAACATCAATATAAAAGCAGAATTTATTTATTTCATGCCTGTAAGGTAGATACATTCAGTTCTATGGACAGTGCATGTTGGAAGATTCTAAAATAATAATAATTTAAAAAAAAATGTTGCACAGCACAGAGTTTCACTTGTATATAGTTGCTTTTGCTATCCTTGCCACAGGCCAATTCAGAAGAAACTCCTTTCCAGTGATGCACTGAACATTGCGAAAAGTGCTCTGAGATGAAAGGTGCTATATAAATTCAAAAGCTTTATGAAGGATTAATGCCACACTACTTCTTAAAAGCCAAATGCTGTTACCTCTCGTCACTTGGCACATGTCATTCAAATTAACCCAGCTTTTAGCTTTTTATGTTGCTTCTGGTCTGCTGTTGGAAAACCTGTATTACAGTTCCTGAGAGCTGACTGTTTGTTGAAACACTGTAAATGAGGTCTTGTATTTCATTCCCTTGCCCTAAAGCAGGGTCAGCTGTACCTAAAAAATTTCTGACAGATACTGCTATACAGACTCCTCCCAAAGGTCTTGAATGATGGAGAATTCACAGTCTCTGCACACATGGCTTTATTTTCTATTCCATTTTATTTCCTCTTGTATTTCCTATTATGTAAACTGAACTGTGCTTGCTGCGACATATAGCTATTATTTGTGCTCCTAATGAAGTCTGTTGAGTAGCCACAAACACTAAGTTGAGAACTTGTATGATACCACGGTATTTCTTTCTCTAGCTTGCTGCTGTTAAGAGTACCTGAAAGTGTTCAGCAAAGGAATTTAATACTCTGGAGTCCTGTCTTCTAAATTAAGGTACACTTTAAAGGTTATCAATCCCCTCTATAAGTAATAACACACAATATCTGCCACACCCAAGAGAAATATTAGGTTGTTCTCAAATTACCTTAAATCACAATTGGCATTCCTCAGTGAAGAATATAGCTGGACATTACATGTTTTACTAATGCATTACAAACATATGCAGTGAAAAAAAATCTAGACCGGTGGAGTTTATGAATGGTTCCCGATGAGCCCGGGGATACCTAAGACAACTAGCAACTCTGGTCCTCATAGTGAATGACCATCGACTTCTTCCTCCTAGCCATCCCACAGGAGCCTGTTGCCTGGTGGTGTCCAGCTGTGGCCCCAACTTCCCTGTGCTTGCCCACACAGCAGGGGAGCAGCAGATACTTCTGGCTCCCGCTCTGCGCTGAGCAGCAGCCCAGAGGTGACAGTCAGGGGCCCAGAGGAGATTTCCAGGGCTGTGTCCTCCCTTCACCCATGATGATATACAGGATTATCAGTATCTTGTCCCTAGCTCCACTCAAACCTAGAACTGATTGCCCTTCAGTAATAGCAAGCCAAAGGCTTTAGAAAAGGGTAGGGTGGGAGATGGGGAGGGGAGGAAAGAGACCACGTGTCTTCTACTGGTAAGTCTGTGGATGTTTGAAGATCTTAGGAAGATTTACAAGCTTCAGATGGTACTTTAGGGACAAATATTTTTTTGCTTTTCTATTTTTATACAGAAGAATGCTTTCTTATTTTTAATATGATACCATGTGTTGCAGAAAATGCTGAAGGGTTAACTGTAGAGAATCTTCTTCCCTTCTAGTTATTTTTAAATATCAATAAATATTTTATGCCCCATAGAAGTTAGTCAGTAACACTTTTCGAACCACTTCGAAATTAATGGACATTTAAGTTATTCAGTTGCCTTTTTTTTTTTACCCCAGTTTAATTCAAGCTTTTCTTTTGGCAGTGGATAAAACCCCTGAATTAAAAGATTCAGATTGGGAAGGTTACATTGTCTTTAATCAGTAAGGCTAAAAAAAAAATTAACATCCCAAAATTGAGATACTACTTCTATCAGAGAAATTAAACCTCAAAGAGGAAAAATAATGATCCAGGTGACAACATTGAAAAGTCACCTAATTTTATGTTATAGATGGGCAGCTTGTGAAGATAAATGCAGACACTGAGAAAGCAGAAAAAAAAATCTGGCAGCAGTGTTTTGATTCCTTAAAAATGTCATCTTGAGAGATCATGAAGAGAAATACTAAAGAATGTAGCTTTTGTTTAATTAGAATTTTTAATTCATAGAGTTAGCTATATAGTACATGTATGTGTGTGCATACGTGAATGCATAAAAAATACTCAGTTACGTTATTTCTAGTTATGCTATTACTGATGTAACTAAAATTTGAACATTTGCTAATGGAACGTTAACAGAGAGAAAACAAATGCTTAATAGGCAGGATATCAATGTGTCAGAGCCCAATATTCTCTGACCAGGTTCTTTTAGATATTCCATGAGTGGAAGCTGTAACATTTAATATCAAATTTAGGTGTTTGAAGATAGTCGATGTTACATGGGATTTCTGACTTAGCAGAGTGATACAAAATATACTGAAAACGTAATGCAAATGCAAATTACTTAGCAAAAAATAGCAATTGCAGTACATGGTTCAATCACAATACCAATGTGGTGTCCATTACTGGTGTCTATAATATGCTAACCATCATGATGCTGGGTGTCCCCAGCCGCTGGGAAGGAAAACGTGGGTTGAAGCCAGCTCATGCCCATTGCTCTTTGTGAAGTTCTATTGTTAGTTGTTTAGTTTTCATACTCTGTGTTGGTCTGAGCCACATGTTCACTCCTCCCATGCTGGTCTGGGTAACTCAGGGAGACATCCACACTGTTTTAATGAACAGTTTTACACCACCAGTTGATCCACTGAACTGTTGATAGCTGTTTATCTAAAACAAAGGCCTCCTTCTGGTCCCCTGTGTTGAGATACAGTCAGCTTCTGTGCAACAGCTGTGATCAGTTGCACCCTCCATTATTCCCTGAGCTTCATGAGTGCATCCTCCTCACCCATCTCCTCTGAGCCTTCTTCCATTGGAGGGTGTTCTGGTTTGAGATAGAACAGAACCAATTTTCTTTTCAGTAGTTTTACTTCTCAGTTAAGTCTCTTCTAACTGACTGTACTCTCTGAAATTAATGGTATGGTTTTCAAACAGTGTCTGCTTCCGAAGTGATGAAGTCTGATGTTTATAGTTAATACCAAGGAATGGTATTCAGAGAGGCTCCTGCTTATACTTATTGCTTTAACAACCAAGGTCAGCTAACTTCGTTATGTACCAAGTTGGAGGGTCAGAAGTGGAAGGGCATAGAGAGGTCGCACCTGTGGCGAGGAGCAGACAGGACAGGGATAAAAGCTGAGGGATCAAAGGGGTCAGCCTCTTTCTTCAGTGGCCGGCATCCAAGGAGGACTCCTGTCCATTCATCCGCCAAGCATTCCTGAATCCAGTTCCTGAATCCAGTTTCAATTCCAGTTCCATTGCTGTTTTCATAACAGTCATGTTGCTAAGAGTCAAATCCTAAGGTTTTCATGTACTTTTTGAAAAGGATTGGCTAAGGAAACTCCATAAAAGCTGTGAGACACATCTTGCTTTCTATGAATGGTAACTTATCCATTAGAAATATCACCAGTACAGTTAAAAGTACATTGAACATTCACAAAGGGTTGATTTTACCCTTGTACTGAAAGTCAGTGTTAGAACCAGTGTGCTACTGCAAGCCTGCTTAATTCCAAGGCTCTGAGGATAATGCCTAGATGACTGTTGTAGAATATCAAAGATCAACTCAAGCTAGTATTACCTTCATGAAAAAGGGCTTTCCTTCTCTCATTGACCACCCATGAATTTTTTAAAACAATATTTTGTCTTTTTTGTTCCTTAGCCTGTCTTATGTATTCATCCCTTAAATCCTAACAGTCAGAAATCAATGCTCACGTATTGAAACTGGAGGTTTCATGTTCAAATGGACATGGACAAATAATTTGTTGCATTGTTTATATCATCTGAAACTGGCCTAAATGCAGACGTGTATAAACATAGGTGCATAAAATGCATGTAAGTGTTGATTGGAAGTACATTAGGAGTGAAAAACTTAAAGACAGGTTCAGTCTGGAGATCGTAATTTCTCAACAACTAGATAGGGACAGAACTGACCTATGTTTAAATATCTTTTTAGCTGTAACTGCTGTTCTTTACCCTTGCTCTTATTAAATACCCAGTCAATGTATGACTGGATATGTTCTGTCCAGATATAATTAAAGCATATTTAAAATACCTTAAAGAAATTAACTTTGTTTCTTTTATTCCCACAGTTCAGCAGCTGCTTTGGCTGCATGCATCTCTCCTTACCCCTGCCCCCCAAATCCATGTCACTGTGTCAGATCTGAGACAAAGAAAGTGAGAAGCATATCTAAATACATGGATGTCAAGGGAGTGATTTACCTAGCAACAGTAACTATGTGAAAGTTTTTCAGAAATGTCTGCCTGTGCATGTGATGGTACCTAATGGCTTGGGTTTTAGAGGACTGAAGAAATGGCTGGGAGGATTCTAGCCAAGCAGAGCACCAAACGACATGCAATGCACATACATTCTGTGAAATATAATGCCATCAGTGCACAAGGGAATTTATGCACATCCTTTCTATTAATACTGTAAGGATTTTTGCTCATAAATCGATGGTTAGAAAAACATTATTTTACCCTGTGCTGCATTAGATATAACAAATACGTGAACAGAGGAAACATGTTAGGACAAATGTTTCTAAGTTGTAATAGCCATCATTTTTTAAAAGCAAACCACCACATAAAGAATTATCTGAAGTGTTACAACAATAACCCTGAGACCAAGGAGAGGCAAAAAGCTGAGATGGCACTGTGATATATAACTACCCATTGCTGTGTCAGTAATGGATACCGCTGACAGACGACCCAGGGGGACCCTGATGTACACAGCAAACAGTTTTGTCTAAGACAACTACCTTTGATAGATCCTACTGAAAAAAAACTGTGTTCACATCAATTCAGCACAGTAGCAGGTAGGCATAGGTTAAAATAATGTAAATCCAGAATAATCCAGTTGAGGACTTAATCAAAGTCAGTGTACATAAGGACCCACACTATTTAAATTCAACGTAGGATCTAAAGCAGAATCTCCAGGTGAGATCACAGCTCTCCAAAAATCATACCTTCTCTGTTCCACCTTATCTCCCCTCTTCCCACAGACATTTGCCCTCCATTCATGTTAATTCAGTGTCTTTCAAAGAGATACTGTAACCTGAGTCATTAGACCTTTTTTTGTAGATACCCTGTAGTGAATCCCCAGTGAAGACTAGAAAGGTTAAACTCAGAAAAATCTGCTTTTATTATAGAAAAGTAATTAATTTTTTAAATAGAGAAAGTTCAAATTGGATCAAACTGAACAGAAAAGAAGAAGGGTTTACAGCTAACCCTATCGATGATTCCTTTGCTTCTGGGTGTGGTTTTAGGCAATTTAATCATTTTCCAAACTGTAGCAAACTCAACATGTTCCAGATTGGTCCTTCAGTCACCTCTGAGGGCTATCAGACTACATGATGCTCCTCTAAGGAGGATCCTCGTTTTCTCTTTTTCCTGCTGCACGCTGCAGCCCCTAAAAATTTTGCTCCCAATGCACAAGCCCAATTGCTCCCCAGGGGTTGTCCCTGTCCTTCAGGGTCTCCCTCTGACCCAGTCTTCCAGATACTCACAGCTGAGAACAAACAGCATAAAATGTAGAGTTCATCACACAAGTGATCATAACAATATTTTCTTTGCTTCTTCTTATAAGATACCACTTTTTCTTCTCTCAATATTTTTTCTGTCTTTTCTTCTTCTATAGCTCTGAGGTCTTCTTCAACCTGGCTTATCAAAATCATTCCTACATCTCTGCCTTTCCCACACTGTATTTCTTCAACTTTGAGTCTTTTGCACAGTTACATTGCCCTTCTTCCCTAACAATGATTCTGACTACTCATCTTTCACCTTCCCAACTCTTCATGTCTGAAATGGTATCACAGTTCCTCTACCTCAAACAATTTCGTCTGTCAGACTGTCTGATCTGGAGTGATCCCCTCTTTCTCCTTCAGCTCATCTTCTCACATCAGCATTCACTTCCTCTTTTTTTCAGACTCTTCCACTGAGTTTCAAAAGGACAGAGCATCGTAACATTAAAATGATGGTACCAGGATGGACAGATATGACTCCACTCAATAATTTTACAAGTGATGGGAGAATGTGGATTTCTCACAGTTTTCAAATGCATTCACTACAGATTAAGAGAATCTCAGGGAAAGAGATCAACACCATATAGCAGTAAGCGGTACCAACCAAACAAATCCCGAACACCATAAAAAAAGTATTTTACCTAAGTTTAGCTGAACTCATTCAGTTAGCAAAATTCTGCTGACAGATCCAGTGGCCTTGCTATTCTGCTCAATTCTTGCTGAACAAACATTTGCAACTATGTGTTTTAAAGCACTCCATGATTTTACTTTCCAGAGAACTGGTAACTTTAAAAATTCTACTTTACAAACTCTACCTAAGGTGCTGTGATTTCTGTTATTTCAACACTGACTTCTCTTCTTTCCTTGTCCCCCCCTAAACATTTTGCTTGTTTAGTTCCCATATATGTGTGGCTAGTTCTAGCCACATACTTGCCACCATCATTTGTTTCATTGGTAAGAGGCACTAAGTGGGCATAAGTGAGTTCCATGTTACATGCTAAGAGATGTGTGATTGAATAGTCTCAATGTAGTCTAGCCTTAGCACTCCCAGGCTGTACTCTCTGTTTCCTTTTCCTGCCATCATAATCCGCACTAAGTACATGATTCTGACCCTATAGCACGCAAACCACATGCACCCTCTTTGTTTGCCTGCATAGTTCATCTCATCTGACCAGCTGCAGAGGTTAAGTACTAGCTTGACTTGGGTGTTGGGCTTGTATCTGAATAGGACCTCCTCCTCTTCTGTTTCTCACACTAGACTAATTAAATCCTGGCTTTTCTCTTTATCTAAACTGAGAAAATCACAGATAATCTTCACTGTTGTTCCTTTAACTGGTAAGTGCCTTAACTGGAGGTCAATGAGGTCTCATTATTTTCTATAAAAAAGGATAGAAACAAAAAAGTCCATGAAAAACATTTCAAAAATGTACCATCTTTAGAGTTATCTCATACTGTTTTCCCTGCTAGCAAAGGTTTCACCTGTTAGTAAATACTGATCCTTTGGGAAAGTACACATATGTAATGCCTACTTTCCTTATAGTCAGGAAGGCAGACGCTGTTTCTATGAGCTTGGTTCTTCGACTGTTTAGACAAGATTCTTGCCAAAATATAGAATTAGCCGCTCTGGTTGAGAAAGATTCTAATTTCAAACTGCTACCAGTGCAGAAAATAATAGCCAATGATGACATGCATCTCCACTGAACTGTGTGTTCATGGGCAGCATGAAGAGACAGTTTTCATGAAGTCCCAGATCTTGAAAGGCAAGGTACACGAGTTTTGCACAGACTGATGGGAAAGTCATTTATGTAATGCTATTCCTGGATTACAGTTTAGAGACCATGAATAAGGGCATTCTCTATTCTTTGTGGACCTCCTTGTAATGGTACAAATGTTAGTTAAAAAAAAAAAGAATAATTGCAAAAGTTGTTAGTTAAAAAAACAGCTACAGCACTGTAATTCTTCAAAGATTTATTTTCTTCATTGTCAGTGTATGCTAGCTGTGCATTTCACTTTAATTTTTTGTCAGATATTGGAAAGAACTGTAGACTGTTATATTCCCTTTCATGTACCCATCACTCAATTTATAATAAAATTCCAGTGCACATAAAAAAATACAACCTGTTATAGAAATTTGTTGTGACAGATTTAAACTGTATGAAATTTTGCAATATTTGTAAAACTCTTAAAGTCATGTATTTCATTTCCAGTCAAACGACTTCTTTCTGAAGCACAGTGAGTGTAATATACATCCCATCAATACTGTACAGTGTATGTTTACAAAGGTATCTGGGCAAACAATAGAGGATACACTCTTACAAAAAGGACGTTTTTAAAACTGGCATAGCATTTATGACACAAATTTTTTGCATTGCCAAATGGCTCTTTTCATGATTGGTTACCAATTTTATGCATGTATTTGTGTGATTTAGTAGGGTTTAATCTGTGTTGGTAGCTTTTAGTGGTTATACTTTCAAAGAAAAATTATTTTGGTTCAGTGATTAAAATGAGGCCTACATGTATTTTCTATTAAATCTATTATGCAAGCATATCTTTTTAAAGTATATTACACACATGCTCCCCAGTTGAGATCTACTTCATATTCCCAGGTTAGAAACCACAAAACCCAGTAGAGGGGGGTTAAGATTCACCCACTGCTGCACAGAAAAACCCAGCTGTTTGCTAAGGTTTAATTGCTGCAGTAGGAGTCAGCTATGGCTTCAGCATTAGTAATTGATGCAGTTTGAGACATTACTCCCTCCTGTGAGAGGAATTGTGGTAAGGGTATTTTGCGTATAGTGAATGACTGTGTTGTAATGTAATATGAGTAACAACATAGTTCTTTTATATAAGTATCAGTCCCTCTTATTAGCATGATACAGCTGGTTTGATAAGCCTTTGTATACTACTTATAAGAATAAAGTTTACTGCTATACATATGGAAAGAGCTGAATGGCAAGATTTGATCTCATGGACTGGTAAACCTAATTACAATAATTTCTCTCTTATCATGGTGTATGCATTCCTCTTTGGGGCTTACAATTCTCCAGCAGTCCTATTTATATTAAAGCTTTCATATAGTCAGCCTCATTACAGAACATTCTTTTAACATTCAAATACTTTGGATGATACTTACAGGTATTATTCTGGAAATTCATCTAATAAAAAAAATTGTCTGTGGATATAATTTCATGACACTCTGACAATTACTTAATTGGAACAATTTTTTTTTTTTTCCCCAAAGTGATGTGCCATTTAAATGATTTTACTGAATTAAACTCTGAATAACTGGGGAGTGGGAAGGGTACCCTCTGCACCTCCATTTTCAAATTTCTGAATGAGAAATAATGATGTTCAAACCTTCATGAAATGTATTGCATGGTATGTGAAACTAACAGATACGTTTTTCTATTTTCCCTAGTGGATTATGAAGTAGTTGACTTTTTGGCAGAATATTTCCTCGTTACTTGTTCAGCTCAGAAAAAACCCTCATCATCCACCCAGTGGCTCTGCATGAATTGTCAATAGAGAAATCATCAACTAAGCTGAATATGAGGCATGGAAGTTAGAGTTCTCTAAAGTCTACAAAACACTAAGTAGCTAAAAAGTCTTACTCTTTTCACTGAAATTAAAGGAAAAAGCACATTCTCCTTGATAACATAGGACTGGCATCCCCTGTGTTTCAGCCATGAGATGACATTTTCAGTGCAAAGGGTTAATAAGGCTGACTGAGAGCGCATCAGAGAGAAGCCCTTGAAGCTGGCACAGCCAACTGTTGGAGGATTGGTGCTCAAGCATGACTTGGATAAACGGAGTTGAAGAACAGAAAAAATAAATCACTTTGTTTATCAGCTCATCATTGCCAGTCTGACCTGCTACAAATGACACGAAAACAAAACTGTGAAAGGTTGCTTCCTGTATGGAGCTCAGGCGTTGCAGATGCTCTGGCCGTTAATAAGAAAAGTGTTTCTCTCTGAAAATACTCCCATTTTATGTGATTTGCCGTAATACTGGGGAAAGTGGTGCACCTAAGATATACAGACACAAAAATAATTTCCAGATTACAAAGTAAAAATCTAACTGAGAAAACCACAATATTTGAGAGTTTTGGCTGCAAAGCAAGACAGAAATATTTTCCACTTGTGTATTTCAGGTAGGAGAACGTGCTGGTTCATGCATGCATATATAGGAAAACACACAGAACAGATTCTTCTGAAGTGTCGTGTTCTTCCAGAAAAGATCGAAAGGCAAAGCAAGCTGGGAAAGTCTGGACCTTCAGAAGGTGCCCAGTACCTAGAATGATTATGGTTGGAGTGGTCAGAAGAGAAAGAAATGGCAGCTATGTGCAAAATACCTTAAATTTGCTGTGTATGTGATATTAGGGTACAAATAACTCAGCTGAATTCTTGCATATGTTGAGATTCTGGCAATTATCACCTGCAATGATTACTGTCAGAGCCTGTAAAATGATTTTATAATTAAAAACAAACAAACCAAAACCAGAATTTGACTCATACTTTCTGTTTATATGGTCACTATACAGTATTTCTTTTTCAGTTAAAGAAGAGCATCTTGAGGCATTTTAAGCACCTTTAGTTTCTTGTGCTATGACCATTTTTCAAATGAGCTACAAATTCAAGGTACTTTGCATTCACATGAAGCCCTTTAAATTATGCCATTAAGACCCTATGCCTTTGGAGTGAGTTAATCAATATACTAAAAAGATTCTTTGCCACATTCTGCAGGAAGCTTGCAGAAGTTGGCTGCTGCTGTGTCTTCAGGGTAGTGCCAGAGTAAGGGACAATATAAACCAGCATCTTTCTTCATGTAGTTTAAGTGGTTGAGGATTGTGGTTAAAAAAAAATAATCTTAATGTCTGTAGTGTTTTAGTGGTTGAACTACACTGTGTTACATACTTTCTAGGAAATATAGGAATATGGGATAGTAATAGGAATAATGGACTGTCATTGAGATCAAATTACGTCACAGCTAGTGTGTTCATGTAAGAGCTAGCAAGCATGAATACTGGCTGTGGTTCCTGCTTGTAGTCACTACTTCAAAGAATATGCAGAATTTCAATTTCATTAGTATTATGATCTGTTTAATCTAGTGAGTTTCCTATCACTGAGAAAGGAATAAGTTACTTAATACACTTTCATGTTACCTTGCTGGTATTGCCAATAGAAGGATCTTCAAAGCATTCCTTCTTTGGCCACCTGAAGCAAAGCAGAGATATGAGGTGGTGTTCAATCTTTAATGTAAAAGTTTGATGTCTTGGTCTTCTGCTGTCCAGATGAATTTCACAGGAAAATGTCTGAGGTCCAGTTCATATACAGAGCACTTTGCCATTATGAGGAAGAAAAGCATCATCTGCTCATGTGCATTACGTGATGAATGTGTGAATTTGTTTTCAACTACCTTACTCTCTTCTGGTAACAGTCTGGGTTGCACCCTGAATTTCATTACTTCTTAAAGTCCAGCTCTTTCCAAATCAATCACTGCAGAATTGTATCTCTACTGCATATTTCTGGAAAATAGTCTTCTAGCCGTATGGTCCCTAAAGAAAACAATATAGCAGAAAATCTTGTATGGATGTTAAAAGATCCGGTCCTCTTGATATCACAGATATATCTTATACTACACTGACATTGGCAACTCTTGCATGATCCACAAAGTTCCAGAACTCTCAGCAAATGGAGTCTGTATGAAGAAGGTTCTGAAAATTCACAGAAAGTAATAGCAAAGTTGTTTCTCTTTGTCTTTCATCTACTCTAGTCCGTCTGATCAATTCCTCATGTTTCCATCTCCACTCATGTAAAACAGCATCTTGATAGGTAATTTGGTTAACATTTAGAAGTGCTAAATTCTCTTTAACGCTTTCTCTCCATTTCATTGACCAAGGAAATTAAACAAAAATCTTCCTTTACAGCCACAATATTAATCGGTGTATTGCAGTGCAGCAAGACAGTTTGGACGAACACTTAATTTTAAAAAAAATAACAGTTTAACTTATTGAAGTTCAGTGGAATTACCTCTTGCACACTGTAGTTATGAAACTACTAACACTTTTTAAAAACCAGAGCAGAGTGGAATCACAAGCTTTCACTAAGTTCAGGTCTCCTTGGATCTAAGGATAGGTTTAAGCTTATGTCTTCCAAAGCATTCAAAACAAAACATGATAAAATATCAGTATTAGCGTTCCATCATCCAGTCAACAACTTGGACAATGCAAAAATAGAGTTGTTATGGAGCCACAATCTTTTTCTTTCTCAGTAAGCAATGAAATTCTATTTGTCAAGCAGAAGAAAGGAGACGTTCTTCTGTAATGACTATCCTGAGAAGTTGTTCCCTCCTTGCTCCAGATTTTGTAATAACCTGGTGGATATTTTTTAGAAAAAAACCAAGTTATTATTATTAGATTCCCCATAATAGACTGTCTTTTATTACCACACATGATGACTATGTGTTTATTTTCATAGGGGAAGATGGGCAGTCCATGGTATGTGCTATGACTGTTTTGCAGGTAGAGTCAGAGAGCAGCAGGAACCAACTATTCCAGAAGAGAAGGCAAGAGAGTAACTGACTGACAGCAGGGCAGGAGGGGCAGCACCTTCAAAGATGAAGGGCATAGTCCCATGGTACTAAAGAAAAAAAGAGCAGGTCCAGTGATTAGGTTCAGATAACCAGGCCAGCCCATAGCCACAAGGCAGGTCCAAAGTCAAGCTGGAAAGTCAAGTCTACAGGTCAGGAGATGCAAGACATACGGGTGACTACAGGTAAAGCTGAAAGATAGCTCTGGCAAAGACAAGGCTAATCATCTTGGCTTTAAAGCACCTCTTGTGCAAAGAGGAGCAGGATGCCAAAAAGGATTCTCAGAGACTTTTCTCCCCAAGCTTTTTTCCTAGCACTCTGACCCTGGGCCCTGCAGCTGCACCACATCAGAACTGGCCTTGAGCACAGGCAGCCAAACCCCACCAGGGAAGAGGGGGAAAACTCAGGGCTCCGACACATAATTAGCAATGTTAATTTTTGCATCTGTGTGCTATACCTGGTGTGAGCCATTACTACTGGCTTTCATAAATTGAATAAATTAATAACAACTCCACAGCATTTATCGAAAGACCTCAAAGCAATTTAGAACAATTAATGAATTAAGCCTCTTACTATCCCTTTGATGTGTAGAATTAGTTTTATCTCCAGCGTGCAGATGCAGAAGTTGGACACTGCAAAAGAAATCCTAAACTCGAGAGCAGTTTAACCTCAGTGAGTGAGGCCAGGATTTCATCCACAGAAGTCAAATGAGTTTTCTAAGATCACAAAAGGGGCTTCAAGTCCCTCTGTTTCTGTGGAAGGAGTTCTCATGACAGTTAATAGACTCGCATTACCTTTTCTTTATTTTTTTTTAACAGCTCACTTTACATTTGTAGCAAAAAAAAAGGTTAAAAATGACAACCTCTTTACCTGAGGCTTACAATTTAATTCTAAAACTGTACTTGCTTCTAAAATGCGTCCTTTATAACACAATATGTTTTTCACCTTCCTCCACTTGATTGGACTGCAGCACTCAGTATGTACTGAGTGCATGTAAAAACAATGATTTCACAGCTTCTGCAGTCTTGAACAAAATGATGACCCTTATACTTCCCTATGCTTTGCCACATTCCAATTTTTTGCTGTTAATGAGAGCAATAAAATATATTAATATCATTTTTAAGCATCCAAAGAATTGCAAAACCTTTGTATTTTATTAAATACATATTTGTGCAATTTTGTATGCTGTCTCAATGTTACTTTCTTTTTTCTCTTTCTATTTTGAAATATGGATTTGTTCCAGTTACAGACATCTGAAAGCAGTTTTGAAATTTCCAGAAAAAGTAGGTTATGGACTGCTTCCCTCCTAAGTAAAAACAGGTAAGGTACAGAATTTAAGATTTTTACCAAAAATGCATTTTGGATTTAATTCGCTCTTTGCCTTTCTGTCTTGCCTTATATTCATATATACATACACCCATGTGCATATAAATCCACACACATGTAAAATGACTTTTTACACATTGATTTTTTGCATAGGACTGAGATTTGTCTTGACTTCTGTCAGTTAAAAAAAGTCAAAATATGTAATAAAATGAAGATCAAGAATCTTCCTTTAACCTTGTTAAAACTCCGATTTCACAAGGGTGAATCTAAACAATCTTTTGCTTTAGCTTTAGTTTTATTTCAGTTAAGACCCAAAATATTTTTTTCTAGAAGTGTAAGAGTTTCTGACAATTTTTTCCTGGATTTTTTCTCAACAGGTTTACTCTTGATTGTATTTCCTGTTTACTCATTTATTCCCACAATTTCTCCAGAATTTGTCTCTTGTCTACTGCCATTTCTTTCATAGAATCATAGAATGGTTTGGGTTGGCAAGGACATCTTGCACTAGATTAGGTTGCTCAAAGCCCCATCCAACCTGACTTTGCACACTTCCAGGGATGGGGCATCCATAACTTCTCTAGGCAGCGTGTTCCAGTGTTTCACCACCCTCATGGTAAAAAATTTCTTCCTAATATCTCATCTAAAATTGCACTCTTTCAGTTTAAAACCATTGTCCCTTGTCCTGTCACTACAGGCCTTGGTAAAAAGTCTTTCTTCATCTTTCTTATAAGCCTCCTTTACATATTGAAATTCTACAATAGCATCTCCCCAGAGTCTTCTCTTCTCCAGGCTGAACAACCCCAACTCTCTCAGCCTTTCCTCATAGGCGAGATGTTCCAGACCTCATCATTTTTGTGGCCCTCCTCTGGACCCACTGTAACAGGTCCATGTGTTTCTTGTTCCAGGGGCCTCAGAGCTGAATGCAGTACTCCAGGTGGGGTCTCACGAGAGCAGAGTAGAGGGATAGAATGACCTCTCTCAACCTGCTGGCCACGCTTCTTTTGATGCAGCCCAGGATGCAATTGGCTTTCTGGGCTGCAAGTGCACATTACTGGCTAATGTCCACTTTTCATCCATCACTGTCCCCAAGTCCTTCTCCTCAGGGCTGCTCTCAATCCATTCAGCCCCCAGACTATATTGATGTTGGGGATTACCCTGACCCACATCCAGGACCTTGCCCTTGGCCTTGTTGAACTTCATGAGGTTCACAAAGGCCCATTCCTCAAACCTGCCAAGGTCCCTCTGGATGGCATCCCTTCCCTGAAGCATATCAGCTGGACCTCTCTGCTTGGTGCCATCTGCAAGCTTGCTGAGGTTGCACTCAATCTCACTGTCTATGTAACTCATGAAGATATTAAATAGTATTGGTCCCCTTGAGGGACACTACTCATGAGGGACTTTCACTCTGAGTAGTGAACATTCAAAGTTAACTGTTAACAAGATTTTCCCTAAGATTTCAACATTTTCTAGGTGGTCTGGGCTTGCTGTCCTGTTACTATAAACTGATGCAACAGCACATGATGTCAAGTTTTGTGAACACGGTCGGCATACTTATTGAGTTAATCAGATACAGTGATTTACTTTAAATACTCCTTACCTTTATGGGTATCCACACCCACACCCTGCTTTGAAGTTATTTAAGATAGAAACAAAATACCAAAATACCGTTTCTTTGGTTGTTTTTTGTTGGTTTTTTGGTTTTTTTTTTTAATGTATAGGTGGCATATCTTTTTATGTTGTTACCTGTTTCCATAGGGTCTGTTGTTCTGTTTACCTTTTCATGAAAGTAAATGAGGCAAAATGTTATTTGGAAATGAAGTACCTTAAGATCAGGAAAATGAAAACATAGAGGTAAGCATATCTGGAAAAGGACTTCACAGAAATCACTGAGAAACAACTGAAACAATTGAATTCGCTGGCAGGCAGACCAAATGGGGTAAGAAACTTTGATAAGAGGAGAATAAAATTAATATTAAACTAACTAATTATCTGACCATATAGTGTAATATTATGGATTAAAATTGAGTGTCGAAAATGAAATTTACTGTGCTATGTTCTTCCTTATTTTTTTGAGTCATGTGACAGTAATTCAGCAGCTCTCCATGGTGCACACCTCCAACCTCCTCACCAAAATAAAATGGAAAGAATCAGATCCCATTATCATTAATGGACTGGAGAAGGTTATAAAGCGGAAAAGATAAAAGAAGGCCAACACTGCAAATTAGAATCACCTCACCAAATCAGGACACAGCAGTATTTTAATCAAATTCTGTACAGTTCATGTTTGTAGTATTGACAAATCCTAATTATAATGAAATACTATTTGTTCCCTGGTGTTGAATGTTTCTGTTGTAATGACTATAGTGATTTGAGCCAACTGAGCTTATAATTCATTTCTTGGCTAAGACTGAAGAGTTAAAAGTGAAAGCAATAGAAGAAGGGTGGAAAAGGGGGCAAGTATAGGCGAATGCAAAGAAAGATGTTGAAAAGTCCTTTAAATCTTTTCTCTACTTCTAGCAGAGCCTGTCAGTTCAGCATCAGATTGTTATCCAAAGGCACTTTTAAAACTGCAGTTCAAACTGAAAATGGCACATGGCTGATCACATTACTAACTCTTGAAAATCATTAATATTCATTAATATTAATATCATTAATATTCACAGGGTTTCAGATATATAGTCACTGCAAACTTACTTGGATCACTGCAAAAATGTTTATCTTGTCTATTTCTTTGACTCTTGGCCACTAATATGAACTCTAGTTATTTGAACTGGGGAGATGATTTTAATAGTAACTTAGTTATCACCACAATGCTCCAGCAGCATCTCTGGAAAAACTGGTAAGTAACATCATTCAGTGTCTTTTTAAAGCTGGTTACATGCTA
>VYZM01021684.1:48079-73782 GCA_013398915.1 Dromas ardeola
AGCTTGATACGGTTTTGTATACATATTTTTTTAATTATTATTTCATTAAATTATTAATATTTTCATTAAAGTAGTTTAGCTTTTTTTTCTGAACTCATAAATATCTTTATCTCTCTCTCTTCTCTCTTTGGAGAGAGAGGTGCAGGGGAGCATCTATCATTCTCATTGGCCAATCCGGCCCAAACCATGACACGAGGGAAAACTCAAAAATGGAAAAGAGCGTTTCTTTTGTGTTCACTTACATTCCTTAGTGACATTCACATTTTAAGTGAAATAGGAAAAGAAAGTAAGCAAAAAAAAAAACAACAGAAAAAAACAAATCCAAAAGCAAACAGATAGGGCAAGAGGAGACAACCTTAATCACTGAACTGTGAGTTACCTGACCACTGCTGATTATTTCTTCTGAACTTCCACCTCAGTGAACTATTTTAAAACAATAAAATATGAAAAACAAAAGTAGGTGTTTACTATATGGCAATGATAAAGGATCAAGGAAGAATATTACTTGCTTCTAAAAGTGAACAAGTCTTATGACAATAAATGTAACAGTCATGCCCCCCTCTTTGCTTCACTATAACATTTCTAATAAGATCTTTTTCCAGTTCCTTCCTGCCTGACGTTTTGCTGCAGTTCTAGAATGTGAAGATACATTTTAAAAAAAAGAATAAAACTAGGGAAAAAATATGCTGGTGAGCCACAGTAAAGGTTAAAGAAAGAAGATTACTTTAAAAAAAACCTTGATTCTCAACTATAGAGCTTTTCTTTATATTTTACACATACAATACCACAAAAATTAAAAATATCTCCCCATAATAGGATTTGGACCTAAAGCACATGGCTTTCACTGCCCTTAACAGCACGAGTTTTCCCACGCAGTTTGTGAAAGCAGTCTTCGGAATGTATATTTACTATCAGAAAGAAATTACGCTCGGAAACAGTGGTTTATGACACCAGTCTCACAGTTCTTATAGTCACATATAAAGTCCTAACAGAGACAGCCATTTAAGTTTTCCTTTGAAGGCTGATTATCATCTGGATACCTTCTGGTACTACTTTGTCTAAATTTAGAGACACACTATATACTTCTGTGAAATTTAATGGATTTACACCTATGTGGCTGAATAAAAAGTAAGTATTACTGTTTCCTTTGCCTAATAATTTTTGCACATAAAAAATTTCAGATTATTGTGTTACCAACTGACTTTGTGTATTATCCTCCTATCCCTGTATTATCTCTGAAGGAGCAAGATACTCATTCATGTTACCACGTAGGTGCAAAGTCAAGAAAAGAACCATGCTGTCATGTAGTCAAGGAAAGAAGCATGCTGTGACGTAATTCAGGGATATCCACACTTACAGAGCAGCAGTGGCTTCCATTCCCCAGAGACTTTCTCCTGTATGCATATACAGGAGAAAGTTTGTTTCCATCTACGTTGTTCTTACTATATGACCACAATCTTAACCCTTGGCCCTGTGAAGGCATCAGAGCAAAAAAGAACTACAAGAGCAGTTACTCCTCAGCTCCTCAGAGAAAATATGACAAAAGCAGCTAGATTTTGTGTAGCAGTCAACATTTGGAACATTTTATTACAATCTGGACTAAAGTGTAAGATGAATCTTTTTATACTGTTTTTGCTCTTTAACCTGCACAAACATGGGAAAAACATAAATGAGTAATACTGAGTGACAACTATTCACAAAGGAGATAGAGAGCAAGCTGACGTTATATTCTCTCTTTGGGTCATCACCCTGAAATTCTCTTGTGATCTGTAAAACAACATTTGCGCTGTGAACTTGCACATTATGATCCATGACATGGTTTTATTTTTTAATGACAAATTGTTCTGAACTAAAAGCAAGTCAAGTTTCAGAGTTACAGAAGAGTTACACAAGACTGTGAATTCCAAAGGCTCAAAACCAGGAAAGGTTTTGAATTGAACGTTATTATATTGAAAATTTCGTATTTATTTCTAGCTGATGTTATGACTTGATGTGTTGTGGGGCAACCAGCATGATTATATCCGCATGATACTAGCGTTGCTGTATTACGTCTTGCATGCCGTTGCCTGTCTAACCAGGCAGATCTTTGGGTGAAGACAGGCTTGGCACAAAGCTAGGTCTCTGCTCTCTCTTTATTTTTTAATGTATATGTCTTATGTATGTTTTCTTTCCTGCTTCTATAGGGAAATTTGCATGATGGTTAAGCAGAACTCAATTCTACATCTCTACTTTATACTAGCACTTAGTATTGATAAGATCTGTTTCAGGGACCCTCACATTTCCCCACTAATTGGGAATAGTCTGTATATGATTCATGCAGCTGTATTTTGCACTGCTGTTTAAAAAGCACACTGTGGGCAGAAGTGACTGAAAAGTTACATAAAAGAAGGCAAGAACTGAATTCTGTCTGAAATTTGTTCTAGCCTCCCTAAGTGGCCAGCTGGGCACAGCAGACTGGGCGGTGACTTACTCACAGAGTTCCTTGTTCAAACCATTTCCATTGTGTTGAAGCTGGGAATTGGCTGTTAGCTTCTCTCAGCAGCTTCACAAATTTGCACTAAGACTTCACTTTGAGATACTTTAAAAGGTGTCAGAATAGCTATTTTTCTTTCCTACCTTATTTCTCTGCCCTGCCTCTTCTATGCTTATTTCACTCTTCTGGCTTCCAGATCAGGCAATATTGCAACAGCATGGATCCCATTTGAAATGAGTGAATGTATTTCAGCCGTAGTCCCAGCACAGAATAAAATACATGACTGCTGTCTTGTTACTGAATTGGCCTGAAAGTAGAGCTCTGTTGAGAGTCCACACGCTACCAGTAGCTCAGTGAAGCACATTTCTGTTGCACTTATTGCAGCCATTTCTAACATTTTCATTATTACTACATGGGTTATCCAGATAGGTGAGAGTGAATAGGTAGGTGGAAATCAAGGCTCTTCCCTGTTCTCAAACTGTCTCCTCATCTCTTCTGAGAAGTCATGCAATATAACACAACTGGAGCAATATCCAGGAAAGGGTCCCCGTACTCACTTCCAACCTTAACTACCATAAAATGGGAAAGAAATGTTCCCCCTGCCTTACACAGTACATAATCTTAGTGTAGCCTTGAAAGTTAAATATCTGCCCACTGTTTTGTGGTTTAGGTTGTTTGTGAATGGTAAAGATTGAGATAAGACTACAAGCTTGACTTTACCATAGAAATGTACTCTGGATAAAATGAAGACTTTTGCAGGCTTCTTTTGCAACCGCATCAGGAGCAAAATCTATCTCTAATATGACATCACAGCTATACTGTAAGCAAGATGGGAGATATTTTAATTCCTTTTTTTTTTAAAGGGGGAAGCAGATATCACTGAAAATTGAAAGCGGAGTTATGCTTGGATGTAACGGCTTGAGTGCTTCTGTAAGTTTAGCATGCTTGAAAAGTTAATTCTTTGGCTTCAGCATAAGTTAAAAATGTCCTTGAACAGTAACAGCAATGAGTCTGCAACATGCATCACTTGAATCTTTTATTATAATGGCTCCAGTCTTTGGGAGGACCATGATGGTGAGCTGCTACTACAGAAAGAGGTACAGAAATGCTTTTGAATTGTTGGTTTTTCTTTAGTTCCTTTTGCAAACCTTGTAGTGCTGCTGTAGCCAGCCCATGTGGAACTTCTGGTGGACTTAGTTTGCTTTAATTGCCAAAAATGCCTGGAAGTTGTATTTCAGTCTTTGTGAACCTAAAGTATATAGACTGAGTTCAGTGAGTTTTCCTCACTGAAGTTGTATCCTGATGTCAAGCCTTTCTGTACACTCAGGGAAAAACATTGCTAGTACCAACATGGTAGAGGGGTAGAAAGGTACCAACAGTGAAGTTCAGGCATTTTTCTGTGCATCCCTAATCACACATTCCCGATCCACAATAGGCTAATTATCAGTAGCCATCATCTGGCCTCAGCCACCACAGTGCAGTGTGGGTCCCTTTCTTTCTGCAGAACTCTTTGTTTCTGCAGACTTTTCTGGTCTACACTCTTGTAACAGAACTCAGGGTAGCACACACTCATGGAACCTACCTTACTGTATCTGAACTTGTGTGATTTTTATTATTATGTGTTGAAAAGAGACACACACTTATTATTATCAAGCTTCAGAGGCATCCAAATCTTAACAGACAAAGCACTCCTCCCCTTCCCTCCACACTCAAAGTGAATGTGCTTAAAATATTGATGTTAAATCTCTCTTACCCTTGTGGGAGTTCATTGAAACAATAAAGTTGCACTTCTGTTGTCCTATTAGACATATAGTTGTCTTTCACAAGAAGACAGAGGCCAAGGCCGTGAAAAAGCTTCAGACTGATGAATGAAACCAGGAGAAGCATGCTGTCAGTCTTCCAGGCTGAGATAATATGCTTCTAGAATATAAGTGATGCTATCAGAGAAATGTATCTTTGTCAGATAAATAAAAAATAAGTCTCTCAGTTTTCTCCATACTTCATCTTATGGATGACAGTCTATCATCATGAGGCACAGAGGAAAGTATATATAATTAAATGGCTGGAGTCTGGACGGTGTTGATGTGCTGAACATTCTTTTGTGATGTTTCTTATCAAAGCAAATGGGTTTGAGAGGTGGCAACAATAAGATAAAATGACAAAAAATTACTGTCTTAGCGTGGTATAACCACGTGTTAACTCAGTGCCCTTAACGAAAAGTACCATAGACCTTCAAAGCAAATGTCTTTGAACAAGGAGTAAACTGTAAGAAAAGAAGACTTTAGATTTATTCTATCATGAACAGCACCATTCTGTAGATATTTCTGAATTTGTGGCTCACATACAGTGAACTATGCGGTATAAAAATACCATACAGTCTTCTTTTTTTCAAGATGGATGAAGTTTTGGAATATGTTTTTGTTTTAGCTCTCATCCTGCACTAAATAAAGCACTGGGAACCAGAACTGAAGTTTTTAATGTGTAAAATCTAGGGAATCCAGGAGTGTTTTTCAGCTCCAGTATCCAAATAAGTATAACCACCAAAGTTTGTAATGTTTGTCAGTGGTTAGCACTGATGCTGTAATTTGGATTAGTACACCGGACCATCTCAAGCACAATCTGCTGTTCATTAAGTTATTGAGAACCTTCTGACCTGCTTGGAAGACATGGTGATACTACTTAACATGAATAGTCATTAATTTGGGGCTAGGCGTATTTGCTATAACAATATTTATTATTTGCAACGTTACCAGAGTCCTAGTATCATTTACAGTTCCAAGCATATATCTAAATTCATTACATATACTGTAAGCAATAATCTGATATGTAAGGTCAGAGTCTGCCCTTGCTGCCCCAACAAAAATAGTCTACCTTCTTGGGTTTGGGGCAAAATCTTTCCACTACTCCTGTAGGTTAATCTTTACCATTTCAATGAAAAAATAGTACACTGTTGATGAGTTCTAACTCTGAACCAATAATGCCAGCACTTTAATATGGATAGTGCTGCACTTGAGTTACAGTACAGGCCCATAAATGTTCTACAATCCAAAGCAGGGTTGTTTCACTAGGAAAGAGTTCATAGAATTATAGAATCATAGAATGCCAGGTTGGAAGTGACCTCAAGGATCATCTGGTCCAACCTTTCTTGGCAAAAGCATGGTCTAGACAAGATGGCCCAGCACCCTGTCCAGATGAATTTTAAAAGTGTCCAATGATGGGGAATCCATCACTTCCCTGGGGAGATGTTTGTTCTCATTGTGAAAAACTTCCTTCTTGTGTCCAATCAGCACCTCCCCAAGAGTAACTTGTACCCATTACCCTTTGTCTTTTCCATGTGACTCCTTGTAAAAAGGGACTCTCTGTCTTCTTTGTAGACATCCTTTAATTACTGGAACATGGTGATAAGGTCTTCCCCAAGCCTTCTTTTCTCAAGGCTGAACAAACTCAACTCTCTCAACCTTTCCTGATGTGGCAGGCTTCCCAGGCCTTTGATCATCTTTGTGGCCCTTCTCTGGGCCATCTCCAGCCTGTCCACGCCTTTTTTGAATAGTGGGGATGAAAAATGAACACAGTATTCCAGGTGTGGCCTGACAAGTGCTGAGTAGGGTGGGATGATGACTTTACCTCTGCTGGTGATGCCCTTCTTGATGCAACGCAGCATCCTGTTGGCTTTCTTTGCTACTGTAGCACACCGTTCACTCATATTGAGTTTGTTGTCCACGAGGACCCCCAGGTCCCTTTCCACAGAGCTTCTCCCCAGCCAGGTATATTCCAGTCTATGCATAATCCTGGATTATGTTTTCCCAGGTGCAAGACTTTACACTTGTCCTTGTTGAACTTCATGAGGTTCTTGTTAGCCCACTCTTTCAGCCTATCCAGACCTTTGTGTATTCTAGAGAATATTTTCCCTTTATTTATACAATTTTAAAGTTCACTACTTTAATATGAAAGGCTCTTTAGTTGAGTGCGATTGATTTTTCCAAGAAGGCTTGATCAATAAATAGACAAATTAATTTCAGCCTATTAATTCAGTGCTGTGAACTGGAGGGGTTTGGAACAAATAAAATGCCACCTCATCTCCTGCCCTGTTATTGATAGGAAATAATATTGAATTCAAAGTCTTGGAACACAGGGTACCAAGAAAGGTTGCTGTAACAAAATAAAAGATAAAAAAAGTTGAAAAGAACTTTCCATTCTCTTACAAAGAAGACTTGCTGAGACCAAGGGGTTTACCTCTCCAACTGCCTTCTGTTTCTCAAGTGGGCTTGTGCACCAGATGGAAGGAACATTTTGCCAGTAATAACACAGAGTCTTTCTGCATGATAGAAGAAGGCATGATCCTTTTTCCTTAATATTTTTACCATTATATGACTTCTCTCTTCAAGTTTAGTTTCTTGCTGTGGTTTTGTTCCCTTAATAATATCTGTTCCCACTGCCAAATACTGAGGTGTTCCTTTCCTTATTTTAAAAAGCTGATCATTTTACAAAATCTATTGGTTGACATTGCTGCTTGCCTTTCTTCACCAAACTAAGATGTCTGATAACTGCATTTTCACTTTTGCCATTGGTATAAAAAAAGCCTTCTTCAGCTGAGCCATCGCAGCTTCTCAGGTATTAGAAGTATAAGAATTTCTGGTAGTTCTCTCTTGGTGTCATGATCAGGACTGATTTTTTTGAGACCTGCTTGAACTTACACCTCCCTAACAGTTGTAGACTGGTTAAATATTTGTAATCATTATTTCATCCCATAGAAAGGACAGGTCAGTTGCATTCATTGTATTTGAAATTGAATTCTTGATCTGATTCTAGTAATACACAAGTGTCACAAGAAAGATTAAATGTTTTTGTTGGTATACTGTGGGCATATATTTGACGGGACTTAAGAATGTCAGTTTTCTCAAGCTGAGTCTCAAATCGTTTTGTGAAAGTTGTGACTGACACTGGTAGAAGTTAACTCCTTTTAGATCTAGTAGGCAGCTGTCTCGTTTAATCTGAACTCAGTCATCAGGCTCAGGTGCCCTTTGAATTTTGAAGTTTCAAAAGGTAGCTTTGATCCTTCTGTGTCTGCATTTTTCCAACACACTGCAAGATGTTACCAGCCTGTCCACACCAAGTGGAACAATTGAGATGATTTTATTTCAGGTAATATTACAATTTCTTTCTCCTTCTGCCTCTGCCTTTCCTTCTCATCTTCTGTAATCAATGTAGTTTATGGAAGTTTCCATAACAGAAACTAAGGTATTTTGTTTGTTTGTTCCATGAAACAGCTGGTATTTTTTCTAATTCTTCTTTAACATTTCAATTGCAGAATGTAGATGGCTATCTCAATGCAACTCAGTACCAGGAATACGTTGCCATCAGACAAGTGGGTTTGTGCCATATGCATCCAATTCTGTTAACCCCTCCATGGATGTTGTGCTGATTCATTGACAGTCAAATTTAAGCACACATCTTTTTTGTTGGAAATGTTTCCAAGGAAACGAAATTATTTGCAATTCTAGATACTGAAGATAGCATTATGTGGAACACTAGTGACAGTGTGTTGACTTACACAACACAATCCCAGTGTGAGCCTTGCAGGATCATGGTAGAAGAAAGAATGCAGGCATTTGTATTGGGGTCCATGTTATTATTCCCACCACTGAAGATTATCTCTAATGACACCTATTTCTAAGGATCCCTTGTAAAATTTGACACATAAGTTGCTCCTACTTTCTATAAGACCCCCTGCAGACTTCAGTTGCTTATGAGTGGCTTCTACAATTAAGTCCAAATCCATCAAAGTTGATTTGTTTGTGCTAGCATTTGACCTGATTAATCTCTAATAAAGTCAAAAACTATGGTAACAGATGCATGGAATAACATGGTAATGTCATTGAAATGATGAGGAAGATGATCCTGGGTTTACTGCTGGTGTACTGGCAAATGCAAATTTTCAACACCAAAGAGGTGATTTAAATCTCTCTTGCTCATCACAAGCAGAGAATCCCATCTTTCATAAAGTTATGCTCTCAAAGGGGTCCTTGTATGAAACTGTCACCAGTAAGACAGCAGCAACTTTCCAATTTAATTTCCAGAAGTCTATTGTGAGACTCTAAGTTCCATTAGGTTTTCAGATGGACCGTTTATTCTTACCAATATTGAAAAAAACACATTTGACTCTTAAGGAAATTCATAGTTTAAGCCAGCTACCTCTTCTTTTTTGCTTTTTTGATGGTGAATCCTCCTGCTTTTCTTTTTGTTTCTTTGTTTAGTTTTGTATTATTTTCTACATTCCTTTTTGCAACATGGAAACCCTACTTGCAGCCCTCATAGACTCTAGGAGTTTCCGTGATTGACCAGATCTAGTAAATTTCTTATAAGATCGTTTTGGCATTGGAATTAGATTTTACCCTTGTTCTTCCTGTGAGGTGATACAGGTTCTTTTGGGAGGAGGACTGTAAAGGAATAGAGTGTAAAAGAAGAGGAGAGGAGCAAAACCATTTCCTGCCAATCAGACAGTGTCACAGTCAAAATTTCTCAATAAATTATTTTTTTTTCCTTTTTCTTTTCTTCCTCAAACAAGCTGAAAACAGAGACAATTCATTACACTTTAGAACAAAAGCAATAATCTACCTTTGCTCTGTTCTTTTCTGTTTCTCCATCAACTTCTGTGAGATCGAGTCTCATCATCACCATCAAAGAATAAAACCTCTTATCGTCCCTTCTCCTTCTACCTAAAAGCTTGTTTAAATCAGACAGCTGAGAATTATAACCCTGGTCGAGACCCAGCATACATGCCTAGTTTTCTTGTAAACTCAAACAAACAATTATTTTTGATTCTTTGAAAGAGCCCATATACCCCTTTATTTTATGACCAATGCATCTAGATATTTTGTGAGTTCTATCCAATCATATCATCAGTTTGTATTTCCACTATGTTGACTGATGCTCATGTACTTACTAATAATTTATATTGACTAAATGTTGATAATTTTCTCAACATAACAGTGATTTCGGAGAACATGAAAAAAACTGCTTAGGCCTTATAGAAGATGGATTGGTCTCCAAAATCCTGTGTCCTCTACTCCCTTTCTTTATCCCTATATACAAAGTTATTATTTAGCTTCCCAGAAGTTATGAGCTCATGCATGGCCAGCCTTAGTAGCTATTTCCCATGTTGCATCCCTTCTTACTTCCACATAACTTTTGAGCTCCCTTCGGACTACAGTGATACTTTCCAACATTTTGCCTTTTTTTAATCCCTTATGTGGGCCTTATTCATCCTGCAATGGATTCTAATTTCCTTCTGGGCTTCTTGTCTCACTTGGCAGAGTTTTTCAGCTGTGCATTATGGTTGTCCTCGCCAGCTTGTATCTCATTTGCAAGTACAGCTTCCATCGATAACTGAAGGAGGAACTTTGCCCTTCAGACCAAAGTTAAGGCAAGTAATTGCCTTTGTTTATATGTTAAATAATAACTATTAGAAAACTCTATCAAAACCATAAAATTTTATTTATTCTAACACTAAAACTCATAATCCAGTGGACTTCCACTGTGCCTGTGTTTTTTGTTCATAACTGTAGGGCACAGGCTGTTCTCTCCTTGAAGTGACACAGGTGAATTCCTTTAAACTGTGCTCATTTCAAGTTTCCCATCCGTAGGCTTCTGAATGCTTTCAAAAAGAATGACTTCTAAAGGTAATAGAGGTTCCACAGGCTGAACAATAGCTCAAATCTGTTTTGACATGAGTGAAGGGATTATGGTCTCAGCAAGCTTTTCTTTCTCACTCACCAGCTTGACCCTCCCCAGCTGCAAGCTTCTATGTGACCTCCGATGACAAGGCTCACTGGTCTGAGAAAGGCATTGCCTGCTCTGGATTAACATCTGCACAATGACACTCATAATCATAATGTGGAGGAAGGCATAAAATTCACATTTGTTTTCAGCGCCCTCCTTTTTTTCATTTTCAGGCATTAGCTCCTACTATCAATCCTCAAAAGAAGGAAGAGACATTTAGTCCCTGAAACAGTCAATACATTGCATTATCTAATTTACCACCCAAACTGTCTCTAAAACGTTGGCCTTATCTTTATATAACAAAAAGCCTGACAGAAAAGGTCACAGGCTACAGCTAGAGTAGGTAAAGGATTTTAATATTTGGTAGAAAGTCCTAAAAAGAAGATAGCAGGCATTAACAGGTCTTCTCTGGGAATGACTACAATACCTCAAAATTTCTTGGTGTTATCTTACATTGTGTCAGCTGTGTCTGTGCCTTATTAATGTCCCATTCTTACTAAGTTTACACTAACATAAAACAACAAGACATTACATGCATCTAGACTATTCCCTCTACACAAAGGCACGTGTACTAGCATATTTCACCTTAATATAGTCAAGCCTTCCGAGCAGCTGCAAAATCTTCACTGACTAGCAGACATGGCTACTGCAAATCACAGTTTCTTCTTTTGCCCAGCTCTTCACAATATCAGTCATGCTAGTTAGTACAGGAAATACTGTACAAAATAATGACAATTTAGCAAGCAAGTCTCAAACTCAATAACCCGCAATGTTGCTCAAGAGTCTTAGGGGCATCTAATGAGATGCAACCTGGGTAGGAGCCTTCCAGACTCTCTAGTTCTGTCAGGAGGAATAACCATAGAATCCACTTTAAAGTTGCACCAAATATTTGTTTTGCGGAGGGACAAAAGAAGGGCTAACCAGAGTTTGCTCACTTCTGCTCCTATATTGAAGATCCTCATTTTTGCTGTAAGGCCACCTCTGTGACATTCGCACTAAATTGATTAGTTGTGTCATTTCTTACAGTGTGTCCTCTGTGTCATGTCTCTGGGAAAAGTTGTCTCAAGTCAGCACTGTTTCTTATCATCTGTGCAATGTACAGCAACACATGCCTCATGGGAGAGCAGTAACGAGCAGCTAGTCCTTTTGAGTAGAAGCTTGGCTACCGAAAAATGAGCTCTTGAGTAAGAGACGTTTTCCGTCACTGAGCCTTTCTGGGCATCCATTACCCTCCTAGTGTCTAAGATCATATGCAGGTGTTGGAGCTGCTTGGAAATTTTCAAATGGAAAACGTGATTGCACTTCTAGTTTTCATTTCAAAAAGGGAAAAAATGTAAAACTTTGGCTTCTCCTGTGAAGTAGAAAATCCACTGCTCATCAGCTGATTGCTAGACTGCCTCTCCAAATATCCCTAGAGGAGGTGTGAGTGGGTGATGTACGTCTTATGCTTTTTCTCATTTTTCCACACAAAGGGAATAGAAACTCTTTCCCCTCAGGAATTTTTGATCACTGGGCTTGCATGGAACTGTCAGTCTTTGAAAGAAAATTGTATTTTCTGTTTACTGAGCTCAGTTGCTGATAACATGTAAACAAAGTATTCTGAGGAAATAAGCAGTCTCACTGCTGTATTATTTATACTGTAAAAGGAATTATATTTTGTTGTACTTATTTTCAAACAAAAATTCAATTTACAATTTTATCTTTCAGTGTAATTTCCCACTGGATCCCAATCGTTTGCCATACACGTAAGTCAGAATTTAGTCTCCATTGACAATCAATTTAAGAAAATGTTTGAGAAAACACGTGTCTTGAGCACAGTGTGGCTGCAGGAAAGGGAAGTAGGAAAAAGAAGACATATAGTCTACATTTACACTAGTAAGTTAAACGTATTCAGGAATGTTTTCTGTCACTGATGCCAGTGGCATGGAACAGACTCTTCTATGTGATTTTAGCTTCATGTTTCCCAAAACAGGTCAGCCTTGATCAGACTGAAAATTAGCTGACACATATCCTGACACAGAACATACTCCACAGCCTTTTGGGACTGCTCAGATGTATAATGGTCTAGTACAACATGCCTGGCATGTTCTGCCATTATCTACTGTTATCACACCTTCCTCATTTTAAGAAGCAGCCTGCGCCCACCCTCCCTAGGTCTGCAGTCCCTGATGAGCTTTCAGTACTTCAGCACACAGCCCACAGCTGCTGCCAGTGTGCCTTGGGACACTCCAGCTCCTAAAAGTCCTGCTGCTCTCCCTTTTGCCACTCATGTTCAGACTAGATGAATTTTTGTATCTCCCTTAGCCTTTGTAGGAACGAAACCCTTTCTTGGTGTATGGCTGTGGTGGGTTGACCCTGGCTGGATGACAGGTGCCCACCAAGGCTGCTCTATCACTCCCTTCCTCAGCTGGACAGGGGAGAGAAAATATAACCAAAGGCTCGTGGGTTGAGATAAGGACACAGAGAGATCACTCAGCAATTACTGTCACAGGCAAAACAGACTCGACTTGGGGAAAAATTAATTTAATTTATTACCAATCAAATCAGAGTAGGGTAATGAGAAATAAAAGCAAATCTTAAGAACACCTTCCCCCCACCTCTCCCTTCTTCCCGGGCTCAACTTTATTCACAATTACCCTACCTTCTCCCCCCAGGCAGTGCAGGGGGTTGGGGAATGGGGGTTGTGGTCAGTTCATCACAGGTTGTCTCTGCTGCTCCTTCCTCCTCAGGGCGAGGACTCCTCACACTCTTCCCCAGTGTGGGGTTCTTCTCATGGGAGACAGTACTCCATGAACTTCTCCAACATGAGTCCTTCCCATGGGCTGCAGTTCTTCACAAACTGCTCCAGCTTGGGTCCTCTCCATAGAGTGCATTCCTTCAGGAACAGGCTGCGCCAGCGTGGGTCCCCCACGGGGTCACAAGTCCTACCAGCAAGCCTGCTCCTGCGTGGGCTCCTCTCCCCATGTGTCCACAGGTCCTGACAGAGCCTGCTCAAGCATAGGCTACCCATGGGGTCCCAGCCTTCTTTGGGCACATCCACCTGCTCTGGCATGGGGTCCTTGGGCTGCTGGTGGATATCTGCTCCGCCGTGGGGTCCTCCATGGGTTGCAGCAAGGGGACAGCCTGCCTCACCATGGTCTTCACCGTGGGCTGTCGGGGAATATCTGCTCCAGTTCCTGGAGCACTTCCTCCCCCTCCTTCTTCACCGACTTTGGTGTCTGCAGAGTTGTTGCTCTCACATCTTCTCACTTCTCTCTCTGCCTGCAATTGCGCAGTTTTTCCCCCCTCTCCCCCCTCCAAGGTCCTTAGTTTTGCACCTAGTTTTGAGCCCTCCAGTACAAGAAAAACATTGATAAACTTGTGTGTGTTCATTGGAGGGCCCTCAAGATGGTCAGGGGCTGGACCATGTGCCCTGTAAGGAAAAGCTGAGGGAACTGGGTTTGTACAGCTTGAAGAAGAGATGGCTTTGAGGGGACCTGCCAATAGCCCTCTAACTCCTACAAGGAAGTTGAGAAGACAAAGCCATGCTCTTTACTGAGGTGCATGGCTGGAGAACAAGAGAAAATGGTTTTAAATTATGACAGGGCAGGTTCCAAGTAGATACAAGGAAAAAATTGCTCAGTATAATTAGGAACTGGAGCCGGTTGTCCCAAGATATTGTATGATCTCCAGCTGTGGAAGTTTCCAAGACCCAACTGGACAAAACCCAAAACAATCTGATCTGAGTTGAATGTTGAACCTGTTTTGAGCATGAGGTTGAACTAAATGGCTTCAGAAGATCTCTTTTGTGGGGTGTTTTCACAGTCTGCCCTTGGCAAATGGCCTAGATAACAGCATCTGTTAGGGTAAGAACATGAAGATATTTAATGTGTGTGCCAGGTTGAACATGCAAAACTAGAGAGCATTTACCCCAGCTAATTGTACTAAATAGAAAGACAATTATTAGCCCCCAACTGATCATGTGCAAGGGGAAGACAGACATCAGCTGGAAAAAGAATAACCAAGGAATTACAGAAGGACTTTTGAAACAAAAGTATAAAAGAAGCGTAACAAGTTATAACATGTGGGTAGAGACCTTGGAGTAGGCAAAGCAGCAGTAAAAACCTGGTATGACACTGCTAGAAATCATCCCGTTGGCATCATACCTCTGCCTCGTCCAGTCAGAGAAGTGTGGTCAGATGCCATAAGCTGCCTACTCTCTGGCCAGGGGTCAACAGTACAGGCTACAGCAAGCAGAGACTCACACCTCCTGGGGTGCACACGAGCTTGTGGGTGAAGCCTCACCAGCTGCAGCAAGCAGCACGAGGCCCCATGTTTGTCGTTAGAACTACTTGGGATTAGTTATAGAGACATGTTTAGAAATTTTTATGGATTTATTAACATACTGTAAATGTATTCTGCTTTATCTGCTGTATTAACAATATTCATCCTGCATGTATAGTTCATTGATTGCTGGTTAATTACATATCATTAGCAAACTAATAAACCCTTTCAAACCTGGTCTTGGTGTAAACTATGCAAAACTAATAGTTTCTTTCTGTGACACCTTCCAACATGAATGATTCTGTGATTTTATCCTGTGATAGCTCTTAAATTGTCAAATTGTGCTTCGGAATTCTTTGGGAAGGCAGTTGTTAGCACAGGTCAAATTCATGCCCACAGATATTTCTGTGTGTGTTTGAATTCATCAGTACAGAGGTAGCTAGTCTCTTGCTCGATGCACCCAGCATCATGCCTTAATACTGACATCCAAGTTTCAAGGTGACTAGATTTTCCAGAGCTTAGTCCATTTAAGACCGCAGTTCTCAGTGCCTTGATTTTTTTTTTTGGAACACAAGTCATCTGCAAGGATCAACTATGGAGAAAAATCTGACCTTTTAATTCTTTCTGAATTTTTAACCCAGCTTGCTTACATACTGGAATTGTGTAATTTTCTAGCTGTTTTAGGATAACTGAAGAGACAGAAGGAAACAAAGGTGGAATTGCAGTCTCACAGCATTCTGACCTGTCCTAAAAATTCTTAGAAACAAGCCTACTATTACTCCTTAAGGAATCTTGCTGTAGTGTTTCTCTTTCCTGGTTTTCAAGACACAATCTAGCCCTTAGTATATAGTAAAATTGAGATTACGTTCTCGCCCCTTCATGAGCATGTGCATACCCTTTGGTTGTAAGAGCAGATACTGCAGTGAGTAGCTGAAGATGCCCAGTCTTGCATAAGGGCTGTTGTGCTCATTTGTCTTTGCAGGGGAAAAAAAGTGTTGGGTTAAAATCTGAATTCACAAAGCTCAAACTCCAGATCACGCTGTTGCTCAGACATCATTACACTTCTCTTCTTTATATAGACTGCAAGAGGCTATATTTTAGACCTGTCAACAGGGCTAAGAATCATAGCCAACACAGGAAAAGGTTTAAATTCCTGGCAGTACTGGATGTTGCCAGAGCCAAATGATTAATGGAGAAATGTGAAGATTAAGTAATGGACTCTTTGGAAAAAAGAGATGAAAGTTTGGGTCAGGGCAAAGGTACAAAAGTAAAATGAAAGGAAAGAAATTGCCCTGTACATTACAGGGGGAACTCGTCTTTACACAGACAGGATCTCCACAAGTCCTTATAGCTAGTTTTTTTTTTCTAGTTTTTGTTGTGAATTCTTCTGCTTTCTTCTCTTTGATTTTTTGTTCCCTTACAGCACCATGTAAGTAAATGCTCAAAGTTAATCCCTAAAGAAGAGATGTAAAAGTCTCTAAGTGAACAAGCCAACAACAAAAAAATAAGATTGGCTGAGGCAGAAATGTATTATTTTAGTATTATTGGTACACTTTATCAGCTAGCACAACAGCAAAGAAGATAATGTGACTAGATCTAGTACTTAAGAAAGTGTATGCATTAAAAGAAAAATTCAGTCTTGCACCAGGGACTATGGGAATCAAAAGTAAATAAGGAAAGCCAAACTACAGGTCTGTAAAGCATTAACTCCCACATTTTTAACCCACTGAGACTGCTGGCCAGTCTCTGGACAGTATCACTGGAAAGTAAAGAATGTGAAGAGGGCTGATAAGACAAAGTAAAGTGGAAAATAATAAGGAGAAAACTGTAGACAATTGTTTAATACCAGCTTCAGGATCGTAAGCAATACTTTGGAAGATCAGTGCAACAAGGCTGCAGGAAGAGATGCAAGATAAGCAGAAGAATATGCTGCTGTATCATAGTTCACAAGCATAAAAGTCCAAATACTTGTTACCTTGCACTTTTGCATCTGAAAAAGAGGGTGGAATTCCAGACCCAACTGTGTGAAAAATTCAAGAACTGCTTTCATCTGAAATTTGGTTTGAGTTAACCTCTATTTTTACTGCCAAAAAATGGTTTAATTTTCAGAGTCTAATAAGTTTCACTGGGCATGGCTTGCTGTGCTCTCTGCGGGACATAGTGATCTGGTTACATTTCTAAAATTTATTTTTTAAAATGACAGATTGCTCACCTATACTCATAGATCAGCGAAATGCTTTCCCTCTTGTTCTTATCAACTTGCCCATCAAAACTGAATGACTGTTCCTGGAATTAAAACCTTCAGGGAAACAGTTCTTGCAGTGAATGGACCGTAAAATCTCATTCTGCTGCTGGGACTAAAAAATATCTGACTTTTTCTTTCAGTGCAATTAAAAAAATTGCATCGGAAGACTTTTCCTCAATAAAACATGGTTTCCATTTTAAGAATATCATTTTGCAAAGATTACTTCTGAGAGAGAAAATTCTAGACTGTTTCCTTGTATATTTGATTTATTAACTTTGAATGCTACTAGCAGCTATTTCACTAGATCAGGCAAATCAGTAATGATCTTGCAGAATGCTTGGATATCACCAAATCACCAAGAAAAAAAAATATCTGCAGCAGAATATCTCCCACAATCATAGTGTGGAATCTCCAGACAGCAATTTAAAAGTTAAGATACTGAGTTTGTTTTCAGTTTTATATTCTTGAAGGAATATTTTTTATCAACTGGGAATGACCAATTTCAATGTTATTTTTTAAATATATCACAACAGGTGAGACAGCAATATTGTTTGTGGCTGTGCAAAGACGTTAGTCAGCCAAATGTCTTTTATTTTTATGGGAATCTGTTTATATATAAAGCATCTTCTAATCATGAGAAAAAAAAAATCTGGATCTGATTGATTTATATACCACGAAAGACAGAAGAAAAGCTCTTGCTGCTTTATATGTGTAGGAACATCACTCATTTCGATCACCACATTGTCACCTTTAAAGACCAATTTGTTATCCTTTCACTTTTATTGTTTAAATTACTGGCATCGGGGAAAAAGATCATTTTATAGAGGCTTCTATCTAGAATAAGTAACTACTCTAAAGCTCACCTTCAGACTCACATTTCTTTATATTTTCTGCATGGATAATTCCTTATTCCTGTTATACATTATATCATAGCTTTTGGTATTGACAGATCCAAAGTACAGACTTAAAGAGAAGCTGGATGAGACTTTTAGGCAATTTATATACTTCTGTTTTCATTCCTTACTCACTTTTTGGTACCACAAGAATAGAGGATTTACCCTAAATAATGGCAGTCTCTTTGAACAAATGTATGTAACATGCATAAACATCACAGCACATGCCATATTCTTTTACGATATTATGCTTAAACAACTTCAATTTTGACTACAGGCAGTATTATATTGACAGTGCAAGGCCAAATTAATCCTTTCTGCTCTTCATAAAAGGCAGGTAGTTAGAATACGCATATGAAACTGAAGTAACAGTTGAGCCTAACTTCCAGTGTTAGATCCTCACAGTCTTTGAAGTGTGCATCCAGATCTAGATCTAAGTTTTATGAGTTTGCCCATTTCCCTGGCTTAGGTCTCCAGATTACAGTATCGAAGAAAGAAATGCCACATTGGTTAGTCCAGTTTTTTTCTAAGTAGAAAAATAAACTTTAAAATATCATGATTGTACCCGGAAAGCTTAAACTGCATATTACTATAGTGTTTGACAATAATATGATCTACCTTCTGTCCTTTTTTCTCTGACTAATCTTTCACTAATAAGGACTTTTTATAAAAACAAATGGGCATATTTTTTGTTTTCCTTTGCTACATGTCAAAGAACAAAAAATAAAACAATTTGGACTGATTGTCAGTATTTCCCAGGTAAGACACAGATTATTTCATTAAGTTTACTCTATATGGTCAGCTGTTCATAAAGATTTTATATGCATCTATATTTTTCTATCTATCTGCCTCCAATAACAGCAAACAGACTCTATGAGGATGATTCAAATAATAAAAAACGAGTAACGTGGATCAAAAGCCTGGACACCACTATACAAAATGATCTGTAAGCACCTACATGGCTCTCACAGTTGCAGAATTTCAGTCAGAATTCCAATTGCAGAGAGACCTTCAGGGATCTGAAAGTAAAAGAATTAATTTTCCTTTATATCTTCTTCTTTTTTTCCTTGGCAGGCACTCTCATTGATAGAAGACAGCTCCTCCTTAAGGCAAATAAAGTAGCAGCAGCTGACAATGTATGATTCATGTGACCTAGGGTCTTTCAGTGGTTCTGAAAGGCTTTTGGGTAGAGGGTGTATTGACACATAGTCCTTATCACACATTAAGCCCATCATTGTTGGCACACAATATGCTCATATTAATAAATCCAGTAACCTTCCCCTTTCAATCTCTACAGTAGCCTGACAGTAGCCTACTGTCAAATATTACTGATGGTCTTTTAAGAACACAAGGCATCAAATATACTGAAAATATATGAAAAGTAATAAAATTATTGAAAACATGAAAAACTTTGAAATCTACATGTATAAAAAGAAGGTAAGACTATGTGTTTGATGCAAAGGGTCAATGATTACCAATTATTAAGAAAATAAATGGCTTATTGCTGGGATTTATAAAAGGGAGATTGTTGTAAACAACAGTTCTTCTATGGCATATCAGACATAAATAAGGATATTTTATGAAGAAATAAGGACAGAGTTTTTTCAGTGAATCTTACTGTCAGTGTCATTATAGTATATAGGATGTTTTCTTCATCATAAAATGTAGGATGTAAGCTATTTTATATAATATATTGTTTTAAAGAGACAGTTAAGTTTCCACATCTGTAGCTGACTTGGAAAGCTAGAAAATGTTGGAATAGCTTCAGGAATATTTTCCTGAAGACACATTTTAGAGTGTTTTCTTGAAACTTTTTTTTTTAGATTCTAGCACAAATCCCATCATATACATGGTGTGTAAAGATAAAAGTCGAAGTACAAATGCAGAAGTGCTTACCTTACCTCTAAGTTCCTTATTTGAAGTTCAATGGATTTTGAGTGAGGTATCTGTGCCTTTGAAAATCTTTTGCTGTTAAATTCACTTTATTCACAACAGAATAGGGGGGAATCTCTCTGTAAAGAGATTAAAATGGCCTAACATTAAAGCATAAATATACGTTGATAAATTATAGTGCTAGTGTTGAAGTAGTGGTGGTCTAACAATACAAGGAAGGCAAAATTTATGGGGAAACTACGTCCTCATTAACTATAGCATATCTTCTCAGGCTTTCTCAAGATTCTCAGGATTTGTCTGTTTATTCACAAGCCATCATCATGCATACATACATGAACAATCCAAATAGCAGTCACTTAAAAGATAGTTGTCAAACACACAAATAATGTATTAATTCTGGGGAAGATCAGGTTAGTCACAGGTATTGCAGAAGCTGGGGGAGAAGCTCCATGAATTATTTGCTGAGCTCTATTTCTGGGCAGCAGTGAATCAACTTGACTACTACAGGGTGGCATTGTCAAAGAGGAGTTACATTAACATTGAGTTTATGACTTAAGCCAAACTGTTAAGTCAAAATTCCTCCTTCCCCTGAGGAAAGAAGCATGGTAAGTTTACAGCTGCAGTAAATCAGGACAATCCTTGCATTTATTCAGTGGTACTGACCAAGAAGATTGAAAGTCAGGCCATAACTATGCCCAGTGCCAGCACCTTGCCAGAGATCCCATCTGAAGTGTGAGTAGCAGGCAGGAAGACAGATTTATTCTTGTGTACTTGAACAATAAAAGTGTAATAGGGCTTTCTTAGTTACCTGACTGGTTACCAAATCAAATTCAAGTCTACCTCTTACCATCTAGCCTTTTTTGTCACTTTGTCACTGGCAAAATGAATAACAGTCCCCACCATGAGCTTGCAGTAAGACAAGCTTTATTTAAAAAAATCACTGAATAAATGTTTCCATTCTATAGATGTCTGAGTTTTTAAGCAGTTTGTTAAAACTGAGTTACAAGTACAGCTTCATTTTCTTGTATTCAAAAGGTAATTTTATGCCTTCTTATTTTATACATGAATCTTTGCAGTTGGTCTACTCTGCTGGATTATAATCAGATGGATCCCAAAGGGATATACATGAAGAAAATGTTTCTTAAAACTGAAGAAGGAAAAGCATATTTTTTTTCTGGTCAGCGAAATTATAGTTTGATATGAACATGAAAAAAGCAGGAGTCCTTTTAAGAAAACATGTACTACTATTTGCTGACATTTTGTCAGGTACATAGAAAACGTTATCTTGAGAAACCCAGATGAAATCTACAAACATTTTAAGAGAGAACACTGTAAGTATAAAAACCAACAATAGACTAACAAAAACCTAATTATCATGATGGCAAATATACTGTATAGCAGTAAGAGGATAGCTGTCAATATCCTTAAAGCAGAAAGGTCACTTTACAATTACAATAGCTTCACTTATCTTCCTTTTGTCTGAAGTTGTCAGCAGGAGATAAATGTCTACATCCACCCTAATCACAACATGAGTTTTATCATGTGATGACATGCTTGCCAAAAACAATCATTTAAGCATTGCCTAGGTAGAGACACTGAAGAAAAATGACCTGGTTTAACTTTTATATGACTTAAGCAACAACAAACCCTTACATAGAAACAGTAATTTAGGACCGAAATGTCTGTAATTTTGTTTAGTTTATTCTTATTTCTAGTCTAAAAGAAACTGAACATGCCACCGAATGAAGTTATGCAAACATAATCATTTAGCTAGTTTGCTTTGAAGCTACACCTTGAGTCAATTCGGATTCAGTGTGCCTCTAATAAACAAGCTCTTAGTTATTTTAATTAGAGTAAATACCACAAAGTACAAGAACTGTTAACATACAGCAGGCCTAATTCTACTCCCATGCCACTGAGTGGCAGAGCTTCACTAAGTGTAATAGGAATATTAGTTCCAAATATTAGTTCCATTTCCAAAGTCAGAGCAACAGATCCCTCTCGTGTCATGGAAGCACAAGACACTAGTTGAAACCAGAAAGGTATGTCTCACAAGCTTTTGTAAAAGATGCTCTCAGACTTCAAATTTTTGCAACACTGCAGGCTAAGATAGGTCATTAGGAAGGGCATCTATGAAGTTCTCATGCAGCTGGACTAGTTACAAATGAATTATTTTTTTTTCTTCATGGCCTACCAGGAGTCCAGAATGAATGCCGCCATGCTTCTAAATGTGCTGTGCTGTCTCCAAAATTATGAGAACCTAGATAGCTTGTGTAAAGCCTCATGCTGATATGCCTAAATGTATTCTGTTGGTGGAGCTGGCACGTACCTTTTCCTGATAATGCACTGAGCATTGTCCAAAAACTCTTGGAAGTCTTCAGGATGAAAGGTCCTTCTGCTGCACCCTACACATGCTTACAACATAGCTATGTAAGTAACCTATTCCACCTCCTACAATAGATTAGGAGATATAATAAATTGACATGGAAGGATGTGCTGGGTTGACTGTGGCCAGCTGCCAGGTGCCCACCAAGCTACTCTTTCACTCCCCCTCCTCAGCAGGACAGAGGAAATGAGGAAATAAGAAAATAAGATTAAAAACTTGTGGGCCAAGATAAAGTCTGTTTAATAAAGAAAAGCAAAGGCCAAGCGTGGAAGAAAAGAAAAGCAAAAAGATTTATTCTCTACTTCCCATCAGCAGGCAATGTCCAGCCACTTTCTGGGAAGTAGAGCCTCAGTACATATAGTGGTTGTTTTAGAAGACAAATGCCTTAATAATGAATGTCCACCTCCTCCTCCCTTCTCTTAGCTTTTATTGTGGAGCATGACATCATATGGTATGGAATATCCCTTTGGTCAGTTTGGGTCAGCTGTCCTGGCTGTGTCCCTTCCCAGTGTCTTGCCCACCACCATCCTACTGGCCATTTGGAGGTGGGTGGTGTTGGAGAGGAAGCCTTGATGCTGTGGGAATACTGCTCAGCAGTAGCCAAAACATTGGTGTGTTATCAACACCATTCTAGATACAAGTACAAAGCACAGCACTATGAGGGCTGCTGTGGGAAGTTATTTCCACCCCAGCCAGACCCAATACAGGGGAATAACTTTCTTTGCTAAGTTTTCTCTCTGCCTAAAGCCTTTGAAATCCTTGGCTCAGCCAAAACACTACAATGGTCAGTGGGAACACAGAGAAAAACGTTAATAAGTCGTTCCTCCCCTTTGAACACCTAGAGCAGCATGAAAGTACGAAAGGAAACAAGATTCAAACTAGGGTGAATCTTATGAAGCTGTGAAGTTACGAGATGCTGAGACAAGTCTGAATTCTAGTAAATACTTCTATAATACAGAAGGCAGCCCGAGGTTGTGCATAAGAATATGAAAGAGAGTATGGTTTTCCCTGCTAGAGAACTGAAGAAAAAAATAAGCAGCAACTTCTACGCAAGTTTCATACAGTTTTGAAGACTCCAGAAGAAAAGCAGAATATTACACCCTCACCAAATCCAAATAGACCCAACTATTACGAGCACATGGCAGTGTGGTTGGCACTGAAGGAAATTCCAAAGAAAACATAAAAGCTTGCAGGAAACACAGTTTTCTCTGTAGCAACATTAAATTCAAAACATTCCTCTCTGTTTCTCTAAAATTGTTGAAATTACCCAGTACCATCTGTCCAAGACTGTACATAATATTGCATCAACATTTCTTTTTAAAGGATGTTAATTTGATGATCCATTTCACACACAGTGAAAAATTCTTGTGGAAAATGTATCCATGCCACATAAAATTAAAAAATTGGTTTTTGAATAGTAAGCTTTGTAGCTCCCATTCTACTGAATATCTGGATATCTGGGCCTGTTTGCATCTTGAGGTAAGAACAACAGCTGCCAGCCTTTGGCACCCTGGGAATATTTTCTTCTTGTAGGTTCCCTCCGTCTGAGCTAACTTCTACTATCAAATCAACTTTTACAAAATAAAGAATGTGTCACATTAACTCTGAGGCAGAGAGGAATGCTAGAGAGCATAGCAAGTGTCATTTAATTACAAGAAACCACGAGCCTTTTAATTTCCATTTCTATCGCTTCTGAGTAATCTGATTTTCCTTCTGGATAGGTGAGATCTGTAGGTTGCACTATTCAATAAAAGAATATTCACAGTTAGAAACCGCTATATTTTCTTGTTTTTTGGACAGTACATTTTTTAGTAGTACCATGCCAGTGGAATTTTTAGCATTGAGAGTAAAAATAAAATCCTCCTTTATATATGAATCTCTATAACAATGTTGATTACTTACATTATTTTAGCCAGCTTGTTTTTTTTTTTTCTCTATATTATTTCCTCTGTCTTACTTTGGAATCTGAAGTATGGAAAAGACTTCTAGCAGTAGAGAAGCAATTTTCATTTTAAATGAAAATTTCATTTAAAAAGCAAAGGGTTGCCTAGTAGATTTCCATGTGATCACCATAGCTATACTGTCAGCATTCCTCAAATTTTTCTGTTCTTTCTTGACAGAGGAATTCTTTCTTAGCTTTCAAATAACTGTGAGAATTATTTGCTAATATTAGAAGTACAAAAAAGCAAATAAATAAAGACTGTCCTTCCTTCAAGTTACGATTCGCCTGATTAGATCTACATCTCCAAGGTCTGTTTTAACTACTGATACCATAAGGAAACTTTTAGTATACTACATCGCTCCCTTACCATTCTGAGAACTCTACTATTGAGATTTACTTTTTTTCCCTCCTAGACTGTAATTTAAATACCTGTAATAAGCATACTGTGGAATAATTCAAAGCATGTTCCACCCATTTAAAATCTGTATTTAAATTACAGGCTTTACATTAGCTTACAAAGTAAACTTATTTGCTCTTTTGAGGCTCACAAAACAATAATTTTTTAATTTAGGTTTTCATTTTAAATCCATGTGGAGGATTTATTTTTTAATGTGAATGGTTAAAGAAATATCCAAGTCTACCATGAGAGTTATTGCTTTCTATTCAGAAAGTCCTATGCAGTATTTAAATTGCTGTTTTTCATCCACTTTTTTCAGTGGTCATGAAAAGCACCGAAAAGATGATCAAATATATTGTATGAGAAAGAAGTTACACATCCTCCATTTGGTTTATTCTGCTTTTCTGTCCATTTACTGTGGAGTTCAAGAACACATTTGCTTCTAATTCTTTGTCAAAAGAAGAGAGGGAAAAATGTGGAAGCCATAGGCAGGACTATCCAAAAGGTATTGAAAATACACCTGTCCGAAAGAGTAGGATCTATAAGAATTTGTCATTGTTTTTTTTTTTTGTTTGTTTGTTTGTTTTGTTTCAAATAAAACCTATTTTTTCTTTTAAACAGCACTTGGTTTTGCTCTTAAACTTTAACTAAAATTCTGAGTTCCGTACTTTATTTCAGTTAGGAGCAAAATTTAGTGATGAAGTCAAGTATCTCAGATGTTATCACAATTATTTATAAACAATGGACAGTGGGATCTGAGTAAGAGAGAAACCAAAAGAGGTGGTGGGTTTTTTTCTCTTGTCTCTCAGGGCTCTGCACAAAGTAGTTTCTCAAACCCTTTCATTTCTCCTAAGGAACTCTGGAGCATATCAGATTGAAGGCTTTTGACAAAAGCTGTACATTTATTTTTTTGTCCATAAGCAGAAATAATTTGATCCAGACTGATGAATGCAAGTGACAAGGGTATATATGGGTAGAAAACAACAGATAAATTTACACAGAATATTTTGGAAGACCTGCAGACACCGAGTTACTGAATCAGTGCTGTTTTAGTTCATTCCTCAATACATTTCTTTATCAAGAATTTGTCATCTAACACAGAAGAGAAATGATAGGAGTGTTTCTGTTCCTTGTCGTCAGAGGTACATAACCTTAAAAAAAGTGGTCTCCTGGCTTTATAGTCAGTTATTTTTCAATCCGAATCGACTCTTTTGGTTTGTGGAAGGAGCTCTTCCCTACTCTGTCTCCAGTGGAGGGAAAAGAGGGGCCTGCAGGTGTGGCTCCTAATGTGGACAAACTTACAGCTGGTGGAAGAGGCTATGGGGCAGGTGGAGAGGAGACAATCCATTTGTTTTGACTCTAACTGAACCTTTCAGGGCACAACCTGACACAAATACATCAGAATGAGTGTCCTAGTTGAGGACAGTCTACT
>VYZM01021685.1:11219-30781 GCA_013398915.1 Dromas ardeola
TGAACTCCAGTCACCGAGCAGCCACCAATCAGCGCGCCTCACGGCGGCCACGTCCTCCCTTCGGTATGAGACAGCCAATCATCGGGGGCGGCCTTGGGGCCGGCGGCATCGTGGGAAGCGGGGGCGCGGCTCGCCCGGAGCATGACGGGAGTTGTAGTCCCGGCGCGGTCCTCCGGGAGCGGTTGGGGGAAGGACCCAGCGGCCGGGGGGGGACGACTCTGCCGGGCCGCAGCCCCGCCGGCGAAGGGGCTGGGCGGCCGCCGCAGCCCCCAGACCCCGCTTCAACCTCCCCATCGCCCGGGGAGCCCCACGGCTGCCGTCTTGGCCAAGGGAGGCCGGCAGGTTCTACCTTAGCGCTGCTCGGGGCCTTGTTTGTGCGAAGGAGGCCTTGGCTCCTCTCAGCCATTACGGAGGGCGATGCCTGACCGCCTGCGGGCCAGGCCGGCCGCCCTCTGTGCTCTTAGTGCTTCACCCACAGCAAACGCCCCTTTTTTACAGCTCAGAGCCAGCTCATCATGGAGAGAAAGGCCGGGAGCAAAGCTCTTTGCTAAGGCATCCCCCCGCCGGTGCCGGTGCCTGGTGAGAGGAGAGGACGCTCTCCTCGGGTAGCAGCAGCGGGGCCTGGTTTGTTTCATCCGCCACCTGATGGCTGTGAGTTCTGGTGGAAGTGACTCATCCTGAAACCAACCAACCATCCTGAAATCAACACCCGCTCCAACGCCAGCGATACTCGCCTCCTGCGCCCCAGCCATTTTGTTGCCCCAAAGTGGGGTCATTTACCGCGTGTGCAAGATGCCAATATTTTAAAGTACATCCGTTTCTCTGCACACGCTGCAGCTGGAGGAAAGGGAAAAACGAGACTGAACAGCTGAGGAACAACAAAGGATGGTCTGAGGAAGGGGAGGCAGCTGAGGGAAGGGGGAAGAGCCTGCATGGGACTCCAGGGTGCAGCTGATTGGTACGCGTGGCCCAGGCTTTGGGAGGGTGGGGAAGGCAAAGCCACCTCCTCCCAGGTGCTCTGATCACCTCCAGCCTTTGCATGCATCAGCAGCAAGTACCCGAGCACCGAATTTGGTTCTAACCTCCGTTAATGGGCTTGCGAGCCTGTGGTGGAAGCGGAGGGGCTGCTCCGCACAAGCAGTGAGCGGCCACAAGCATTTCTTGGGAGCCCCACAGGCTGCGGCACCTTTGCCCTGGCCAGCCCACAAGGTGGCCTCCGGCAGGACGGGGCCCATTCAAGCATGGCTTGGGCTAGGACATAGTGTTCGGGAACACGAGACACAGCCAGCAACTCGCGCCAGTTCACCTTCCCTCTGGATTGCAGGCGGTTGCTTCCACTGGAGTGGTGCTGTGCTGCCAGCTCCCCTCTCCAGCCCTTCTCTCGTCCCCAGGGAAGGGCTGGCAGGAATCTCCACTCCCCGCCGCCAAGGAAATCCTGGAGGGCAAAACCAAATCCTGTTCCAGGGCCCTGCATGCCAGCAGGCACTGTCTGACCCTTCTGCTTCCTTAGCAAATTTTTTTTTTTGAACCAACGATACATTTAAAACAAAAAACAAAAGCAGGAAGAATCAGTGTGAAGTACCAAAAAACCTTTATTTTTCCCCCAAACCATAACAACATTTGACATTATATTGATTTCCTCATATATTTGTTATTTCTCTACGTTAGGAACCAGATACAGAAAATACAAACACGATCTGTTGAATCAAAGACGGCACAGCATTCCGTTAGAAAAAGAAACAAAAAACTAGAGGAGCAAGATAAAAATGGTGAAAAATAGTCATTCCCTCCAGCCCAAACTTTCCAAGAATCATCATCAAAATAGAGCAGTGGAAGTAGCTTCTCTTTCTAAACGCACTTCTGCTTTAAGAAAAAAGTTAGATTTATCTTTAGATTTCAAAGTAAAAAAATGTTAAACTATCTTTCAAGCAATTTTGGAAGTTTGCATAGACCCATTCCCTTTCCAAAAATATCAGCGATCTCTTTATAGAATCTGATATAAATCAAGTGCGCACCTCATCTGAAGATCACCAAGCTCAATTAACTTTCAAGAAAATAAAACACGATCTCCCCTTCCCCTCCCTCCCCCCACAAAAATACGGGCTCTACCATTATTCCTTGTGTTTGAGGCAAGTCACGAGGCTCAGCCACACCTCTCGCTCACAGCTTCACCCAAATTCCTTTTTATTTCCCAGGTTTCCACGTCCGCTCCCTCCTGACGGGGCAGGGGCGATGCAACGCGGAGCTGTGGGGGGGCATCAGGCTCGGATGGTGCGGGTGGGCTGATGGACGACGCAGCTCTCCGGAGGGAAGCGAGGTGGGGGGAATTTTGCGCTCATCAACACGCATCCCCCCCAGTGAGGAAGTGGCTTTTCAAGGACAAACACCTGCGACCAGGCAGTGTTTGTAGGGACTTGCCCCTGGGGACCAGCCTTGTCCACAGGGCTCAGTCGCCAGAGCAAGAACTCAGCTAGAGACTAGGGGGGGTGGCGGGGAGGGGGCAGGAAGGGCAGAGGGTGAGTTTGCAGCTCCGGGGTAAGGCAGCGAGGAGGGGAGCGGGGGGGAGTGGGGGGCCCTCTCCAGGAGGGGTGTTTAACCGAGGTGCTCTAGCGTACCTGGAGTGAGGTTTTCCCAGAGGTTCACAACAGCTCGTGCAGAGTCCAGCTGCACAGCCACCAGTTTAAAATGAAACAGCAACGACAAAATAAATAAAAAAAAAGTCAACCCCTCCTATTAAGATGCGAATGAAATACGTATTTCTTCAGGTCTCGGCCTGGTTCGGAACCCTCTAAAAACTGAAGCAAACATTTAAAAGGGCATATTAACTTTCTGCAGGGGGCAAAGGGTTGTGGCAATGGTGGGGGGGAGAGAGATCACACGCCTACTGCCCATCGCACAGAGGGTCAGGACAGTTCAAAGGCCCCCATTTAAAGTGCCAACCATACAAAAGAAGATGATGGAGGAGCAACATCCTTCTCCCCCTTTTTCCATCACAATTTCCAACTGAAACCCATCTCCTTCACCAAGTCACAACTAAGACTATTCTTTTGGACATTCACTCAGTTTATACTGTTTTTTTTTTTTTAAAAAAAAAAGTTAGTAAAAAAGCTACGTTGAATTTCCCAACTCTTTGCAACGGGCTTCCACCAACTAAAAGGCCCAGAAACTGGGAAAGCAGAGCCCACGTGTTTTGCCTGACCCCGAGACTGGAGCAGAGAGCCAGCTCTGCTCTCCAGGGTCAGCCAGGCGCGAGCAGCCCTGCTCGCCCAGCGTCTGAAACCCAGGGGATGCAGAGTCTTGCCAATAAGGTCCTTTTACTTGTTTAAGCCACCTCTGAATCCCCTGAGAAGGGGAACAATGTGGGGGAAGAACATCCCCCCTTCAGACCCCAGGAATAAAATATCAATGAAACAATAATGCAGTCAAAAAAACACCAGCCTGCTGGGTTTATAAAAAAAAAAATTCAATAAACTTCACAACAACAACAAAAAAACAAAACCCAAAGGAAACTAGCCAGCGGTTTGGGTCTGGAAACTGATTCACTTCTTAAATGTTCAAAGTCCAACAAGGAAAAGACGGCAGCGATGCCACAAGGAAAAAGTGCTCGCGAGACGCAGCTTCCCGAGAGAGATGGCAGCGAGTCTGCGGGACAAGCGACCCCACTTCCATCACCACTGCCTCGTATGCCCAGCACCGGCCAGGGACCGCCGGGCATCGCTCGTGATGGACGCGCAGCAGGAGCTCTGCGTGGGATCTAGAAATAGGAACAGATTGCTCCTTCTTCCCTCCGGGTCTGCTCTGGGTGCTCCAGCCCTGGCTGTGCTGCACCAGGCTGAATGACTAGGGCTGCTTTCTAATTCAAAACGAGGGGTAGGAGAGCTAAAAAGCTACCATGAAGACCAGGATTCGTGGAGTCACTAATAACGTGGAGACAAGGAAGAGATACCCTATAAGACACAGTTATCAAAAACGCAAGCAGTGATGTGCCAAGCCGCTGGAAGAGAAGCCAGAGACGCGCCCAGGTTGGCCACAGCTATGTGATGGAGCACGTTACGCCTCTGCCAGCCTGGGACGATGAGACCAGCTTTCTGAAAAGCTCAACTGCTTCGCCTCTTGCTTCACTGGGAAGAGATTTCTCCCTCTGTCCCACTGGGGATTTTGTGACATGCCGAGCTGCCAGTGCCTCGGAGCAGCCGACTCTCGCCAATGGAAGCCTAGAAGAAAGCCCAGGGTTCCCAACAGCTCTGACAGTGACTGCCATTGTTTTTCATGGGAACAGAAGCAAAGTAGCAGAAGTGAGCTGGGTTTTGGCCTCTTTCCTGGCTTATGTTTGTTCCTTTCAAGTCCTGGTTGGACCTGATTTCCTGAGGGGCTTCGCTGGCTCCTGGGGAGCAGCCTGACCCTCAGCCCCACACAGCCACCCACAGACAGGGCAGGACACCCATCCCTGCCTGAGCCTGCTTCTGCACTCACCCCGACCCGAGCAGAGCGTCAGGCCAGGCCTGGCTTTCTGGCTTAGCCCCAGGGAGAGAGAAAAGCAAGTTCTCCCCTTCCTGCAGACATGCATCATCCCAGGAACAGGGCAGGATGCTCACCAGCCTGCTGGCAAGTGCCAAACCTCCCCAGACTGAATGAAGAAGAGATCACCATTAAAAAACACCAGCAAGTGTGAAAGAGTTTTTGTTCTACACAGGCTCAAAAGATCCAATACTTTTTCCCTCCATTAAACCAAACCAAGGTGTTGTCTATACCGCTTCCTACCCTAATCCAAATTTAATTCTCTTTGTAGGGAAAAGGTGAAAAAGATCCATATCCTACGTGTTGTCTGTCCAAATACAGAAAGAAACCTCTAGACTCAAAGAGAGAAACTGTCGAAACACAGTAAGCGGCTGTATAGCTTTGCCACACTGCCTAGCACCCTCCCCATGCAGCCATCCTTAGCTAGCAGGGTGAAAAAAAAAATAGAAATCAAGGCCCTTTCATTCCTTGTTTTTCATTCTGCCAAATTCCCTTTTCCAATAGCTCATCTGCATGCATTCTGGCCATGGAGACCGCAATTAATCCCCCCCCCCCCTTTAAACCCCTTTAAAAAAAGGCTTTACAATAACTAAGAACTTGAACAACAACGTGATCAGTTACAAGTCTTTCCTTGCTGAATGGGACAAGTGTGTGCCTGTGTGTGTGCACGCACATGTGTGTCAGAGGAGGGCACGTTCCCAGCCATACCTGGGAGCCTGCCATTGCTCCGAGTGCACGGTCACCATTTAGTGCTACTACAGTACACCGGCGAAAGAGGAAAGGGCACTACACAGAAATAGTTTATCAGCTGAGAGTCTCTGTACAGGAAGGGCTGCAAGCACAGCCTGCTCATGGCCCGCACAGATCCTTGTTTGTAATTCAGCTGCCAGGAGAATCTATAAGTGGGAGCTGAAAGGGACCGACATCTCTGCCACGCACTGCAAGGAAAAGAGGCAGCTGAAGCGTCAGACAACTGCAGAAACCAAACCCAAAGAAGAGCAATTGAAAGATCAACCAGAAAACAGTTTGTAGCCTTGTCAGAAGAGTTCACTCGCCGTGGAGCAGGTAAGAACAGCTGCTGTGGCTAACGCAGCAGAAAACACCTATTCTACCTTTGAAGGCAGAGACGGTGGCTCCTCCCCAGCCCCAAAAGGAACCATCTCAGGCATAGACCCCTCGTGACAGGGCAAGAAAGGCCAACCAACACCAATTCACTTACTGGCCCAGGCCAAGAAAGGCAACTATTAACCACCACAACAGAGAGACCACTGCAGTCAACTGCATCCTGCTCTGGCCCAGGGGAGGGCTGTCAGATAATCAGATTCTTTTCACAGTCCAAGAAGGGCAGTTCCCTTCCTGAGCCAAAAAAAAAAAAAAAAAGAAAAGAAAAGAAAAAGAGGCTTTGTATTCCAAGCTCCAAGAGTGACTATTTGCTGAATCAGTCCAGCGAACAGGGATTACGCTCCTGGAACAGCAAGTAGAAGCCTCCTCCAGGTAAAGTCTGGAACCTCTAAAGTGCTCCTGCTAATGCTAATAGATGAACACTGCCCTTCCATGCCCAGCAGTGGAAGGGTATAATGCAGTTAGTGGTATAACAAGCACTAGCATTTAACCGTTTATCAGCTCCCATCTGGATTGCGGTAGTTTTCTGAAATGCACTTTTGGGAGATATTTCCTATAGGAAGAGGATGTTTGGGGATTTGAAGGTAGGAAGGTGAAGTGCACACCACAGCATACCTTTTTCAGTCAAACCGTTGCCTTGGAAGGTGATGTTCCCTTGCAGAGTCAATGGAATAAAGCATCCTGCAAGTGGCCATTTCACTGTGTCACCAACAAGCAGCTCTTGGTTTGGTTAGAATGGTTTCCCCCTCCCCCAGTGGTTTGAAGAGTTCACAGTGGTATTACCCAATGTTTTGGGGAGACAGAAGGTGAGAAGTCCCCCGTTGCAAGTGAATGGGTGGAGTGAGGGATGCAGATGAGCAACATCCTCTAGGACTAAGGATAAGCCCAACAGACACCTTGCGTCTGATCAGAAACAGGGGGAAGGCAGGCACTGGAAGAACCAGGAAGCGGGGAAGGGTAATGCCAATGCAGGGAAAGTGCACGATCTGGAGTGGTCTCGGAGTAGTTCTGCAGTGCAAACGAATGGGGAGGGGCATGGAGAAATCCCTTCTGGAATGCTGCATGAAGAGAGGTAAAGGTTGGCATCCATGTGGCAGCGGACTGGGTAGGGGGCCTGTTTCCAGCAGCTCTACCCTGTTCTTCACATTTAGTGGGTTTCAATCACCACTGGCTCGTAAACTCCAGATGAGACCCTGGGGAGGCAGAGGGGAAGAAGATGAGAAAACCAGGCTATTTCCCTTAGTCACTTAGAGCAAGCAAGTTCTTATTCAGAGCTCTCCACTCACAAACATCACCCTCTAACCCCCCACAAAATACTGAAAATAACGAGTCAGTCTGGCGAGAAGTCAACCCTCCTAACACAAAACAGACAGCTACGTGGCAAGCTAACACTAGCGCACTTGAAAAAGCTGGGTGTAACACATTAATCCTTCTAAGGGACAGAGGAAAGGGGGAGTATCCTGGGGAGTATCCTGCGCAAAGAGCCAGTGTTCCTGGCTTTGCTTTGCTCCCGAATTTTGTCACTGACTTGACATATCTTTGCATTAACATTACTGTTTTGTTGTTGGATTTTTTTTTTTTAACCTCAAAAAGTGCTAAAAAGGCTCAAATGCTACTAGCCAAGACACTGAACTGAGAGCTATTGTGGCAACAAAAGGTTTTATTTGTTCAGACGTCTTTCATGAGACAACAAGCCCTCGACAAAGGAGGAGGAGGCAGGGAAAAGAGACAATAACCCAGGCTGCTGCAGCTTCGTTGCAGGCCAGCAGGAGGCAAAGCTCCCTGCCTTCAGTCGGGCGCAGGAGCAAAGGGAACCAACCTCTACCATTTTGTCGTTCTACTCCTTACTTCTGTTCTTGGATCTAACAACTAGGATCATATTATCCCTCTGAGCTCCTGCTGAGAGCTGCATTCATACTCCAGTGCAGCTGCAGCCTGTCACCAGAGGGATCCCAGGGGTGTTAATGTGGGAATAAAGCCACCATGTAGCACATGATGTTTATAAATCTCTCCTGTAGCAAAAGGTAAAAGTTTCCTATGTACAAAGAGCTAGCTAATCTCCCTGGAGCGCCTCTGTCTGCTAGCCTTTCACAGAAGCCTACCTGTTTCCCAGCTGAATACCACTCAACGTAGTTGTTCCGTCTCTGCTCACAAACAACCTCAGGTTACTGTCTGTAGATAGAAAAGGAAGTAAGATACCAAAATCCAGAACTACCGCCGGCTGCCAGGTGCTCCCCTCCCAGCCGCATTACACAGCGGTCAGCAAGGAAACAAGTGCGTTTCTGGGAATACATGTGCATGCTTTCTGGTGCTCCCACAGTAATAGAGCCCCTGGGAACTCCTCTTCTTGCTCTGAAAGGGAGCTTCATGTACAAATCAACCACAGCATTAAGCTTGGGAAGAGTAAATGCAGATAAATTAATTCAGTGATACTCCTCCAGCTGCTGCTTTTAAGGCAATTCCATTGATGCAAGTTCTTGGTCAGCTTAAACACATGGAACAGATGAGATGTGGGGCCTCACGCTGCTTTTGTAGGCTCACTGGAGGAGAAACTCAGCCTGTGCTGCTGGTGAGAGGCGGCTACATTCAGTCTAGTTTTAACCCATGCTGAGCAAGGTGTAAATCCCCATATGGTAAGAATGTTGCCAAATCTGGCGCATCCGGTGATTAACTATAATTAACTATAGAAGTACTAATAACAAGCTAGGCTCAAGTTTAAAACTTAGTGAAAAACTAGATGAAAAAGATTGATTTCTAGGCTAAACCAGAAAATTAAAACAAATGCAGTGATATTGTTAGTTTTCCCTTAACAGATTCTGTGACTGCAACGGAGAAAACCCCTTCTTAGGCCCTCAGACAGACCTGATCACCAGCACACTGTGACCCATCTTTCTTCCCATCTTTTTGCAGTGACATCCTGTTTCCCCTCCAGTTGTGCTCTCCTACTTCAATAAATACCCTTGGACTGACCCCAGATGAAGGCCACTAGAGCAGCGCAGACAGCTGATGGAACTGATTTCCACTGCACTGAAGAATCGGTATTTTTCCCCTCTCATCCTGTATGTTTGAGCTACTGTTCAATCTCTGCTGTAGTGTGTAGAACAGCAGCAAGCGCTATTTGCTAATGGATGTGCAGCTCTCAAATCCACATGGTTTGTTTACCTACCACAGAAACACCTAGCAAGCCCCGAAAGCAAACTGCTGTCAAAAGGAGAAGGGAGAGTCCATGGCAGATCATATCTGACTGTAAAAGCTTGGCAGCCTGGCTAAAAGAACAGCCAAGACCTCCCCTTTGAGACTCATCCTCTCACCTTCAGTATTGCTGACATCTGTGAAGTCCTGACTCTGCATTATTTTCTCCACTATATCATCAGCATCGATCCTGGTGTCATCCACTCTGGTTGGGTGACTCTCCACTGAATCCTTTTTCCTCCTGGGGAGAGAAAATAAAGGGAAAACTTACTCAGCTTTTCAAGAGACAGACTTACAGATGCTCTCCTGCTTCCCTTGGCAATAGCTGCCTCCTCAGCCCCTATTTCTGATCTACCACTCCACGAAAATGAAGGAGTGGATTCTGTCTCGCCTTCCCAGAGAAAGCACTTTGCTCCTCAGTTACCTACCGGGAGGGTCTATCCAGCATAAGGGCTGGTCTCGGGGGGCGAGGTGGCTTCTCTGGTTTGTGGTCCCGCTCTCCCTCAGGACACTCCACTGTCATACTCAGCCCTCCGGACGCACTGCTGCTGGTGGAGGTATTCCGGCGATGGGTCAAGTCAGACATACTAGAAGAACGGGAGTGCTCCGTGCTGTAACCTGCAAAAACAGAGTGATTACAAACCAGATCTTCTCCCCTTCCTGGCAGGGCAGTTAACAGGCAGGGCAGCTTCAGACCAGCGTTTCTGCTCCCATATACAGAGGTTTAGACATGTATCTACGAGCTCATCTGCAGAGACTAAACAGGAGACTCTGATATTAAAGAGCAGGGTGAGAGACATGGCTGCAAATCACTCTCACAGGAGCTTGTTGCAGGAAAGCAAAAGGGATGGGGCCAGTGTTGGCAGAGCCATGCTGATCAATGGTTACCAGAGATCTTGGACTGCTGGCTGGCGTAGCTGGAGTTCCGCGAGTGTCCCGAGTGGAAGACCTCCTCTGGGCTGGACAGGTTCTGATCCGGTTCTTCTGGGACACCTGCCAAGGAACAACAAGACACTCCACTTACACCGTAGCCAAGCCAGCACATTGTCTGCTGATCACCTTGGACTGGAGGCTGATCTTGGGATGCTAGATGAAGGAAAGGGAAAGTCTGTTGGCGAGCCCTGCTGTACAGGCTAGCAGAGCTTAGAAGCAGCTAGGGAGCAGGGGAGACAACAATGAGCTTCTCTGTCAAGCTTTTCACTAATTCTAGCATCCAGCACCTGAATGTACAAGCATTTCTGGGGGCTGGAAGGATCTAGGACAGGTAGTATCTGAAGCTATCCATAATTAAAGGCATTAAGCTAAGACCAAGAAAGCATCAAACAGCCACTGGCAAGTAAAGTCTTACAACCTCCATTTGGGTGCTTCTCCTGTTACTACCTTTCCCCTTCTATTACTTGTGAGAGAGCCCATGCCATCTAAATCACACCTGAATTTGATACAGAAACCTCAGCATAACCTCTGCTCCTTTGCTATCACCCCCACTTGCCTCTTTTGCAGCAAGCTCATCCAAAAGTACACAAGTGTAACGTGTTAGCCAGCTTTTTTTTTTTTTTTTTTTTTTTTTTTTTTTTTTTTATGAAAAGCACTTGTGCTAAGTCACTGAGGCGATGAGACTAGAGTGCTATTTTGGTGCAGTGTATCTGCCTGTACATTTGGAGTGTGCTGGGAAGAATAAAAGGCTATGGGAAAATGCAGTGCCCTTGAAAACGGGCTCGTACAGAAGCCAAAGAACACTGCATCAGCAGCTGGAACAAGGCCATTAGACCTCAAACCAACCTCTAAAACCTTCAGAGGAACTTTTCTAGAAGATAAGTGTGAGCAACAGAATAGCTGAGTGGAGAACAATGTTAAGTGTCATTGAACACAATGGAAAGCAGGGATGAGTGCAATAGATGAATTATTAAATCCCCAGTAAAAAGAACAAATTGCTTTATCTCCACTAACAGAAACATGAGGCAAAGATTCATGCTTCCTCGCCTCAGTTGCACTTAATAGATAGTTTTGTTTTTCTCAGTTTTCTTAATGAGCAGAGGGGTGAGGACGGGTGAGGGAAAACATGAAAAATTAAAGAGTTTCTGTGCTGGCAACTGCTGGGAAAAACAGAAGAGTGTCCAGGCAGAGCCAAGTGTTGCATGGCTCCAGGACGGGCATTCATACCTGAGCTGAGAATGGCAGTTCTTGGCTTGGTCTGACGCAGAGAGCCAATTGTGGCTGAACTGCTGCTGCTGCTGCTTGTGGTTCCCTCGCCCTTACAGGTCAGCTGCAGGGTAGAGTCCTGTCCTGGTATGGTGATGGATTTGGCAGTGGAAGGAGGCCTGTAATCAGAAGTGAAGAAGGTTACAAACTGCCAGGCAGGGACCAGGAATCACCCCACCGCAGCAGCAATCCCCACTCTGCTCTATCAGGAGGGTCCCCCTGCCTGCACCCACCCTTCACAGGGCAGGTGTCAGCCTTCTGTGACTAGTGACACAGAGTGACATTGCATTTTGCTTTCCTACATGCAAGACTTGGGTCTTCCCTACCTCGTACTGCATCTGGACTGCATTACAAGGAAAAGCAAGTTTCTGAGGTCAATTAAGGCAAAAAGGGACCATTCAATCATTTATACAGGATGACAGGTTCAGAGACTGCACTGTACTGCAAAAGACCATCCAGGGCTGCCCTTTTCCCCCAACACGTGTCCAGTGGCCAGCTGGCCTCACAAACAGGAACCAGTTTGCTGTTGTCCAGCTCTGAATTCCAGTACCCTTTCATTACACCTTTCTGTTTCAGGTCAAAAGAAGCCTTTTATCCCAGCAACCCCATCCCCCTATGACAGTACTTTTACAACGATCAAATAACCTTTCCATTTTTTAACTGACGATTAAACTCCTTTTCAGTGAGACTGAAGTATTTTTCCAGCTGTCAAAATTATTTTTCTGGTTATTCTGCATGCTCCCAACATCCTTTTGTAAATGCTGACTGCAGGGCAGAGCGGCGAGTGCCTGGAGCCCCCTCCCTTCCTCCAGAAGTGTTTTTGGGTGGAAGCCACGGCATGTGCAGCGTGGCAAAGTGAATATTCCTGTTGGGAGTCCTAACTTCCCTGTAGCCTGAAGTTCTGAACTGGAACTAATGGATCACATTATGCTTTTCAAGTGAGGAGTGAGAAAGAAAAACTTTTATTTGTCTCACTTGGAGCTCTAAGGGAAGATGCTACGTGAGAGGACCTTCGCTGTATTTTGGGAGAAAAAATAAAGGGCTGAGAATGTTTTATATTGGCAGCCAAACATCCATAAACATTTCAGGAAACCCACAGCATGCCTTCCCCAGGAAAAAACAACAACAACAACCCTCCCTAATCACGTCATCAGTGATTTACACGCACCCGGGTACTCTGGGGACTTTGCTTTGCAGGTTAATAAGGCCTTTACAGCCTTAATCAAGCAAAGTGTTCCTACAGCAGCTGCGGGAGCAGCCCCTGGGTCTGTCAGCTCAGGCAAACAGCCCACTCTGCCCTCCTGCACAGCACCCAGGAGAAGAAGGTTCATCTGAGTGCTGCAGAAAGTCAGTGCTCAGAAGTGATTTCTCAGCACAGTTTAATTCCTGCCTAATCCCCTAATAAGTGCCATTTCTCAAAAGCTCTACTGATCAAGGACTATTCTACATGCAAAGCTTCCATTTTTAGACATTTGCACATCATCAACACATAAAGAAGAAATGGGAACGACTGCAGAAATCCTTTAAGAAAATTAGGAGGTTTGACTTTCAGACTGCCCCTACTTATATTGAACGGATATATACATTCAATTCTGTATAATTTTCAGGCACTCTAACAGTGGCACATGCTTCCACAGTGAAGGAGCAACAGGTATTTTTGTCAGACATATTGTTGCCAGACATCCTAGTACCCTAGATTTAAAACATCTGTCACTGTTACAAAGTTACAGTTTAAGATATCCAAAACTGGTTTATTACACTTCCTTCTGAAGCAGAAATTTTTCAGAATCAGTTGACACTGCATTTAGGGTTTGAAAGTCTCAGAAAACGCTGCTGCGCTATGAAAAGCCGTTCACAAAATAAACCAACCAAAAATTATGCAGCATTTTATAACAAGAGTGCAAGCAATTTATACACTTTAAGCTAGCTCCTAAAATTAAACCTTTTAGCCCAGAATACCACTACTACAAGAGATGGGCTCAAGGTAAAGCTTTCTTCTCTTGTGCTGTTGGCAGTCAACACAAAATATTTGTATCAGCACATGGCAGTCCCGTATCCTCACACACGGGACAGCACATTAGGGCAGGCTGGCTTGGAATGCAGAGACTTGCAACGCTATACTGCAGTAGGAAGGTACGCGGTGCCAGTATATTTGTTAAGTAGATCCCTCAACAATTCTTTAAGCAACAAAACTGCTTCGTAGCTTAACTGTCCTTATTCTTTCCTATCACATGATTACAGTTTCTCTGCTAATTAACACAAATTGTGAACCTGGGTCCCTGCAGAAGAAAAGGAGAACTAAAATATTTCAGCCTTGCAGTATTTTTATTGCTGTTTCAATTCAAGATCTTTATCCTGTGTGATATGTGCTGGAGTGTGTCTGTTTCAAAGACTGTTTTTTTCATTGACCTTTCCCTTCTCAGAGGTTAGTGAAACTGACCGAAGAGCTATGAGAAATTCTACCCTTCACGCAAAACATGAAGTTTGTTATCAACGTCCATTAGTTTCCAAAACTTAACTAACACTAGCAGGGAAAATACGGCACAACCAATCTGTAAAAACCAAAGCAGAGAACAAACTAGCCAACAGCACAGGCTGGCTTAGCTGTTCTGGCTGATTCAACAATCCAGACTACCAGTTTCAGGCTTTCCCCTGTACTTCCCAATATCGAGGGCATCTTTTCACCCTCCTCATCAATTTTAGTCTCCAGCAGAGAACAGCAAAAGAACCAGGCGTCCTGGTCTGCCCAGAACGGGGCGAGCACTCAGAAACTCACGTTTTGAAGCAGGGGTCCCCCGAGAGCAGGGACATTCCGATGGTGACCTGGAGAGGGAGGACAAGGTGCATCATTAGCCATGCTGCAGTGAGCTCCTTGCTTCACAACAGCCAGGAGGTCAAGGGCTAAGTGTAAAGATTAGCAAGACCTAGTTCCTTTCCAAAGGAAATCAGCTTCAAGGATTTAGCAAGGTATTTCCCTCCCTGCACCAAATCACTGGCATCAGTAACTCCAAGTTGCAGTGGCTCAGCAGGACACCGGTCTGGCCACCGTGACAATGCACTTAGAACATTTTTCCCCCCTTTTGTTCACACTTTCTTTGATGACAAAGAATGCTATTAGAAGGTCATCACTTGGCCAAATGGACGCCAAGATATCAAAGGGCAAGTCTGATAATAGGAAACTTCCCAAAGTTAGACTAGCAGCATAAAAGCAAAATCCTGTCTCTCTACATAACAGGACCTTCTCTCAGGCCCAGCACTGCACTCTGGCTGTCATCTTTCTGAATTCCATAGTAGGATTTCCACTGTGGCAGTACGAGCTGCCATACCTTTAGGATGGAGTTGTCCTGTCGGGTGTTCTTAGTATCATAGCCTTCCAGCAAGCAGCAACGGACAGTGGATCCAGAGCCCGCAAATTCTGCCAGATTTAGATCAGCAAAGCCCAGCTGTAGCCAAGAAAACAATGGAGGGGAAGGGGAGAGAACAAAAAAAAAAAAATAATCATTCAATAAAGGGATACGCGGCGTCACACAGACCAAAGGAAGAGAGCGTATCTGTGAGCGAGGGCAGGAACAGGAGCCGGTACACGCACAGTCGCGGCTGTGAAGCCCCCCTACTCTCATGGATGGGCAGGGTCACATTCCTCATCCCAAGCCAGGTGGACACTCGGAGGCCTTCAGGAAGGCAGCCCTGCATGGAGGACGGATGTACAGTAGTGGTGCTGGCCAGGACAGCGTTAACCAGCCCCCAGCCATTGCATAACCAAGGACATGGAAGGCACTAGGTCAACGATGTGGAAAAAACAGAATCACACATACACAAACATAATAAGGCACTCTTTGTATTGGGCCATCCCAGAATGCAGTGGAGCATGTGAACCAGGAGATGAAAGGATATTGTTACAGAGGAAAGTGACACTGTCCTGAAAAACAAACCTGCAACTTTCAGCATGGCAAGCTGGGAGTCCAGAGCCATGCAGTGGTGCGTGTGCCTCACCCTTACAGACGCAGCTCCTGGGCTGGGGAACTCCTGGAGCAAAGTTTCCTTAACACCGCTGAGATTTAACTAGCAAATGGTATGTTTGACAGGCAGAAGGGAAGAAAAACATTTGGAGAGATTTAGCTGTGAGCTCTCTAAACCTTCTCCAACAAAGAGGAAGCAAATAGGTAAGGTCACAGGCAAATTCAAAGAGGCTACTGATGCCTCGAGTAAAGATAAACACAACGAGGAGTGTTTCAAAGAGAGAAGTTTTGCTTTTCTGCTCTAATGCCTAGCATACGAATACAGTGTTTTCCTCAAAGAAAAAGTTATAGCTTCTTTTATGCAGAGCTTTAGCAATAGAAGTCAGTCGTATCTCATCTAATCTGATCAGGAAGAGATGCTGTACCCCATATTTGGCCAAACCATCCAAGCATGGATAGTTTGTGTCACTTCAACATACAGCCCAGCTTCCATGAGAACATGGAGAGAAGACGGAGAAGTAGCAGCTCAGACCTAGCTGTTATGTTGTGCATTGCAGTACATTTCTCCTGCCCTTGTGCTGACAGCCAGATGATACAGCTGAACTGGGAACCTCAAACAGAAGCACCATCCTGAGGATATGCAGTGCTCCGTCAACTGTGGAAGCTGATAGGGAGTCACAGCACAAGCCACAGGCACTGCCATATGAACCCTGGCTCCCACTGTTCCAAATCAAAAGTCTAAACCACAGCCTGCACAAGATATATGATTCTGGGGAAGACAGCAGCAAGATTAGCATAGCTGCTTCCTCCATCCCATTCTCTAAAGGGGAACAAGAGCTGATGGCAAAGGAAAAAAAAAAAAAGCGTGGGATAGAGCAGGAACCTTTCTTCAGCAAAAGAAGGAAGGAAAAAAAATCACCTAACTTTTCTCCTTCTTTTCTCCCTTATTAAAAATTCCCTTAACACAAGTGTTTCTCCAGCCCTTGCTGTAGATATTCCTCCGTCTCTTCTAGCCAGGGGCTATGCTGCTTGCTGAATATTCACTGATAAAGAAAAAAAAACAGTGAATTTTTATCTATCAGAGATAAACAGGACAGGAGAAAGCCACAGAGGGAGCTGCAATCCATCACTGTGACAAAACCAGAGGACTGAGGAGACATGGCACGACCACACCAGCAGAACAACATAGCAGAGGAGTGTCCCAGACCCTTCCCAGTGCCTCTTCCTCCACCACAGCACTAAGTTCTCCAAGAAGATCGACATCAGAGTGTGGGAGAAGCTTCCAGCAACCCAAACAGCGTGCTGAGGTCAGAAGCTCTTCTCAGGAAGCAGACTCCCAGTATATAGAGGAAGGATCCCTTAACAAAAGGATGTTTTCAGATGTAACCTTTCAGAATAGTTTCCTCAGTTTTCCAGCCAGCTGATGGTGTTTCTTCCAGCTCAGGGAAAGAGTTTCCGCTTTATCAGTCTTTCCTGTTGGCTTCCGCTCTGTAACCCCTGACACTGAAGTGACATTAACGTCAAACCAAAAGGTGCGCGAGTTGATGGAAACTCTATCTTGAGCACAAACAGCTCCATCACTCTCAGTTCCTGCTGAAAGGGGACCAGGTAAAGAGGGCATTCACAAGTTGCATTTTCTTCTACATCTGCCGCCACAATTGGAGTAGTTTTCAGCTGAACGAATACAGTTGAAAAAGGTAAGGACTCATTGCTTACAACCGGAAAATAGTTGCATGAACATACACTACAGACTTCTGCTATAAACGTTACGAATCCCAAGTCAGTCAAGTCTGCCATGAGGGCCTGTCTGGAACAAGCTTGGTCCACAGGGCAAGACTGCAAGGTTTAATCACCCTGTCTGGTGTTACATCCCTAGTCTCCGTGCTGCTGAAATGCTCGGGTCATCTTCTGTTGAATTCTAGGAGAACGCACCTGTCTTCTTCACAGGAGACCATGCAAGATACCAGCCCAAGAGATGGCAAGTACTTGAGATTTGGTTTCCAATTCCGAGCTGGAGCAACTAGGTCTCTTTCAAAACACAACTGGAGACTAAGTAAAAGGGAAGTAGGTTAGGATATGGCCTGAATAAGAGCCCAGGTTAACTCCTCCATGGAGATGTGCCTTCAGGCTTCCCTTAATTCTGCATTTACAAATACCGTGGGAATCTTGAGGATGGATGCTGTGGGAGGAGGAGGCTGATGCATTTACTTTGTCTCAGAGGCATGTCTCTTCCTCCAGCTATGCTGCCCTCCCTGGACAGGCAGCTCTGCAGAATGAAGGAATAACCTCCCCCCAGTGTGAAATTAGTGAAAGAGAAACTGATGGCCCTAGAGACCATGTCCTAATTAGCAACAAAAAGGGAATGGTGCGGGCAGCAACCCTGCCCTCTATCACGCAGCACAGCAGTACATAGGAGTGAGTGCAGCTCACCCCTCAGAGTCAGTTGCCTCCATGGTCTCAGGAAGGATATTGATTAGATGAAATTCTTACAAGGCCGTGCGTGACCTGAACATCTGTTTATTAGAGACCAGCAGCAGTGACTCATTTTCAAATAAACATGGTTTCAGGCTCTGCGTGAGCTCAGCTTCTAAGCCAACATTGTCTCTTGGTCCAGCACAAAGAGAAGGGGGTGGCCCATTGTCTCTCCCATAGCACAGGCAAGAAAACGGGAGGGAAACAACTCAAAACATCCCTGCTGATCAGTTTGGTTTCTGCCTCAATGTCTCTTGTGCTTTGGAAGGCGGTGATTTTTGCTGTAGGTTTCTGCCTGCACTCACAAGGCAGCGAGATGCCTACCCCAGCCACAGCTGGCTGCTGTATTCTGGAGAACAGAACTGGAGTCTGTGTTTCTTTATTAGCAAGATGTTGCCAGAAGCCAGAGAGTTCACATCTGACTCAGAACTTCCCCAAAGTTTGAGGACACGCAGATCATCTTCCCAACCCCCTTCTCAAACCCACATCCAGTGCAATCTGGATCCTGTCCCAGCAAGTTGATTTTTTGGGGAAATCACTTTAACTCAGGCTTAAACTAAGAACTAATGACCGTCTCTCCAAATTGCTTCACGCAGCAGCCACTGGTTTCTAATGGGTGTAAAGCACTAACAGAAGACAAGACCATCACCACTGCCACATTTGCCCTTTCTGTGCTCTTACCTTTGAGTAGGTTTTTCCGCCCTTCAGCTCCTATAATGGGAGACAAGACAAACAGGAAAAGCAGCTATTATATGTGCTGGGGAAACAGGGGGAAAGTCATTACTCAATTTTGGAATCTGCTTTCAGGATTTCACAAACCTCTGTCTCCCAAGGGTTACCACCACCCTGGTCGCCCCCCGCCTCCATCAAGCACCCCTGCTGGAGAGAGAGGCTCCGTTCAAGTCACATCCTAGCCCAAACAATCCTTTCTTCCCACCACTTCCATCCAATTCTTCCTGCTGCCAAAAAAACCAGCTAGTAACCAACACCAGTACACTGGTAGTACTACCTGCCAGAAGCAGAAGCTAGATGCTCACCTTACGAACAGATACTCGGCAGATGCAGGGGTCCAGGAGTCCTGTGGCCGGGTTGGCACTCATTTTACACACAAAGGTGAATTTCTTTTTCCAGCGGACACAGTTTTCCTGAACTTCCTCTCTATGAGAATGAAAAAAAAACCCAACAAAAAACAGTCTTCAAATAAAGGTATAAAACCAAATCAATCCTGACTGTTAAGTATCTTTTTTAATGACAGGCAACCTGGGCTTTAAAGATCCTCTACAACACAGCTTGGTCCACGCCACCTGAAATTGCACCACACAAAGGTGTTAGGTTAGCATCAAGCTTTTCACTAGTCAATACAGGTAAAATCCACCAAGGTTACAGGGAAGACTAATCAACTCATCAACAGAGTTTGCCTTTAAAATTCTCACAAGCTCTCTGACATTTCCTGCTTAGCTGGTTTAGCTCATTCATCGTCTGGCCCGGATAGAGACGACCTCCACAACAGAATTGGGATGAAGGTTCGCAAGCTTATCTTCCTACAGTATGCCTGTTTTGTACAGCCTCTGTACAGCAAACGTGCTATGTGTCCTGGATGGCTTGTCCTTCCCAGGCAGCCATCCTGCTTCCTATGCTGGGACTAAGCCAGTGAGGATAGCCAGCTCAAAGGAGGACGAAAATGCATGTGGAAATGCTCCTGGGTGCACACAAACAGGACCACGCCAAGCAAATGCTGTGCTTCAAATCATGGTGGGGGGTTAAGACTGTAAGTGGAGCAGTCCCAGCCAGGGAGGAGGCAGTTTTCCTTGCACAGCCTCTCACCAGCCTACCTGATCTCCAGGGCAAGTGGAGAAGCACATGGAGAAGGCGGCTTCCCGAGTGCAGGAATTGCTTTAGGTATAGCTTTGGCTTCTATCAAGCCCTTGGGAGAAGCCGGATTTCATCCTTCAGTGGAGGCAGGTTCAGAGGAGCCCGGAAACCCGGTGTGTGGGTCCTTCCATGGGGCTCTGGTTCCCCACTGATCCTCTGCAGGACCTGATCTGTTTATGGCCCAGAGCCTGGCCCTCAGCCAATTAAGTTCTCAAAGTAATGAGGCCG
>VYZM01021685.1:30882-51369 GCA_013398915.1 Dromas ardeola
GGGGTGTGGGGAGGGAAGGCACTTTTGACAGCTATGAGCTTGCAAGTTTGTATCTTGCTCTTATCTCTCCTCTTAGCACAGGACAAAGGGGCAAGGGCAGGCGATAAAGTGTTTGCTTTAGCAGGGAAAGGGAGGCTTCCCACCATCTGACCCCGGCACCGTGCAAGGCAAAGAAATCGGTGGCAAAGGGGAGAACGATCAGTCTTGGTATCGCCTCAAGTCTCCTGGGAAGGAAGGGGCAGAAGCTGGTGCAGAGCCCAACAAGCCCTTCCGCAACCTCGAGGTGCGCCCAACAGGACAGATGCCAGGGACGGGATCCTGACCCAGGAGGTCCCTGCAGTGCTCTGAGCTCTTCTGTGGGACCTGAATGTGCCGGCCAAGGCAAACACAGAGAACAGAACAGGAATAACTGTCGAATAACTGAAACCTGTAATCCCCTGTAATGCAGATAAGGGCTGATCATCCCTGTTAAAAACGTGGGAAAACAGAAGGCAGCAATTCCTTCAAGGCAGTGAACTTAAACTCCTTCCAGACAGCACTAAGGCTAGCTATTGAAGTCATTGAAAAGTGAGACATCTAAGTGCCGAGAGTACCTTTGAATCTGGGATTAATTCAAGATGAGATCTGGTTCTCATTGCTCAACTCACTCCAGCTCTTTCAGACAGGAGAAGAAACACTTCCAGAGGGATTAAAAAGGCTTTGCCTATAATAAAACATTCACCGAGCCAGCCAAATTAGGCAAGTTAAATTTCAGATGTGAGATGCCTTAAACCTGACTTAATAGTAGGTATCTCAAATGACCTAAAGGAAGGAAAACTCAGATACCAATGAAAAAAGGAATTCAACAGAACAGAAAAATGCTTGGGAACACACGTGCTTCAGAAACGCAAGAAAGGTACATCGGATGCAGAAAATACCAGATATTTTAGCAGCATTAATCGTCTTTAAAAAGGAACCGCAATTCTCCAGAGAGCAAGGCTAATGCTAATTCTGCTAATGACACCAGGACTTCAAGCTGAATCCTGGAAGGCAGTTACAGGCAAACGGTATTGGGATCAGACAGGTACAACAGCCCATTGCTGCAAACCTCATTCACAAACGTGGCTCAGGGCTCCAACTCCTGTCACAAGCAAGTATTTAGGTGACTAAACTCCGGCTCCGAACGCCCATCACATGTGCCTGGGTCCCCGCAGCTGCTTCGTCAGTAGGATGGGCAAGAACTGCTCCAGCACACGAGTTTCCTTACTCATGTGTTCTCGCTCGTATCACAATGCAGTTATGATTAAGCATCTGCTGGATGCTGCTAAGTCCAATGAAGGCTAATTACTTCAAACCGTGGCAAAAAGTACTGATTAGTAATAGAGCTCCTTCATAGCTAATTTGCTGTTAGCATAAGCTCTGCTAACAGACATTATGCCTCTTAGTAAGGATGTATGTTTGCTTTCCAAAACTGCTGTAGATACCACACGGCGCAAGGGATTAGGAAAAGGATTTGGGGGGGGTTATGTTACCCACAGCACCATGAACATGAACCCAAGCTGCAGGTGCACGCGTAGCTTGGGGCTTTTTGTGTCTTTGGAATAGTCTGCACAGGGCGGAAAGGAATTTACAAGATAAAATTCAGAGCTGCTTTCCAGTCACAAGTTTCACAATCACTCAACAATGACTTTCAACTTTCTTTTTTACTTTAAAGAGGGGCTTGTAAGGGTGGGGGCTGAGTCTGTATAGTTAGACAAGCAAGTGACAGCACTATTGTTTCAAGCTAAACTCTAAAATATTAGTTCCACATTTGCAGAAGATGGCATGTGGGGAAGCGATGGGCTTTGTCTATCCACCTCCCACCAAGCTATCGTTAGGATGGTAATTACAGAAGACTAAAATAGGAAAAAAAAGTGGACTCAGATGAAGAGCAGTTTTGTATTTAGCCCTAGAATATTCTCTGATGTACAATTAGGAACCACCACACAGAAACCAAAAAAACACACAAGAAGTGTGGTGAGGGCTGCACGGAGAGGAGTTTCCTTCCATCCTAATCACAAGGCACCTAGAAACAAAGCAGAAACTAACAGCTTAAAACCAGAAGTGTCTAATTTTAAGTTTTACTCTGTATTTGGAGAGCCAGAAATATATCAGACCAAAGCCTGATACTAAGTGCCAATTCAACGGGTCTTACGAAGTTTTATTTTAAAAATGCCGTCTGTACCATTTTGCAGAAAGACTCCCAGAAGGTTGAATTCCTGCCAAGCTAAGCTTTGCCCTCTTCTGACTCGAGACTTATTCAAAGCTGTGTAATTACGCTTCTAGACCTAAATATACCTCCTCAGAGTAAACTGATGCAACCCTGCGGCAGCTTTTGTGAAAAGCGGGGTTCCAGAAGGAGCTTCACAGGGTCTTCCAAGCCCAGAGTTACTCACCTACCTCCAGCTCCTTCACCAGCCAGAAGGGACAGTTTACTGCATCCTCCAGCCACCATCCTACCCCTCAAGAGAAGATTTACCAGAAACAAGAGCAATTAGAAAATGTTTCACCATATCATGGTACGAATTCAAGTAACGGGAACAATGCACAGCAGCAACCCACTGGTTTATCTACTTTTACAGAAGCCGCAGTGTGTGCGGTGAAGCCACCAAGGTCTCTCTGGGTTCGGATCTCACACACAACCTTACTGCGGCTCTGGAGACAGGCAGAGGAACACACGACAAACAGATTTTAGAGAAGAGATGTTTACCAGCTCTGATTTTAGTGCCATGGACAGAGTAGCACTGTTACAGAAAGCCACAAAGCTCACTATGAATGTAAGTTAGCTAAAGCAAACACTTCTAGAAAAAGGCCACGTATGCGACCCATGCTATCTCGGGCTACCATGGGCCTCTGTCCCACATGAAAACCTAGCTAATGAAACACCAGAACAGAGATTAAAACTTCTATTTACAGACTCAAAGCTGAGTTGCACCCAACTGGGTATCGTGCTTCAAACACACAACCCGCTGAATCAGTTCTGCCTTGCTAAAACATTTAGAAAAGCAGATATCTCACTCTTTATGGCCATAGTCACACGTAAGACAGTTGAAAGCACGAAACATCATAAAAAGGCCATAGGCTTACTGGGAGAGCAACAACAGCAAAAAAATAGCTTTCTAATGCCAAACATTTCAGTAGAGCAATGTGTCTCAGTCTGACGTTTCATGCACAGGAGCAGATGTGGGGAAACCTCAGGCTAAATGAGACAGTATATAGATAAGCACACACAAAGAGCTTCTTATCCAGATTTCCTCCTCCTCATCTGCACAAAGGGGGAGGGCAGGCTTTCCTATTTCTGATGCCCAATCCACATGCTCGCTGTCCTCCCTCTCGGATATGTGGATCTGTGTCAGACCCTTCAAGCAGAACTAATCCCCCTGCCTGCTCGCAGCAGACGGTACCCTGCATCCTCCTCGCTGGTTCACCACTGCATGCAGGAGCGCAACATCGCCTAAGCAGCATCTCGATCTGATAAGGCACAAGAAAGATAACACCATTTTAAAGAGGCCAAGGAGCCAAGTCCCAGCTCAGATTCATTTAAGTGCAACGGATTGAAAAGCAGCCCTCAAAAGGTGCCCCGACACACTCCAGCAGGTCTTTTGGGGAGGAAGGTAACACAACCTTAGTGATGCAGGTACAATCCCCTCAATCACAGAGGGTGGAAAAGACAAAAGAAATCAACTTATTTCAGCAGACTGCATCTGAAGGGCATCTTCTATAGCATTTCTTTACACAGCCCTGCTTTCGGCTGCAGAGACCCACCATTAGGACAGCCTCATCTATTCTTGAGCACTTCCGAAGGCTGAATTAGAGCAGGATCACTCCCTTAGCTTGGCAAAGTCTGGAACAATCCTGTGTTATGCTCCAGAGACAATAGTTACTATTTTAACCAGGCTATCCAGTGCAAAGCTGTAGGAGAGACCTTTGGTAAGGGCAAGGAAAAGTCCCTGAAAAACCCGTTTCAAAACTGAGTTTCTAAGATGCCCAGGTCAGTAACCACTGTTCACACCACTGTGCTCACAGCATGCCAAAATTTATACCATCCTACAGACACAGCATATCCTGCTACAAACAGAGGGCCTAATCACTGCTATAAATCATAGAAAATACAATGGTGGGTGAATATATATATATAGATAGATGTAAAAAATAGAAAGTGAGCCTTCGTTTTAGCCATTAGCTGGTTTAGATATATGATCCAGAACCTGTAGGCGTCCCCAAATAACGGGCTTACGACGGGGCACCTCACTGTAGCACACGTATTATTAAAGAAAACTTTGCCATCCAGATGCCTGGCAAGGAAAAGGAGAGAAATAAACAACAAACAAGCTGCACCATCGGCAGACAGCACACCAAACAGCGGCGTGGGAACATATCGCATTAGTAAAGGCTGTCATCTTTTTTATCTTGTTGTCAAGCTCATACAGGCCAAACGCGGGTAGAAAGCAGAAGAAAACACAATGCAGCAATAGGTGCCGGGTGCTGGGAAGCTCAGTGAAAATATATCCCCAGAACAAGAGATGACACACCATATTCCTTGGGGAACACCATACAGGATCATAAAAACCCATCTGGATACACAGTGCATGGAAATCCAAGGCAGTTTAACCTGGATGCATACAAGTGCATAATAGTAAGTTATTTGCACGGAGGGGTTTTGCCTTCCCTGAGCAGAAGAACAGAAAGGGCTGCAAGTAGCGCTCAACAATAAAGTTACTCTGTTTTGACTGGGCTTACATCATGGACCAGAACAACTGCCAACCCAAAGAGCTGGACGTCTCCCCCACTGCAAACAACCCCGTATTCTCCAGCTGACAAGTGCTGGTTGTTGTGTAGTAGACATTAGCAGTTATGATGGAAAAATGGCTCAGAGACAGATGATGCAGACTGTGTTACTAAGAGAACTAAGCAAGCCTTTGTCATTGGAAACAAGTCTTATTTGGATGTTTCACTGCAAGTGTTTTAAACATGGGTTCAGCAGTAAGGTCATCACATCTACCACCTACTCGCAAAATTAACTTCTAAATTCCCAGCAAACCCATTCCAATGACCCATGGTGGAGAAGGACACCTACCCACATCTCCTGCTTGGCATCAGCTTACACCCATCAATTTAGTTCTTCCTTCGCACCACAGGAGAGATACGTAAAGGCTCTCTAAATCCAAATTTGAACACTAATGCTTTTACAATGAGGCATTCACACGATCCAGCATTTTTCTGGGGAACAAGGCAAGCTCCAACACTTCTGGAGGGCTTCACCATGCTTGCCCAGTTCTGCCTCACACCAGGAGATGGACATCATCCATCCATCCATCCACTCCAGCTGTTCTCTGGCACTTGGGGAGGTGGGGGAAAAGCCATCAGGGAAGGAAGAGTAGGGGAAAGGCAGCTCAGGAAACTAGATTCCACTTACGCATTTCACAGCACAGCCTGCATAATGCCTGTTTGACTGTAGAAGAGACAAATACAGGAAAAAGGATTAACAGCAACCATACAGGAAAGAAAAAAGCTAATGGAAGAAATTTCAGCCACAGCTGAGAAACCAAGCTAAGAAACAGCCAAGATTGTTTCAATGGGGGACAGGGGATGATGACAACAGCATCAAGTATGTGAAAGGCAGGTGAGGAAAGAATTGGAGCAAAAAGAATGAGTTGACCATGTAATAAAAATGGAATACAAAGAATAACTTAGAAATCCTCCTTAGGAACAAGCTGGTATCTAGCAGGCAAGTGATTGAGTTTTTATGGCTTTAACCTTATTTCCAGAAGAAGCCTATTTCCGTAGAAGCACAGCTTTTGAACTGCATATTACAGTTCCCTCCAAGGCAGTGATCAATCTTGATAAAGGTCCACCAGGACAAGCCAGGGAGTGATAATACCTAGTGGAGAATGGGGGCAGCAGTCAATCACCAGTAGAGAAACCCTCCAGCACCAGCATTCCTAGTTGTGTATTAACAGCTTCTTTGAAAGGCGGTAATTCAGTTATGTCTGGACTCCAGTCACGTGCATCCAGACATGTGTCTTTTACAAGTGACAGGCCTGAAATCCTGCACCTCCTGCAGAATGTCCCATAGGCAGCAGCTTTCCAGCGCAGTCCATCTCGCGTACTCCAGATCACTGCAGTCACACTCTCCAGCACACCCAGGGCTTCTAAAACCTGGCACTAGGGGTTATTTTCGAAAAAAAAAAAAATATTTCCAGCCATTCCAACCATCTAAATCTTAAACCTTTCAAGCTACTCCTAACATGAACTATGTTAAAAATACTATGAGAAACAATGGAAGTTATTAAAAAACAGCATGCAGCTGGTGACCGAGTGCTACAGCAGAAGTTGCACAATGAAATAAAAATTGTGCCAAATGGAGAAAGAAAGTCACAGAATAATGACCCTTTAACACTTAAGCTATAGAACAAGTCAGATGAGTTTTGGAAGGGTAAGTAAGGGTGGAGCAGGGAGAAGGCAAGGGGAAATAATTCTAACAGACTCAGCCACGGAGCAGCAAGGGACGTGTACATGGCACTTTACAGACAGGACATGGCCAGCAGAGCCAGTCTGGTTGGAGGTATTTATAATTCACATTCTGTCATCTCGAAGCAGTGAAGAAAAGCTGGACATCAGGAAAACACGGACAAGAAGGGACTGTAACTGTAAATGCTGTGCAGCACATCCACTGTTACACACTGTGCTGAAGGCAGACCAACCCGAAGCAGCACATATCCAAGGACTTCTTGCCACATCTACAGAGCACAAGCTCTTTTTGGTCAGAGGCCAAGGATGTGTGCCAGGAGCAAAAACATCACAAGCAAAGTACAACCAAGCTCTTAAGTGTAAAGAAAGGAATAACTGGATAGATGACTCAGTTACTGAAACACAAGTCTGTAATAATGTGCGTATTGAACACTGAAAGACGCATTTGCTTTTTTTTTTTTTTTGAACTCTGATCATGCACTGAGTCACCACAACAACTCCTACTTCTATTGTTCTGATAGACTACGTTGGAGCTGGATTAGCCAAGAAGGAACCACGTGCCGGGCTGCCAAGCCCACCACCAGTGTTTTCCCTCTCACAAGCAAATTCACAAGGATTTCAGTTACAGAAGAAGCAAGAGTAGATCTGCACTGCAGATTTCTCTTGGGTTTCCCAAGTCAGCCATGAGCTACTACACTTAGGTTGCTGTACATCGGTGCTGCCTTCTCCAGCCTGTCTCAGATGTGTTGTTCCTCTTGCTCCCATGGTTGCTCTGTGCTGCAGTAGATTGGGCTACCTTGCCGATCACACCCGGAACACTCTTAAAAACTTGTTTAACTCTGGGCATAAACACCTTTCAGATCTGATTTTCCACAACTATGACCACTGAAGAATCAAATGTGCTCTATGTGTAAAACAGGCATAGGAACAGCTTAACTTAAAGGGCTCCTGAACTCTTACCTATGCCTCTGGCCAAGTCAGATGGAGTTACAGGGGATGAGCAAACCCAAGCTGAGACACCTCCATGTGACTGGGGGATGGAGAGGGCAGAGGAAGGGGGTGTTCAGGCTCATTACCAACCCAATTGCACAGTAAAAACCCCAAAAGTTAAAACAGGAAAAAAAAATCTGACTCTCCCAGAGCCTGTTTGCCCTTTGGACAAGTCACAATTCAAGTGTCCCCTGTGGTTCTAAGAGTCAGAGGAACTAAAGCTTCAGAAGGTCCCAAATGCTTCAGAAACTCTCTAAGGTTTGTTCTGTACAGATGCTTATAAGATTAAGGTAGATTAACCCACCGTCTTTCAGAGGCAATACATGTATCTGTAAAGCACTGTAGCTTGGAAAGCCTTTTCACTTCTGGCAGACCATAGATGTAAAATGAAGATTCACCCATTATCCGTCACTGACATATTTATAAACTTTCTTCATCCCGTAAGTGTTAACTGTCATTCTGAGAGATTCCAGATTTGCCCTTTGCTGACTAAATTTAAACTCCTAGTGAAGAAGGACAGCAATGTAAACTCCAGCACAGAGAACTCAGATAACATCCCTACCACGCAGGGTACAAGAGATAGCTACAACTCCATGATGCAAGAAAGCTGTGTTTGTAAACAAGATGCAAAGAAAAAAATAAAGCTACCCTTTTGACACACAAAAAATCCACACACACACCCCCCATGATGAAAAAAATCAAGACATGGGTAAACTCAATATTCCAGGGCTTTGCTAGGATAGTAAATCTGGAAAATGAAAACCCCGAAGGGAATCAACACAAGACTAGGAAGAACATCCCTGATGCAAGTGATGTACACCGAGACAAATCTTTTTGCCTCTAAGGCAGATTCATGGCACGTGAAGACATAGTGATGCCAGAATAGTTAAGTGACATTTTTTTACCAATATCAGCCCTGTTTCAACCATGAGAGTTTGCCAATATAGCTGTACCAGAGAAGTCTTTATAGTGCTAATTAACCTGTACATGAGGCCAAGTTCACTTCTGGAATAATTTCATTAATACCATGTGATGTAACATCACTGCAATTTGGCTCGAGTACACTGAAGAGCCCTTCAGTAAATAAGCTGCCTGAAGTCAACCCTGGTGCTAAAAGTAGGTTTAGTTACCCAAAAGGTAACACCCTACTGTGCTCAGACATGTTCCCCTATGAGTCACTCCTATATGGTATACATTTACTCAAAACCAATACAACAGTCCAGGAGAAAGCCTTTTATATGTTAACAGCAGCTTTTTCATTCCGTGACGGATACAGGTGTTTTATGATGGTTTCTTTACAAAGGCACTGTTCAGCTGCAAAACCGAGGTCACTGGTTTTAAGGACAAGGAACAAACATGGTCTCACTGAACCTCCGTCCCCTGCATCAATATCTATCACTGTTAGGGTTTATCAGCAAAAAAGCTACTTGGCAGAAGAGGTTTGCAAATTAGAAGAGGCTGCTGAGTAAAGACTCTGCCTGCCCGATTCGTCACCATACTGGTGGTGACAGGCTGGGATTTCTAGACCCTGCCTGTCCCAATCTCCCTTCCCTTTTGCCCCGAATCCAGAGTGTGTCAGATCCAGTGTTATGCCAGAGTGCCAGAGGAGGGGAGAGAAAGGGGTCTGAGACACAGCAGTTAGAAATGCTTTTGCTCCTCTGGTGCCACAGCTCTAGACAAATGCAATTCTTTAAGAAAGACCAATACCTCGTGATGCAACTTCCTCTGATCAGAGAAAGGTAATTTAATAAATTACATCTTGGTTAAAAGCAGAATACAGGAGAGCTCTGTATTTTGCAACAGCAGTCAGTGCTGGTTAAGTCCCTGGGAGATGTCGGAATAGGCTCCCACCGCTGGGCTGCCAGGACCAGGTTTCTGAGGATCAGAGAGTTTTTACCTCCTCTGTGGCTGTCACTACCAGCTACATTCAGACACATTCCCCTGATTCTCCCCTACTGAGAGCAAATGACATTGGAGATGCATATGCACCGCTTCTGCAGGGAAGACAGCACGCGGATTTGTTTTGAAAGAACAGATACGCTCACATGGAAAGTGGGAAAAGCCATTGCTATAACCCTACATCAGAAACCGACCTTAAAGACAACAGTGGTCAAACAGAGTACGATCAGCTGCTCCCTGTACAGCAGAAAAAGGGTATTTAACAAAGCAGAAAGGCAGCAAATGTAACAAATAGTTATAGGAAATACACTCCTCCACAACGCAGAATTTCCCTTGCAGAAAGGAGCACTGCAGGCTACTGAAGGCAGAAGATGAGCAGCGCTGCACTTGAAAGGAATTCAGCATTTATGCAGATGCAATTGCCTGGTGTTACCGAAGTATGAGATAAAACATAACAGGCTGCTGACAGAAGCCAGGAAAAGTGCTTTCCTACAGAGGGGTTACTGCATAATTAATCTGTCACAGAGGCAAGCAGACTACCTCTGAACAGCTCTTATTGCTTCATCTGAAAACAGGATACTGCATGAGCTGGGGCTGACCTGGTACAGCAAGTCTGCGTCAAAGTGTGAATTCTAAAACTATTGCACCATTTCAGGGCAACGGAGATTAAGAGATCTGGAAAGACTGCTGAATTACAAATATCCTAGATTTCTGCCTCATATTCTGTGACACGCAGGCACAGCCTAGGCGATGATGGGAAGAACAGGACCTAGCAAGAGAAACACAAAAAGCGTGATGAAAACACAACCAAGCTGGCAATCCTCTCCCCAACCTATACACACAAGAACAAAAAATTCACTGAAAACAATGATACCACACCCAGCCTCACCTTTGCTGTTTCAAGTGTGGATAAAGCCTGAAAGAGTCTGATACAAGGCAGGGGAAAAAAAGTAATTCTCTAAGCCTGAGTGTTTTTCCAGACAAACCTTTCCTTCCCCCACTCCTGGCCATTTACATTTTTATTTGGATGAGCAATATTATCCCTTAAGGACTGGAAACAAAAGTGACTGGACAGAGAACAAGGCAGTCGGAAACTTTCTGCAGGGTTCACTCTGGCCTCCCCAGTTTGTACTCCTCACACTCACCACTGGCATTTCAGGAGGAAGGAAAACTCCATCGGCAGGCGGGAGCACAGGTAGGCATGTGCTGACCAGTCTTTCATGTGGCAGTTGGCTGAGAGAGTCTCTGTTGATTATTAACCCAATATCCATTAGCGAAACATCTTGCCACAGTCATTTCATACAAAGTTTTTTTTCTGGAAGCAAAAATGGAGGTATGTGACTACCCCAAACTGAAACCCTGAGGCCACATCCCCTTCACAGGGTTTCCTATTACTGAGTTCCTTGATCTGCTTTTCCATTGCAAAGCCAGACTGGAGCATAATGCTTGGTAATTTCTCAAAGGCACAAAACAAGACCTTAAATTTCATTTTCTACATGAATGGCAAGAGAAGGGACTTGCCTCATGGAGGCAAACATGCAGCTCTAGGAAGTGGCAATCCCAAAAGCAAGTTTTCTAGCATTCATTGTTTATTTCAGAGAGCATGTTTCAGGCTAGTTACCAACCATGTGCAGGGGTGATGGTCTCTGTAGGTCTCTAAAGCTGCACCACTATTACTGCTGCAGCTTCCCAGCCCTTCCAGGACAGTAAATCCATACACACTTTTCCTTCCTTCCATGTAAGCACGCTCAACTACTTTCAGGCTGAACGGACAAGGTTCATTTCTTATTTAGAATACAGCATACGGCAGTAAAAGTATTTTTAGCTTCAGTCCCATCTCCTACTACAACATGGGACCTCCTTCAAGGCCTCCTCTCACCAATGAGCTATGATAAATTCAGCCAAAATCCTGCTCTCTTGCCAGCTCAGCTACTTTCTATCCACAGGGAAAGTATCCGTTATACAGACTGTATATACTATTGCTTATCTAGAACATCCTGTCTCTTCCACACTTGCCTCCTCCCAACCCTCTAGTCTCCATGTGCTTCCTCCTCGTTTTCTTCCTCATCCCCATAACCCCATCCCATTTCCTTGATCTTTTCCTCATCTCAGCCTTCAACTGAGCTACACGAGAGACTCATGAGAAGCATGTGAAAATGACCTCCATGACGATCAGCAATTTCGAATCCTGCAGAACAATTCCCTTTCTTGCTCATCAGATTAAAAATACACCAAACAAGAAGGCTGTTCATCCAGTGAACACAGGCACAACTGTTTGTCTAGTGGGAAGTGCCTTTCAAACCCAGGCACTAAAATGAGATGCCGAGTCCCACTGTATGGTACCAGAGAGATCATGATGCCAAGTCCGGAGTTACGATAGTGATGTGTATGGTCTCTCCCAGCAAGTGCACTTGGCATAATATGAATAAACGGCAAGAAAAAAAAAAAAGCTTCTCATCCTGTGGGGTAAGCAGCTGGTACTGGGGTGGGGTAACACATCCAGCCACCTGAAATAACACCTGAAATAATCACCTTTACAGCACAGATTACTGATATGAGGTCACAGGCTGTTACAGAAGAAACAAGCAGATCCAAATGTTGGTCCAGTGCACTCCTAAAGGCTTCTGTTTTGTCATACAATAAGCCACCGCTACCAAATGATTCCTGACCCATTTCAGAGCAGGCTGCAAGCGCGGTGCAGAGCCGGCAGCCCACAGAGGATGCAGAACATACCCTGTTTGAAAAAGGGAGGCTGCACACCGAGCCACATCCGCCTGCCCTTGCACGGAGGAGACCCTGCAGAGCCAAGCGCAGGTGGATGCTGCGAGAGCTCTCCATCCCGCTCCGCCGAGCATACAGGCTTGCCCTGAAGAGAGAGAGGTTTCTGATCTGAGGGAGGTGCTGGGTTCTTTCCCGAAACACTACCAGATGTAGCTTCCTGTAATAAAGTAATAATAAGAAATAAATCTGTACCTACCTCATTCATCTAGAAGCTGGTACCAGAACAACTTGCCATTGGCAACTTATGGCCTATTAAAATACCAACCACTGTGCAGCGAGACCACAGGCTGCCCAAGGCATGATGAATTCCTCAGAAATACAGCTACAAAGCTAGAGTCAACACTGATGGCAGCTCAAGAGCACAAAGAATAAACAGACTGGAAGCCATTTAGGTTTTCCCCTGTATTTCAGGAATAAGTACATGTCTTAAAGGGGTGTGGAGGGGAATGACCCTCTCCTACCTCCCCTTGTCCTCGGCCAGAGCTGATGGTATTGCCAGCCTTCAAATCAAGTGGGCCATAGGGCCTCAGTCTCAAAGCAGAACATTAATTTCCAATGAGTAATTTTTTAAGCCAAGGGCTGCTTAAGTCACACAGATAAGGCTGTTGCTAAGAGTTAGCTGTCAAATGCCAGCTCAGAATGGGCGATGAGGGGGAAGTCTGAAAGCTGGCTGTATCCACACATATTTACTGATGCTGTACACACAGCGTATCGGTTACAGGGCTTTAGATTACAGCTTCTGGTCAACAAAGCAGCCCCTGCCTGAGCAACAGCAGGCGGAACAGGAGTCAGAGCATTAACAGAGGCTGTTCTTTACTCAACAGGATACAGCCCCTGTGGCAGGAAAGTTTTAATGTAATTCTACCTGTCTTGTGACAGGCTCCAATGCGGTGACCGATGACAGGGAAAGGCAAGTCCGGGACAAAGTAAATCAACCCACCCCGAAGCCTGTGCGGTCGGTCGGACCCCACAGGTGTAGCAGCCAGAGCCCAGAAAAGGGGAAAGAAACGCTCTGCAAATTCAAAGCACAGCTTAAGACGGTTTGTGCCAGGGACCTCGCACGGCTTCTGCTCTCACGACTCTCACCTACATTTAGCTAGGCTGCTGGAGTGAAACCTGTTTTTCTCATCTTTGCTGTCTAGTTTGTCTATATTTGTTTCAGAGTGCAAGCAGTGCAGGTACTATGCCTTAATATTATCTCGAATTAGGTTATGTTTTATTGCAAATCGTTTCTAGAGGCTGCATTCAAACGCCCCCTCCGCTAACACCCCCAGCCTACTCCTGAGGCTGCCGCCAGGAAAGAAAGATGTTAGCATGTAAAGCTGCTCTGGAGCATTAAAACTCACTCTCTCAAACTGTGTATTAGGAATATATTTACACATAGGGAAGCTCTACATTTTCAGACACATTTGCAACAAAAGCACTTTTGTAATACGTTATAGCTTATGTGGCTATAGCCACATGCTCTAGCAGAGGACAGCATGTTGCCCTAAAATATGGAACTGGGAGAACAGTTTAGAGCCACAACCAAGTTCCTTCCTCTGCTACACCCTGGCAATCCAGCTCAAATCAAGAGGCAAAACTCAGCCTCTTCTTTCACTACAGCTTGTTTTCTTCCCCTCTTGGGGATGCTGTCTCTAGAAGAAACTATTTAGTTACCTAACCTTTCTTTTAAGGCAGATGGTGGTGAAGATTTAGATCTCAACTGGGCTGAATCAGACCTTTAGTCTCTGATTAACCAAACAGTTAACAATTTTCCAGTATTAAAGAGCCAAACGTGGTGAAACTAATTACCTGAAGGATCCTGTAACACCAGGCACAGTGACTATTTATGTGAAGACAGTGAATTAGTTGATTTCCAGCTCTCACCACTGAGACACAGCTGCATTTCAGAGCTGGTACGACTTGCACGTCCCTTCACAAAGGTTTCTGAATTACCAGCCGTGTGTTAGCAGGGCAGTGCTTCTCCCCCTTTACTTACGTCCTACAGAAATGAAAAAGTTGTGTGTACCACTAAGACATAATGATGCCTTGCATCCCGCCAGCTGAGGAAAGCAAGTAGCTTTAGGTCTGTACCTACATATAGATGACAAAGCCATACTTACACAAAAGCTGACCTCAGTCCACTTTGGCTTTCTGGATGCAGATTTACACCAAAAAAAAAAAAAAAAGGCAAAAAAAAAAAAAGCATGTAATGCAGGAAATGGCCTTTCACACTTACTCAATTAAAAATTGCAAGGCTAAGAACATTCTCGGTTCAGGCTGCAGCTCTGAAATACTTGGAGGCCAAACCACCCTAACAGGGTCAGCTCTTCCCGGATCGAGCCCACACGCAAACAGCTGCTGGGCTGCAGAAGACTATGTTCTTTGGTTCAAACTGGTGCAGGAGTGCCAGGATCAGAAAACCAAGCTGAAATGCCGCATGGGCTTGGAAAAGCATGGTCCCAAAGGGAATACAGTCTGAGGTGGCTTCAGAAGACAGCAAGGAAGGTGGGAAATGCCCTCAAAGTTGCTCAACTCATGCAAAACAGTCTTTCCTCTAGAGTCAGCCAGGGGCTTTCAGAGTACAATCCCTTCCTTCAAATCCAGAAATACCAGAGTGAAAACTGTTGGCACGCTAACAGAACAACGTAGGATGAAGTGTCAGGAGTCTGTGGATAACACCTGGCTTTCCACTTCCTTCACATCATGCACCAGCAACGCTTGCTGCCAACACGCTGCCAGAAATCAATCAGCACCGAGGTAAAGAGCATCTGGCTGTCACTCAACATTAACTGACACTGTAAGCAGAGAGGGGGGGGAATTTAATCAAGTTTTCCTCTTTTACAATACCCAAAGATGTACACGTACGAACTACATCAGCCTGTAGCTTTAGGCACTCATTCGGACATCCAGGCTTTTGCCTGCACTGATCCATGGATCCAAAACCTCCTGATGAGCTTATCGTATCATCTCTCTAGGAACAAAGATGCACGCCCCCCCCGAAAAGCTTCAAACTGGTACAAAACGCAGCAGCCCATCTGCTTCACAAAAACGGTTGCCATGAATACATCCCTACTGCTCTGCGCCTGCTATTTTTAAAGATACTTGGGAGGCAACTGAATTCACGGGTGGTTGTGCTATTTAAGTATCTGGATTAATACTATTCAAGGAATATATCGGTACTTCTCCATAGGGAAATACAGCACCTGCCTGGCCTACACCTGGCTCAGATGCATTTTCAGAAGACCAACTTCTGTGATCCAACAGGAGGGCGATAAACCCACAGACAATAGATGCTTTTCACGCAGAGCACTGTAAACTGAAACGGGCGAGTCCTATCCTCAGAAGTCCTGCCAGAGCGTAAGGAGACTTTACAAAGGGAGGGGAAAGAACAGGCAAAAAGGTATTTACAGCTGCAGCTTTAGTCACTAAAATATCCATGGCTTAATGCAAGGCCTGAGCACAGCAACTGTGGAAAAAGGGTACCTGCCTGCAAGAATAAAAGCAACAAACCAGACAACCCAATAGGCAGATCCTCAAAGCCCGATGTGCTGACAGGACCTGGACCTTTTCCAGAGTGCCTTGAATTCCTAAGAGCGTTAAGCCTTAATGCATTTCAGACAGGTTCCCCTCCAGACAGGCTGCTTTGCCCCAGCCCGGGCAGAGGAGCTGTGAGCCACTCGCAGCCCGGGGGGGTGTCCCACCAGACCTGCACAGGGCTGCAGCAGGGACCTGCAACCCAGGATGAAGTGGACTTGGGACCAGGACGGGCCAACAGAAGCCAGCAGGACAGCCTCCCACTTCTGCTCCGCTCACAGGGCAAATCAACGTGGTGCCACTGAGCAACTCATTAGAGTATCGCATCCCCACTTCTTGCAACAGACGTGCACAAGCTGCCAAGTAACTCTATTGTAAATAACATGAAAAAACTGTCTCTGAGATTCTTATATTCTCAGACAACACTCTTCTTTCCATATCATAGGTCACTTAATCCTTGATGAAGAATCCTTCTTTAAGAAAACTGATTAGTGCATCCTATGAAGGGTTCCTATACCTACTTCTCCCCCCTGCCCCATTTACAGACTCCAAATGTCATGGGACACCTTGTTCAGATCAATTCTCGGAAAACTCACAGGCAGAAAGAGCTACTGGTCTGCTTGATCATGGCTGCATATCTTCTATTGCCACAGACCACAGAAGAAGCCCAAATCGATTGCAGAGCAAACACCAGACTTTTACATAAGCAGCTCACAGAAGATGACCTGACAGACATTACAACCCCAAACACAACTGTTTTTGGAAGTGGTTCATTTCAGAGTAACGATCACTAAATAATGTACAGACTTCTAACACAACATGGATACAGCACCTCTTTCCCTTTAATCTTTCCCCCGATCCAAAGAGTATCAAAAAGGTCATGGAAACGACTAGAGGAGTGTAGAGCAGAGCCAAGGCATGATCTGGGAGCCTCTCCGCACGGTAACTCTTCTCCTCACCATTCCTGGAAATTCATCCCTCCTGAAGTTTCTCTAACTGTAACAAGGGAAAATATTTGGAAAAGGTCAAATGACTCAATACCACTGAGACCTGCAACTTTTCAAGCAGGAACAGGTTTCCATGTGCTTTCAGTTAGAGCACAGACAGGTTAGGGGAAAGGCGGCAAACCCAACAGCTTACTTCCCCTTTGCTCATTTATAAGCAATCAAGCCGGTTGAGAGTAATGTATGTGTTTGGTTTAAATTACAGATGATTTCGCTGCTGGAACACATCTGCAACGCACTGTGCTAAGCGAACTGCTGAACCCCAGCCAGCTCAGAAAACAACCCAATGCAACCCAAACAGCTGGCAGCATCAGCAAACCCCGGCGACGGCTCCTCAAAGCTCCTTTCAGGGACAAAAAGGAGAGGGAGATCGACATTTCTCAGCACAGGCTTTTCCTGAGACACCCTCCAGATCAACTCATTTTATTATGACTCCAGGAAGCAGAGGGGTTAATTTCTTTCCAAGTTCACATACTGTTTGAATTCCTTAGATAAGCTGCTTCCACCAAACCCAAGGATCTAGCCTCAGGGGAGAATACTGTAAGGAAAAGCTCTTTTGATAGATTTTCTTCAAAAGAAAAATTAATTCAAAGTCCATTTTTGGAGGTGTTCCACACCCATGACTTCTATGGGCTTCAGATGAGTTTGCACTATGCCTCTGGAAGAAAAACCAAGCTTTGAGCAATGCCCTACCACTTCTATTTGCAAGACAGAAATGTTTTATGCTTGCCCAATAAAATCTTCTCTCTTGAGATGAGAAAGCTCAGCATGCAGCACCACAAAGAGGAAAACCAGACCAAACCAGGCTTTAGCTCTGGGATAAAGCAGTTAACAGCTCGCACAAACTAATCCTGTACCTTTAAAACTGAGCAGTCACTCAGGAAAGCAAAAAAACAAGTTCTGAAAGCCACTGAAGGCTTCCTTCACATCTTGAGGCAGAAAGCAAGCAAGTCCGGGCTGTTATGGAATTCGTGTTTGCATACTGCTGGTGATAATCTATGTGCATAGTTGGAAACAAAGCAAGTTTTTATAAGCAATTAGTAGCAGGAGTGGGGACAGACCTGCCTGAAGGAGTCAGAGAAATGCCAATAAAAGATGGCAGAACAACCTTACAAGATGTGCAGCAGAACGATACCAATATGACGGACCACATTAAAAAGAAAATACTGCAGCTATAAACTTGGAGATGCAACGGCATTAGTTCAAGGAGATAAACTGCGTCTTCAACACTGACAACTTTGACTTTGACTCCAGGCAGCAGTTTTCCCTTGCACAGCAATTTGCAATGCAAAGCAACTTACTTCCACTCTTACCAAGAACAGTAACTCGGAAGCAAACAGGGGGAGCAAAGTTGGGGAGGGTTGATTTGCTTAGATACAGTTTTCTACAGAGTTGAGTTTCAAGTCAGGCACGAAAGCAATACAGCACAGGGTCTGAAACAGCGTGTGAGAACATGGGCAAGGTGGCGGGGGGAAAGAAAAAAAAAAAAAAAAGAGGATTTCATGCACAAACCCCTGTCTCTTTCAGGGGAGTGACCTCACGCACCCTCCCCATAACTCTGAAAATTCAATCCAGCTCTGATCAGCCAACACCACCCAGGTTCAGAGCTCTCCAGCTACCTCCTTCCCCTGCTCCAGAGAATGATGTGGCATGTGGGGCCCTACAACAGAACTACTAAAATCCCATCAAGGAGTAGGCAAGTGGCAGCCATATGCTAAACCGCTCAAGTGAAGAATAACCAGGGAAAAAAGCACAGCCAGGAAGCAAGTCTGCAAGCAGCTTCTTACCTGGTAGATAAGCTAGCAAAGTCTCCTCCATCTAGCAGCCTGATTTTGCAGAACAGAACCCCATTCACAAAGGGGACAGCAGTCAGCTCTTCTAGAGTGAAACTTGTCTGAAACTTGAATTTCTTCTTCTTCATCAGGAAAGCCATGGGCAAATTCAGCGTGGAATGCCCAGGTATTCCAAACAAGATCAGGGAGGAGCGGCTCAAAACACACACAGACAAGCAGAGGAACGGCACTCGTCCCAGGAACGCAAGCAGGGAGTAAATTCCAGTTCAGTTACAACGACGGCCCAGCTTCAAACGCACAATTCTCTTCTCTTTGGTGGTCGGATCTGGCTGTGGGATCATCGCCACGGCAGGCTTCAGGTGAGGAGCAAGAGGTCAGATTAAATCTCTGCAACATCTCCAAGGGAAAAGGGAGGGAGAGAAGTCGTCTCAGCTCCAGACCAGCAGGAGCTGTCCCAGTTAGAGGCTGCCGTGCTCCGTCTTCAGCACAACCCCTCCAGAAAGCATCTCTCCTGGGAAGTCATCTTGAGTTTCTGAAGAAGCCGTAAGTCTGCGGGCAGCACATTCAGAGAGCTTCCAGTTTCTATCTCCTCCTCTTGTGCAATTCCTTGATACAGGTCTTTGGGTCAGCCTTTGGGAGGGAAATGAGTAAATTAGTCCCAGACAGTCTTGGGCTCCTCCTCCTACTCTAAAACCTGTTTGGATGGGTAATATTCAGTCCAGACTCATACCAGTCTTAAGAGGTATGGCCCCAATTAGCCTGGCCCCAACATCCTCTCTCCCCTTTTTTCCTAGAGCAAGCTTCACTGTTGTCATCCCCCTTGTAATTTCTGTTCTGCAAAGCAGCTAATAAAAATCTGCTCTATTTTCACCCATCATCTTCAGAAGCAGTTTACAGAGCAAGAGCCATCTAACACGTAGTCTAACAAGAATAAGCAAAGCCGTCTCAAGAAATCCAAAAATCTGTGTCTTTTCTGTTTTTCCAACCAGCCCTAAGTGTTAGCACCTGTATCTTATAAATGGAGAAAGCAGCACAGAGGGAAAAAAAAAAGCAGTCTGCTCCAGATTACACAGCGTAACAACCGAATCAGGTCATCTGCCTGTTCAACAGCCAGGCCCACCAAATATGCTGCCTTTCCCCCGGCATCAGGTCCACACCAAGCCGTGCCCCATACAGTTCAGTTTTGGGGCTGGAGACGGTAATTTCATTACACATTTACGCAACACCTAAGCCAGGGAGACCAAGATTAGCATCTAAAAGGGACGAGGTTACGAACGCTGGGCAGTAAACAATCCTCACTGATACTGAGAATTAATGACGGCAAACCAAGGCAGGCAGAGCTCCTGCTGCCTGCACGGGTGTGTGGTTAAAGCCCCTCACCCACTCGGGCAGCAGTGGGCAAACCCAGACGGCTCCGCTCGCTGCGCTGGGGCCCGGGCACCTCCGCAAAGGCACCGCTCTCCTGCGACCACCTCGGAGCAGAGTGAAGGGGCAGATCAGCCATATCTACCCCTGCACCGAGCTGCGGCCAGGTCTCAGCCTGCCTTCCAGCCCCCTGGATTATGCACTGAGATGGGGACAGGTCTCAGCCCACCTCTAGACCCTGTGGACCACACACCGGACTGCAGTGAGGTCGCAGCCCGTCCCCTGGTACCCCTGGGCCATGCACTAAGCTGTGGTCAGGTCTCAGCTCGCTTTCTGAGCCATGCACTGAGCGGTGGCCAGGTCTCAGCCTGCCTCCCGGCCCTGTGAACCACAGAGTGAACTGCAGCCGGGTCTCAGCCCCTCTCCCAGCCCCAGGGACCACGCACTGGGCCGCAGCCCAGCTCTGGCCCCACGAACCATGCACCGAGCTGCAGCCAGGTCTCAGCCCCCCTCCCGGACCCCCAGTCACGAGCTGACCGTCGGGAGGTCTCAGCCCGTTTCTCGGCCCCCTCCACCGACCTGCGGCCCGGTCCCGGCCCGGTCCGGTCCCTGCTCGCGCCTCCTGCCCTCTCCTCGCCCGGCCGCCA
>VYZM01021685.1:51376-61579 GCA_013398915.1 Dromas ardeola
GCCCCCCCCCCCCGCCGCTCCCCCCCGCCACAGCCGCCTCTGCCAGCGCTACGCCAACTGCGGCCGCTACGCCAACGGCGCAGGCAGCCACAAGGCAGAGCAACGCCACCGCCGCGCTTCGGGAATACCAACCCGACACTACGTAACGCCCCCCCCCAAGCCGCCCTCCTCCCCGGGGAGGGGGGAAGGGAGCAGGAGAGCGGCGCCGCCCGATTGGGCCAACAGCAAGGAGGCGGGTGGAGCACAGCAAGGCTTTGATTGGTTGCCCCGGCACGGGGGCGGGGAAGAAAGCGCGGGGATTGGAGGCAGAGGCTGTCGGTTCGAGCAAGGCCCGCCTCCTGGCTGAGGGGGTGGGCGGGAAGGCGGGGGATCTGCGGCGGCCCCGCTGTCGCCTCGCCGGGGAGAGTAGCGGGAGTGCAGCCCTGGGCAGTCGTGTGGCTGGCGGGTTGAGGCGTCCCTCGGGCCTTCCCGCCGCTCAGAGTGTCCCGTAGTCCCTCCGCAGGCCGAGCAACCCCGAACTGGAACTGGAGTGTGCGGGGCTGGCGCGGGCTGCCTGAGGGCATGGCAGGCCTTGGCCCCTGGAGCCTGCAGTCGAGGTGTCCCTGCCTGAGGTGATGGGAGAGGCAGCTCCGACAGACTCTGCGTCGTCTTCAGCTCTGTCCCTTGACAGCCAGGACCCCTTGCCCTGTCCTTGTCCCAGCGCCTTCTGCCCGAGCAGCTCCCTGTGACATCCCTTCCAATGGGTATGTCCCATGCGCCGTGGGCACACTGCTCTTCAGTGGTGTGGTCACCCTGTCCTCAATCCTGTGCTTCCAGGTACCACACAGCGGGCCATGGGTCAGGCTGACCAGCAGCGCCTGGGCTGGCTGTCCTGCAGCGGGAGGGAGGCCCTGGCACCGCACACCCCCGCGGGCAGCGCGAGGCAGGGCCGGGAGCTGGAGTCTCACCCTCCCTGTGTGAGATGTGGCAACCACTTACACACATCTCTTCATCAAAATGGCTCCCTGTTATTATGTGCTGCTGCCGTGTCCTGTGCTGTGGCTGGGATCCCTGGTTAGGCAGGATTCCATCGTTTAAGGGCAAGCAGAACAAAATGTCTCTCCTTGTCCTGAAGGAGTCTGAAATCATCAACATGATTTGCCTATTTTTTAAAGTTTGGGATATGCCTAAGAGTCCCTGTGGCAGAGAAGTTGAGGCTTATATGGGAGGGACTTTTACCAAGGCTGATTTGCATGTCTGGCAAAGCTTGGATGAAAGCCTGGGGCTCCTCGCTCTCTTTGCCAGGCTTTGATGCCCAGACTCCTTGCCTTTAATCTTTGCCGTCTATGCAGACAATATAAGAGTTATCAAATAATTCTACCACAATGTGAGTCTTTAAAAAAAAAAAAGTCTGCTTGGAAAAGTACACAGCAACATACTTCGATAAAAGTTCAAAACTGGATTAAGCCAAATGTGTTGTTATGATTCTTGCTTACCAGGTTAAGCAGATACATAGACTGCGTTGGGAAAAGATTTTGTATTGGTACAGTGAAACCAACACAGGAGGTATCAGTCTTCCCATACAGCAGGGTTTGTGGGGGCTACTTTTAAAGGCAGGGCTTGAATCATTCCATCAGTTTATATCTGGTGTTTTCAAGGCTTTGAGACATTGCTAGTGATCATAGAATCATAGAATGTGTTGGGTTGGAAGGGACCTTTAAAGGCCATCTAGTCCAACCCCCCTGCAGTGAGCAGGGACATCTTCAACTGGATCAGGTTGCTCAGAGCCTCCTCAAGCCTGGCCTTGAATGTCTCCAGGGATGGGGCCTCCACCACCTCTCTGGGCAACATGTTCCAGTGTCTCACCACCCTCAGTGTGAAGAACTTCTTCCTAATGTCTGATCTAAACCTGCCCTGCTCTACTTTAAAACCACTGCCCCTCGTCCTATCATTGCATGCCCAACGGATTTGGAAAAACAGCCCCTCCCCAGCTTTCCTGTAGGCCCCCTTCAGGCACTGGAAGCCCGCTATAAGGTCTCCCTGGGGCCTCCTCTTCTTCAGGCTGAACAACCCCAACTCTCTCAGCCTGTCTTCATAGGAGAGGTGCTCCAGCCCTCGGATCATCTTCGTGGCCCTCCTCTGGAGGCGCTCCAACAGGTCCATGTCCTTCTTGTGCTGAGGGCTCCAGAGCCGGACACAGTACTGCAGGTGGGGTCTCACTAGAGCAGATGGGCTGGGTTTTCTTCCTGTTCCTCAGTTTATTGGGAAGAGCTCAGCCTGCTAAATATTTAATATTTGCCAAGCTGGGATGCTTGAATGCTGGAAGGATCTGAAGAATCCATCCCAGTCCCTCACACTTCTAATTCCCTGAGCATACCGCTGACAGACGTGTCGATCTTTCACTTCCATCACTAGGTAAAGGACAAACGATCTTTCTGTTTGTGGTGTGGGAGGAGGCCATGTGTTATCTGATATGATTCACTCTGATAAATAACCTCCTTGGAGGACTTCTCTTGTTTATAGCAACAGCCCCAAATGCTAAGGTTTACATTGATTTTAATCCTTGCTGTTCTCACGCATATTTACTCTGCAGTTTTATCAGAAACATCTCTTGAAAACCTCAGTGTTTTTATAATTAATTGAATAATGTGACTGATGTTAAAAATAAACGGATTTGGAAAAATGCCCAGTGAACTGCTGAACAGTGTGTAATATAGCAACCGTAGCTCGATTCTCAGGGGTATGTATATTTTCCTAACAAACGCAGTCTCATGACTTGGAGATTAAATCTTTATTAGTTCGAAATTCACCCTGTTGATTTTTCTGTGTTTGTGCTGCGTAATTATTTCTGAAGAAATTAACATTTTTTAAAGGCACAGTGCTCCTCTGAACGCGTGCCCTGCCGGGAAAGGTGTCACCGTGGGTGAGTCTGAGCCCCACAGAGGCACCATGGAGGTGATGTGGCCGTAGGGTATCTCCATCCATCCGCCATCCCACTGGCTTTATAAGATTTTTTGATCCAGGTCCAATCCATTCACTAAGGGGCTGTGTGTGTGAACAGGGCGCTCTGATATATATTGATTCTGCTTACCCCAGACCCAAATGCTGTTGGTTTCTCTTCTACAACCTCGTCCCCGCTGTGCCCACCTCACCTCTGCTCCACAAGCCTCAGCCATGTCCCTGCCCCATGCTCTCCCTGACCTAAGCCTCTCCTGATGCCGCTCCCCAGTGCCGCCGCCACTTCCTCAACTTTTGCTGTCTCAGGGCATTGTCTTATCAGTCTGGGGTAATTTATCAGTTTGGGCTCCGCAGTTAAGTCTGGGCCTCACCTCTGCTGTCATTGGAGGTGCGTCTTGCCAGTCGGGGCTGGGATCTCTCCGCTCTGCTCAGCCTTGGGACCACGAGTCAGCAGGAACAGAGATGGCTTTTCTTGCCTCCTCCCTCCCCACTTCGAGGACCGAGATAAAGCAGCAGGGTAGAAACAAGGCAAGACAAATTCAGAAAGGACAAAACTCAGCGAGGTGAAGCAAGATACATTCTGTAATGCGTTTGGTGGGCCATCAAATCCTATCTCTTATCCCAGGGGAATCCCGGATACATCAAACCCTGTAAACTATATCATCAGCGTCTTCCTCTGGAAAACATCATCACGCTAATCCATTTGTCCTAGCAGCCAAATGATTAAAGTTTGAAAACTAAATTATACACGTTGCTGCAACAGCGTAAACACAGTAATGGCTCTCCTCTGTTACACCTGTAACCTCTGTTATAATAGCTTTAATGAGCTTTCAGCCTCGTCATCCAAAAAGAAAAGATTATCACACGATGCTTTATGTTGTAAAGGTGTTTTTTGCGCTGCTTGTGGCCAAGCACGGGCTCTGAGGGGCTGGGCACCGGGCTGTGTGCCTTCCCCAGGGCTGGGGGCCAGACCCAGGCTGGGGGGCTCCCGAAATGGGGCAGGGGTGCAACCCCTTCCTGGGCAGGACACGGCAGCAGTGTGAGCCGCCTCTGCAGTGTGCAGGCTGCTGGAAACGCTGTGAAGGGAATGGGTACCTCTCCCCATTCCATAGCATTATCCTATGGAGTTATTCCACGTTTGCGTCTTCTCGACTTAATTTAATAACAGGCTGCAAGCTCTACTTTGATCTGCTTATGTTTTTCACTAGTTCCATATTTAACTGAACTCCTCATCGTAAAGGCCAGAACTGTTTCACTTTCTGTGCCAGGCTGGGTTTCCTGTTGGAGGTGCAAAGGACACGCCTGCACAGTGGGTTCCTAGGGGATCCTGTTATCGGCAGAGACAAAGGGAGCACAGGAATCTGGAGTCGGTGGATTCCTTTCCCCAGACATGTGGCCAGACCTGAAAATCCAGCTGCCTGGGTTTTTTTTGTTTACCGGTTTCCATATCTGCTGCAGTGTTTCCTGGGAACGTGCGGCAGAACTCTCCGCTGCTTCTCTCTGGGAGGCCTATGGGTGGAACGGGAGCTGGTTTGCCCCTTCCCAAATCTGCAGACTGGAACCCGCTTTGCCTTGAGGCTTGTTGTGTTTATTAAGTGTTATCCTGTGTCTGTATCCCAGGTATTGCCTTGAGCGCTCTGCCGGACAAGAGACCTGCTGGCCGTGGGCTCTCCCACTGGTTCCATGCTCCTGCCTGCAGCCCCACAAATGCCGCTGTTAGCCTAAAACTGTAAGTCTGTGGTTCCCACTTGACACGGCAACCTCTAATTTGGGATCCCAGGCAATACAGGTAACAGAAATTGTCCCTGCTGGGGCTGGGCTTCTCCCTTGGCTTCTCCCTTGTGGGGCTGGGCTTCTCCTTTGGCTTCTCCCTTGTGGGGCTGAGACCCCAGGGCTGGGGAGACCAGTTCGCAGGCGATGCAGGCTTCATTCCTGCTTGCAAAACACAGCCTGGGAGCTGTGCTGATTGTTTGTGTGAAGCTTCTCTTCAGATGCTTTCAAGAAAGACAAAGAATCTTAAATGCTTCAATTTTCGTACTTAGCAGGCCACGCTTGTGCCGACAGTACCTGCTGGCAATAACCTTGCAGATGGCAACAGGAAAAAAAACCACACAAAACCCCAGAAGAGTGCTTTGTCAAAACAGGCTTGACAAACTTTAAAAACATGCTGGAGGAGGTAAAGGTAATTTAAGTGAGTATGCAGATGATATCATTCTGTCCCCCAGCAGGGATCTGCTCCCAGAACTGCGATGTAGCTATGGCAGCGCGCTGTACTCGTGGGATACTGACATATTTATGTCTCTTCTAAAAAGCTTAAAACCTGTCCCTTTGCCTACAATTAAAGGATTTGTGGGGGTTTTTTATTTTGTGCCTGCCCATTTGATTCTGCAGTGAACTCACCCCAAAGAGAGCCATGAGCCCCTGACATCTCCGTGTGCTCTGCCCGTGTTTGCGGGAAGCAGAGGGACCCGGTTTGTGTTCTCAGGCATCCGGACTTCCCTAGGGCTACAAGCGTTCCTCATCCCCTGAGCTCTGCCCATTGAATTTCTTCTTCTCCGGGCGCTCAGTCTTGAAAAGATCCATCAGTGAGAGGAGCGAGCAGATGGTCTGGACGATGAGGGTCATTTCTGGGTCTGCCAGAGCGGGACACTGGGCAGTACCTTGCTGCAGCGCAGGATCCCCGTGCCTTGCCCCGTTGCGCAGTGCCATCTCCTGGAAAGCTGTGCCTGAGCCGCACACATCACAACCGGAGTTTTGCTCCTGAAGCAGCTTAATGGTGCTGCAGGCAGCTTGGCTGCTGCCTCTAATTGCTGCAAAGTTCATCTTCTGACGCACCAAGAATCCCCACCAAACTTCTCTTCCTCCAGCAGGTATGAAGGACGCCACTTGCTGCCCGGCTGCTCACCCTCACCCCTCACCTCACCACCCTGTGGCAGAACACCGCCTTGTGACTCTTTCCTGCTTTGGATGCTGAATACAAATCTCTAAGTACAAAAAGAACAGTAGAGGAGCACAAATGAACATATATTGGTGTTACTTCTCAGCTTTTGCTCTCTTTGGGCACCAGTTCCCTGTTCAGCTGAATACCCTATAAGTGCCCTGTTTACCTCTTCCTCCTGGTTTTGACTTTAAGGGACATTTTTCTCTCTCCCTCCCCAAGTCTGATGACCTCGTCGTGAGCAATGACCAAGCCCCTCATCACAGTGCTCACCCTGTGTTTAAAATATTGCTACATCTTTTTAATGAGACAAAAATGTGTACGCGGAACCTGCACCTGAATGCTGCTGGCTTGACTAAGCTCTATATTTATCCTGAAAAGACAAGAAAAATAGGTGGTTCCAAGAGCAACACATTTACTCCTATAAAACAGTAACACAGCTTACGTGCTTAGTCACTGAAAAACTGCACACTGCAATTTAAAGCCAAAGGCTGGTACTTCATCCATCATTTTAGGCTATTGTGGCATCTTCTGAGCAGCTGGGAGATTAGTGCACTATGGTAATGTCATACACAGTGAAATAACGAGTGCTCCAAGGTAAGGCTGTAAAAGCTGTTATTTGAAAAAAAGACCATAATTATGTAAATACAAGACCACAACGTTCAGGAACAAGAGAAAAAAACTACTGTAGCACGTGGCTGTTCACAGCTTTCTTTGGATTCTATGTTGCAAACTTGTCATAAACTCATTTTTGCCCAGGAGCATGCCGATGAATTGAAACAGCCCGTTTACCAAAAACCTTTTTTTTATTAAAATTCGTATTTGTAAAGGAGAGATCATTACACAAATGAGGTAAACCAACACATATGACATTGTTTTCACTTCAAAAATAAATGTCAATTGAGCAACTGATTTGATTCCACGAAGTCTGAGAGGAAGAGTCAGGCGAGTGTTACTCACGCGGTGAGATGCCGGACGAGGTGGGAAGACGCAGCTGATGCGGCCCTGACTCAGCACAGAGATGTCAGTGCCAAGGGGTCAGGAGTCTTCCAAGGACCAAACCCTTCTCACCATGCTGTCCTTTTCTCCCCCGTCAGATTTGCAAATGAGAGGAGATGAGGAAAGGCCAGAAACGGACAGCCGTGGCCTCTTCACCTACTGCTCTAACCAGGGGTCCCCCACCTGCATCCCCCCCCAATAAAACCATAAAAGGCTGTGTAAAGGTTTAATTTGATTGTGCAAATTCACTCCCTCATCAGTCATTGCTCACCCCTTCTCAGCCCTAATGGAGTCTTAACAGCAAGCAAATACCAGCTCTGAAAAAGTTCCATTTCAAAACAGTATCTGGCAAGCAACAAGCCTGTTAAATATGACACACTTTGCAAGGTATGGGGAGAAGTTGTTACGCTTCCTTCCTTTTTTTTTTAAGTTTGCTTCCATACATGTACAAGTGGAGCTTTTCATCTAAATGTTTATGAACGTACTGCAAGTCTGCGAGAATCATGTTCACCATCCTGTGAAATGGAGCTTTCTCATTGAGGACCAAGCCCCACAGCTGAGCACCTCAAAGAAGAGAAAAGTGGCTGCTTTGTTGTTTTATTCTGTATAATGGCAAGCCACTGGAAGCCAGCAAGCAGACTAACAAAGAACGGCTATACCCGCTTCCAGCTCCTAACAAGTACAGAACAAAGACCACCGCCACCAGCAGAACCAAATACCACTCCAAAATTCACTCAATTAAATCAGTGGCTAACAAACTCCTAAAAGTAGACTGTTGGGAATTACTGCATGCCTGAAGCTCTGTAGTCCAGGTCTACTTCGATGGATGAAGGTATTATGGAGGTGACAAACTATGCAGATGAGACAGAGATGGAGTTTCACCTGTTACACCCACCTGAGTGAAACTCATCCAGGCCCTTGTGTATTAACTATGCTGAGAGCAGTATGTTGCTTCTGATACACGTCCCAGGACAGTATCTGGTAACCAAGACATGAAATTTTCATCACATCTGCCAAGTTTATAGTGAAATTTCATGACCGCACGCAGATAGAACATGAGGTGAATGCACTATTTTAATCCTGTTTATATCCTCAGGGCATGAGGGTGAGATTTAAACTGTATGTAGGCTTAGTGCTGGTCTGCATGGGCTGGATGTCACGCTGCAAGAGCAGTATCCGTAACTCGGTGCAGAGAGCAGGTTGTACCACATCCGGCACCATGTTTCCAGTAAATGCTTTCAGCAAGAGACAGAAATGCATTCACTACCGTTTACGATAACTGTACCTTGGCAGCTGCAGTATTGTGATATCGCAACAAGACTCTCCTCGTTAGAAGTCAGTTAAAGGCTATAGATCTTGAGAGAGAGGGAGAGAGAAAGAGAACGGTGTCATTCTTAGGAGAGTTCTTTCCAAACAGAAATAAAAAAATAACTGTCTTTTTTTTTTATAAATCTATTGTTTGAGGAACTAAAGCAACCAACGTTAAATTCCTAGTTTATTACACATCCTGCTATGGCTCTGTATGACGAGTCTGAATAGGCAGATTAGCATGAGATTAGCAGAGAAAGCAAGCTGTTTAGGCTCAGCAAGACTCCGAGGTGAGCCATTTCACATTGACAAGAGCTGGCACCACTTGCTCCCTGCGTCCACCAGCAGCATGGGCAGGTTTCTTCCAAGAAAGACGTTCCATCACTGTTTCTTTCACTGGATCATGCCATCTTGCTGGCCCGTCTGGCTGGGGTCAGTGGTGACCGACGGACTGGGTGTATTGCTCTGCAAAAATCGACGGAAGTCCTTAATCATGGGGCGGAGGACCTGGATGAGGGCACTCAGTGCCGCCTGTGTTCCTTCCATGGCTTGTGCCTGTCGCTCCTGGGCACACGCCTGGACCTCCTGAGAGCGACGGATCATCTGAAGCAAGTCATTCTGCTGCTCCAGGTGCTGGGCGATCTCCTTCACGTGCAAGTTGGTCACTCGCTGCTCCTGCAAGAGCTTGGCTGAGTTCAGGGCAATTCGGCTTTTCAGCTCCTGGGGTTTCGCAGACACTTCGTGTTGATGCGCCATCATCTCCAAGGGTGCTTCGGCCGTGACTGTGGTGGGGGCTTCTGTTGTGCAGTACTCCACGACCCCATCCTCCAGACTGTGGTAGGTTGTCTCTGCAGGAACTGAGAACAAAGGACAAAAAGGGGGTAAGAAGTAGCTGCAATACGGGGATTTTTATCTCCGGGTCTATTCAATGAATATCACAGAAATACTGCCTGTTCAGTGAGATAACATACAATGAACAGCAATGCACAAAATGACCTATTTAAGTCTACTCCACCCTCATCTGAGCTTCCGTCTAGGCTGTACAGTCCAAAGCAACGGGGCATGCCTTATCTGTCTAGACAAAATCATTTCTCAACCTCCAGTTCAGGAAAAGCTTTCTAAGTGGAACTACCAAACTGACATGAAGGTCAAGACATGGCCCAGAACGGCACTTGTCAGAGGACTGCTGCTCTTTGGGGCAGACTGGGAAATCAGCCTCGGGGATGTTTCTCCCCCTGCTTTTGTTCCCAGAGAGGGGGACTGAACAATCTGCAAGATGCAAAGGATACCGGCTTCCCTTGTTCTTAAGGCCGAGCACGGCTATCACAGTTGACTTTCAGTACGTGCGCATCGTGCAGCCACTCCCCCGCAGCACGAGGACACTCTGGGAATGGCATTTTCATTACAGAGACTCAGGGGGGTTTCTTTTTGCTGGGGCTTTCCCCGCACAGGCCTCAGGGCCTCCTCACGGGTGGGTGTCAGGGTCCCCCTTGTGACCTTCCAAACTCATCACGGAGCCTCTTCAGCCGGCGCAGGACTCACTCTGTGTCAGGGTGACCGTGGTGGCTGAGGCGGTGATGGGTATCTCAGTCCCGTCACCCGCGCTGCAGTCCCCACTCGGCAAACTGATGATGGTGGCTTCTCCCAGCAGGTTGCAGATGCGTTGCTGCATGGGGGTGAGAATAACCGGGGTGGTGGCGGCGCCCGTCGGGTCTTCGCTCTCCGGCCCGTTGCCGTTGCCGTTCTGGCTCTCGCCTCCCCCTTCCATGGCAGCCCGGACTTGAGCCACTTTGCGTCGCACCTCGGTCTTGAGGTCGGACCATTTCTTCTTGACCTCGGGCAGCTCGCGGTGGCAGGTGGCGACGGCGTTGACGCGGCGCAGGATGTCGTGCCAGGCAGCGGCCTTGGCGGCCAGGGGCACGCCCGCGTTGAAGTGGTTGATGAGGAGGTGCTTGCCTCGCTCCAGCTCCTCCACGATGATCTCCACCTCCCGCTCTGAGAAGTTCATCTTCCGCTTCTTA
>VYZM01021685.1:62731-99804 GCA_013398915.1 Dromas ardeola
CGGCGGCGGGAGCGCGGGCCCCTGCGGGCGGTCCGTTTGCGAGGCCTCCGAGCAGGACCGGCGCCTCCGCGCCCTCTTCCAGAAGCTCGACGTGAACCGCGACGGCGCGCTCTGCATCCACGACCTGGCCGTGGGCCTGGGCCGCCTCGGGCTGCACCGCACCGAGCTGGACCTTCTGGTGAGCGGGGGGCGGTGGGGCTGAGCCGGGCCGGGCTCCGCAGGCCCGTTCCCGCGGGGAGAGGGAGCGACTGGCCGCCCTGCTCGTCCCGCGGCGCTGGGCGGCCTCCGGAGCCCGGCTCCGCCGCCCTCGGGGGCCGTTAAACGCCTGGGCGCGAGGAGAAGACCCGCCGGGCTCGCGGTGGCAGCAGGCGCCCGCTTGTTGCATGGCAGCGCTGGCAGCCAGTGACACTCCTGGTCACTGAGGAGCCCGAGTGCCAGCAGGCGTTTGTGCGGTGGGACACGCCGCTGCTCGGGCTGTTTGGGCATTGCTGGGTACTCCCCTAAAAGCAGCCATCGCCGCTGGTTTGAACGCTAACCCTGAGAAGTCAGCTTGCTTACCAGCCCTAGGTGTGTACGGTATTAACTGCAGAAATTTAAGATTGAAAACTTACTGCTTGGGCAGGAAGAACCATAAAAGAAAACCCTCCTTCCCCAGGTCCGAGGGCTGGGAAGCTTGCGTGTTTACTTAGATTTGCAAAAGATTTTTTGGGAGGGATAGGTGCAGTCAGGTGGTTGTGCAGTTTTCATTGCGTCACTTTCTTTCCTCACATTGGTCTGTTTGGCACCATGTCGCTACTCAGGTTTCTTGCCCAAGATGGCTTATACTTGCCAAACTCACCTGTCTATTTTAAGGGGTTTGAAGTATCTTAAAATGTAGGCAGGCTGCTGTGTTTGTACAGTTTGCACATAGAGTACATAAAACGTGCAGCGCACTGACTTTCTACTTCAGTGTTGGGAGCTGTGGTCTTTTGTGGTCACACAACTGTTTGTGTGATGCTGTACACTGACGATTCTAGGCTTCAAGGTTCAACGTGATGTTGCCCTATTTAACTGTAAGTAGTATAATTTACATCTGTATGAATCAGAGTAATGGGCTTGTCCGCAGCACACAGTTTGGCCCTGCCTAGTCTGCTGTATTTTATATGCAGGACCATAAAAAAGCTGAGTATCTTGGGAGGATAGCAAATTAACACGTGGGCAGGGATGTGCCATCTCAGAGTGCCTCAATCCTGCAGGAAGGAAGAAGAGCTTAAGGGTAGCTTCTGAGTCACTGAAAAGACATCTAATCCAAGTGACAGTTCTTATTCTCTCCCTGTTCTGGGAGTGTGCCCCAATTTGTCCGAGTGCTTTAATTGCATGTATCCATCCTTTCCAGAGTTGCTAGTTCCTTTCTAACTTTGAACCCCCAACATCTTAACTTCTAACACTTCTTTTTGGTTGGCATCCTCCTTGCTGCTGTAAAGTATGAGAATTCCTTGGCAGCGTGAGGCTCTTGTGAGTGGTTTAATTGTGCTGTTTCTAAAAATAACGTTAGTGCCATGGTAATTTTCTGCAGTGTGCGTTTCGACAATGAAATCTGATTATACCATATAAATCACCTGTGCATGCCCTGTGAAATGCTGACCTGCTGCCACCCATGGGTGCCAAATCTTTTACTGCTGGCAAGTCTCTCATCCACTAGAACGTTCTGTGCTTATGCCTGCATGCCCGTCTCGGTTTGCATTCCCTTTTCTTCCCAGGCATGTTATTCAATCCAGCCTGATGTTCTCCAGGCTTGGAGGATGCACCATAAAACAAAACGCGTTTTTACTTCCCAGCAGATAGTTTCTTTGCTTGCCACGCTGCGGGAGCGGCAGAGAGGAACCGTTCTGCAGGGACTGGAGCTGCTGTGTTAGAAGGAAGCGCCGTCTGGATGCTGCTTAACAATCCTGTCTTTTCTGCTGAAGCCCTTGTCTGTCAGTATTGTTCCTCAGCCCTTCACTTCCTCTGCCTTCTCTTCCGCCGTGCAGGAAGCGGCTGGTTAGATGAATAGAATTTGCAAAGCATTGTTAGTATTGCTGGGCATCCCCTTCAGCAGTGTAAAAAGTGTCTGTTAAGAATGAGGATGCAGAGTTCAAAACTCTTAAGTTCCAGTTAAGCATGTGGGAACAGTCCTCGGAGAGCTGGCTCGAAAACTTCCGCATTGTGTAATTTTTAGGAAAATCAAATAAGCTTCCTGTTTCCCAGGCAGTTCTATTAATGTCTTTCCTTTTTCTGCCCCATCCTTAGCTAATAATGGCACCTTGATGCTTGGGGTAACTAATGTGAAGTCACGCTCAAGAAAAAGTGCTTAAGTGTCAAGATGAAAACCTTTTTGATGTATCAGACGTGGTGTTTGTAGGCTGATTTAGGCATAAATCACATGGATTGCTTGTGATTAGTAAATTACTTTGTGGCTCTGGTGCATTTTATTTTTCCTTTCATGCAACAGTAAATTTGATATGGGAGTTACCTTCTAATGTTTGGGAGACAGATGAAGAAAATATTAGACTCCTAATGTGAGGTTATCGCCAATCTGAGCTGTGAGTTGCTAATCTCTGTGCGTCAGTAGGCTAAAAGTCCTTATGGTAACAATAATAGTTTTGGGCTGCAACTTGAAAAGAAAATGAGCAATATTTTGGCTCCTTCAATGCTTCAGAGTCCTTACTGAGATAAAACCTTTTGTAGCATTCTTGGAAAATTGCTGCCTTCTGTTATAGAGGTGGCCTTCTGGGGTGGGGGAGAGAAAGGGTTGCACTCAGATGTCCCTTGGGGTGGAATTTGCTTATGTAAATGATGCATTTTTTTTGTAACTCATGCTGTTATCTTTAAACCATTTGACAAATACAGTGTGCCAAACCAGTGAGCCTTCTAAAGAAACGCTTGTTTGCACTGGCTAGCATGAAGCAATTCACATATTTCACTTTGCTTGAGCAGTAAAGTGATAACTATGTGAAGAATTTTTTAAAGGCTTTCTTCTTCTACTGTATTTTACTGCTAAATTACATCTACCTCTGGAATAGTCAATCTCTTGTTACTAGTACTTTCTGACCTCCCTCATGGAACTATTTATATAGACTTATGGAACTGGAAATATGCACTTAATGGAAATATGGGTAGTTGAACCAGATCTATATTTCCTACTTTTTATCTGGAGATGTTGTGTTGTTGAAAGGATGTATAATGGTAGTATTTGTGTATTTGCTAATATAACTGTTTTCCTACTGATCCCAATTAACTGCAGAGCTGGAGGATATTCTAAAACCTCATCTCTGCTGCTGAAGTTCCAGACAGTTTGAACTGGTGGAATTCATCCCAGCTGCCTAAAACAAACTGAAGTGGTGAACTTTGTCTGCAACTATACCTTTTATGGTGGTGATGAGCATCTTCTGGTGGACTAATTCTCTCAGGTTTAAGAAACAGAGCAAATATAACCCTTGTCTCTTTTCGGTTACAAGTGTCTGGTTGCCTCTGCTGTGACGATGATGTCCTGCGTGGCCTTGTGATACTTTCTCCTCCTGAGTTCATATATGTGACTGCCTATGCTGCCTCGGTATCGGCTTCCCCATGTGAAACTACATCAGCCTTCATTCTGCTGAAATCTTCACATCTGCTTCCATCACCTCTTTCTTAGCCTGGTTATCTCCTCTTTGATCTCCAAGTTCTGACTGTCCAAACTCTCACACAAGTTCTGTTGTTCACTTTTCACATGTACCAAAGAAGCATAGCTGCACTTGCTGCAGCCGGACTCTGCAGTCTTCTGCGTGCTTCAGGCCTCTCCTCTGAACAGCTTTGCTTTTGAAGTTTCTCTGGACTCTTCCAGCTGTCAGAATGCTGTATCCGTGCTGTTCTGGGAGAGTTGATCAGTTAGCTCTTTCGCAAGTGACTCCATGGATGGATTGAGAAACTCTGTTGTCGCAGTTGCAATCATAAGAAGGTTTAATCTTGTTTCTGATCAATACTTTATCTTCTGTCATGACGTCATTTAATTCTTCCTTTCAGAGTCTTTGTTTCTGTAACTATTTTACTCTCTGAGACTTTTGAATACTCTGTATTATACTATGCGTAATGTACTAAAATTCTCAGCAACTGTAAGGAGCAGAGGAAGCAGGGAATCTTTTCTGTCTGATGCTTTCACCTGTTTTCTATTCACAGTCATCTGGAAAAGGAGTACTTGAGTTTTTATTGTGTTACAGAAATCTGTTTATGATAAAAAGAGCAAAATTCTAATACTGTTCTGTAATCTACACTGGAATTTCTCTCCAGACTTACATACATTTAGATGCAACATCTTCATGGTCTGTGTCTTGAATCCTGCTGGGGCAGTTGTGGAGCTTTTAGCCAGGCCTTCGTAATTCATCATGAAGGGTTGAACAACACGAGGTCATATCAAACAAATGAAGCAGTGTTACAGTTTGAAATTCCAGTTGATACCCTTCCTTCTGCTGAAAGGTATTTGCCAGCAACTTCTCAACCACCCATCTCCTGACTAATTCCGAAGCACAAATCTGGATACCCTGAACCAGTTTAACACAAGGTGAACCTGCTTTCAATAACATGGTAAATAACTCCATACATTGCTGTATAATGGGCAGTAAAATAGCAAGCGAAGATTATAATGTTTTCTGGGTCTGTAGGGAGTGGAGGCCTTTTCTTGTTCTTTGTAAATTATGAAATGTGTGGTTTGATGAAGGCCCGGTTCTCATGCACTTGGCAAACCTGGTGCAAGAGCAGAACTGTAGGTCAATGATTTAGTTGTAGATAAAGGCTTTAGATCTGTGGTGAGCTGGTGAGTTGGTGTGAATTCTGGGTTCTGTTACCTTCGCTGATTTAGGCATGCTAAAGACGCAAATGAACTCTTTGTAATCAATCAAATGAGTTCTTGACAGCCGCTGCAAAGACTTGGAGAAGAAATAGAGGGATTGGCTTTGGCACAAGGAAACTTCTCAGAGTGGTGTCGGTTATTAATAGATTTGGCCAGCAACTGCCTACAGCGAGAGCTTTGCTGGGCTGGAGGGTGCGCAGTGACAATGGACGGAAGGGGACACTGTCTGGCACGCTGGCTGCCTGCCTTTGTCACTCTGCCTGGACCCAGAGGTCTTATGGGGAGGGCAGGAGGAGAGGGATGCTGGAGACCAGGGAATCTCTCAGCTTAATGGTTAAAGTCTTTACTCAGACTTGGTCTCTGGTCATCAGACATGCCTTAGTGTGATTAATGTATTAAACTGGCAGGGCCTGTCCACTCAGTGTTCAAAAGGGTAGGTTGGAAGCCAGTTTTTAGGTGCAGATATATAATAGAGAAACTCTTGCATAAGTTTACCTTGCATATAAACAAACAATTGTGGATTAGGCAAGTGGTGCTTTATGTTCGTGTATGTACAGGACCAGGTATAGAACTCTTGAGAGAGATGCAATCTTGGGATCTTCTCCAGGATCTTTTTTTTTTTTTTTTTGTCCTACGTTGCCGCAAACTGGAGAAGCCTGGTGCTTCTCAGGTTTATTTAGCTGAGAGCTTTGTCCTATTTGCAGAGTGACAATGAACGAAGGATACTGGCTGACCTTTGTGGGACAAAAATGCAACTTTGACTTAAGCATATAAATTTTAAATGTCGATGTTGTGTGTGAGCCTCCCTTGCAGAAAGGCATCCTGCATGTCACTGACGTGGTCTCGCAGTGTTCCGCTCCCTGCAGGATGGGACGTATTCTGAACTCTGTGGTGAAGTGAAGGGCTGTAGGATCCTCAGAGCCTCGGTGAAATGAAACAACAGAACTCATCCAAAGCAACTGATTGTGCCTGTGTAGAATACGCAGCAGGGTTTTGGTCTTTCAACACGTGTTCTGCAGGACGTTATTTAGTGACCAGGGCTATATGCCTCAATGAGTACTGGAAAACGTCTCCTCATCTCTTTATCCTCATTTGCATTGTATTATTAGTCCAATTACTGAGATAAGGGTAGGTAAAAAAAAAAAACAAAACAAAACAAAAAAACCCCCTAAAAACTAGACTTCAGTATTGTTTCTTTTAATTTTTTTTAAAAAAGAAACAAAACCAGTGATGAATCTGGCTGTACATTGAGCAGAACCCTTAAATCGTTGGCAAGGGTTAATACAATGACATCAAAACCATAATAAGGACTTGGTTTCCTCTTTGAGAGCCCTACAAAATGGTGATGCTGCATTTCAGTGCTCTGTTGCATATATTATAACATGATACGGTGTTGGGAGGAGGAGAAGGGGCAGGGACTCTTCTTTCAGACCTACTTGTAGCAAATGGTAAATGAGTCTTTGTTCTTGTTCATGTGCTATTGCTATATTTGTCCCTCTGAATGTGGGACATGAGCGCACTTTAATGATGCCCCAGACTTTGTCTCAAGTGGGGAAGTGGAGCTGTGATAACTAGTGTCAATGTAGAAAGGCAACAGAGACGTCTTAGTTTTTCTAAGTTACGTGCAGCGAGCTGCGGGGGAGTTTCTGGCAGTTAAAACGGCTTACAGTAGAGAATTCTGCTGTAAGAGAAGTTGTTGAAATTTTTAGATCATGAGTTGCTTGGAAAGGCAGAGCTGTTTGGTATGTGAACCTACCTCATTTCGCCCAAGGAGAACCGGGGCTGTATGAGAGCAAGCCCAGGCCTGGGCCATCGTTTCTCGCTAGCTGTTTTCCTGGTTAACTTTCTAGTGCAGCGAGAAGCTGACTTTCTCGGTATTAAGGATGCCCTTTCTCTTGGTCCATCCCTGGTTCTTCGTGTGATATGATACGACCTCGGTGGAACTCGCTGTTCTGGGCTCTGGCTGCGTACTTCCCCTCCCTGGCCGGCTCGCTCTGTATTTGGCACTGGCCCCTGGTTGCCTTAATATATCAACTGGAATAGCTAATCACTTGTGTCGGGGATCCTATAACGAGGTGACCTGCCTTTCTTTGTAATGTTCAGTGAACTATCGTGTGTCACCTTAATATATTAATGTAGTTGAATGTTTAAGCAGTAGTGTCTGAGATGTTTGGATTTTATGGCGTGTTGCAAAAAGCACTGTGCAGGGTTAACTTTGGCTTTCTAAAAAGTGGGAAGTACTTACATTTTCGTCTTTCTGAAGTTACATTTGAAAAGATAAGAGGTAATTGAAAGAGTCACGGTGGCCCGTGTCCCAGCTGGGCGGGCTGGGTGCTATATGGGTGGCACACGTGTAGGCAGCGCTCCTCGGGGTGCTTCCAGGGGAGCTACTTGGGGTGCTTCCAGGAGAGCTCCCAAAGGAGATGAGTCATCGCTGATTCCTGCGGTGTCACCTAAGGAACTAGAGAAGGGTCATTGCTCTCAGCACAGCTCCCTTCCCTCTGCCCCCTTTTCTTTTCACCCTCCCTCCCGCATTTTTTACGTGTTAGCTAGCTGTCTGGTGACGAGGCTCACATTCTTCCTGGAAAACGCTGTACATTCACTCAAAAGTCTTCTAGAAGCCATCTTAAAGCAAATAGTCTGAGTCTGAATTTCTGCCTGGTACTAGCAGGCTGGAAATGGCAAGTGCCTATTTGAAAACTGTAGTTTCAGACTTCGCAGGTACTAAGCCGTGGCCTGTGTGATGTGGCTGAAGAGGATACAAGATACCTTGGATTTGCAGCTTAAAACAGAACCTCCCTCTGACAGCTCACAGTACCGAGGAAAATGTTGTTTTAATTAAGCACAACATGTCACTCTCTTGGTCTTTCCTTTCTCCTTTGTCTCCATTTGGATAGATTACACGACTTTATTGTCGGCTTTTCCTACGGCTATCTAATGACTATCCATTTTGGTGGTGTCGGACTCTGAGGCCAGCTGCCACAGGCACCTTCTGTCCCCAGTGCCTTGGTGTGCTGGCTGAGAGCCAGCTTTCAGATCAGTCCTGGTGCTTTTCTGCCTTCAAAATCCTGGGCTTGATTCATGGAAACAGCTGGAATTGGAGAGCTGTCTCCTAATGAAGCCTGGGTTGGGAAAGCTGTTTCGGTGTGGCCTAGGTGCTTGCTTGTGATTTGTAGAAAAAGTAAATTTTTATTCCTCATCTGTTCCTTTGTGTCACCTTTCAGGCTGGACTCACGGTATTTATTGCATCTTTTCTTACGTGTGAATGATTGGCTTCGTGGTGGTGTTGGTAGGGTGATACTTTCCTATGAAGTCCCTGTAGGAGAGCAGTTGTTTTGCCTCTAGCTATAATCATCTTGCCGGTACTAGGTTTATTATTCTGACCTAATAAAATTCCGCACTTGGTAAAAGAAATGCCTTTTTTTTTTTTTTTTTTTTCCTAAATATGATTAGAAAAGTCCGTCTGTTCTCAAGGAGATGTGTGGATTAGTGCAGTGGCAGAATTCCTCTGAGGTTTCCTTTAGTGAGGACAAAGGCCAAGGAAGCATTGCTGAGTTTCTGCTTTAATTGCACCCCAGGCATGTAATTTCTTGCACAAATTATTATTTTGCTATGTAATTCTGCATGAACAAAAGAAGATGGGGTCCCTGCCATGCATTCACCACTAAAGCTAATACTATGCAGAGAAACTGTTAAGAAACAGTGTCAGGTAACATCAGCTATTTTAATGGGTCCTTGTGAGTAGCAGCCACTGAGTGACCACTGAGGACGAATCTAAAGTCCCACTTGGGTGCTTTGCCTTCTGTATCGTGGCCTGTAGCTCCGTAGTGCTGGTGCCAGTCTCCCTGCTGTCACTGCAGGCAGGAGCAATGCCCTTTCCACAGGCAGTCAGGCTTTTTTGGACCCCATCCATGAGTAGCCTCAACTGGTCACCCCAGCAGCAAGCTCTGTAATTTTTATCTGGCTTAATGAGGCTGTTGGAGGAGCATGGGAGCAAGGTTAGCGCAGAGCTGATGTGGATATGTGAGATGACATCTTTTACCAGCAGTAAGCTTCAGATCAGTTCACTGCTTCTTGTGAAACGACAGTTGTAGGCTAATAAAAGCTGATTTTGAAGAACCGTGCCCAGTTCAGAAAAGCTGCTTGAGAACATTAGAAACTTTCAAATGTCATCTTAAAGGATCTGCTTCACCGCGTTTTAGAAAGTAGTTTAACTTTTGGGCTTGAAGTTGTGATGACTGGCGGCAGCTCAAGGTAATTGAGGCATGACAAAAATTCCTCATTCTCTTCTGCCTGTGCCTGGGCTGCTGCGTACATCCCAACTAGAAGTGGACTGTGCCATTCCTCAGAGCGGGACAGGGCTTTCCCACACCTGCACCCCAGTGTCACCGCCTCTGAATTTTGTAAATTTCTTCTGTTTTGTTATTTTTTTTGTATGTGCCCACTTTTAAGGTAAAACAACTTCATTGCATACCATATGTAGCCCGTATGATTAAACAGCATTTTTTTCTTCTTAAGTAATTTTGAAGTGTATTTGCAGAAGAATTCTTTTTTTTAATGTGATATGTCTTCTATGTATTTGTCTCTCACTCTTTCCATTACTCAGGTTGGCTAAAGGAATTCAACATTAGCGAGTTCCCAAGTGTGATGTTTAGTGTTCTTCCTCTCAAATTTATTTGCAAATTGGCTACTTAAAGCCTGCAGTCCTTCTAGGTTTTGGATTATATTTTCATATCTAATATTTGTAAAACAAATGTTTCCTACAGTCTGTCACTCTGAAAAGTTAAAAGATGAAAATGGGTGTCCTCTGCTTGCCGTGGATCTTGCTGTGCTGCTGTGGGTAGGGAACCTTGGCTGACGGAAGCTGTAGTCTGTACTTACTCATCCTGCGTGTTAAAAACCCCAAACTGTTCTCTTACAGAAAAGTCGTAATACTTTGGAAAGTGAGGGATGCAGTGCCCTCTGTCTGTAGATGCAGAAGACAGGCGAGAATCTAGGGCGGCAAAGTAAGTTGTTGGTACTTTAAAATGGAAAATGAGCCCTTACTGTCTCCAGCCTGGCTGCCAGATGTGGGCTGCTGGGTTCCACCAAGATGGGTCGATGTTTCTGGTGGTGCCTGGTCGGGAGGCCGATAGCCCCCAGCACCTCACAGCCGGGGCTGTGAGCAATTGCTGCCGTGGCAGCAGAGGGAAATGTGGCATTTCTTACACAAATTCAGGGAATGTCATGTGTTCTGTGCTTATATATTGATATATACTTGTAGTCCTGCTCTGGCTAATCCTACCCTTGACTTTGGTTAAAGGCTCCTTCGGCAGAACTCGGCCTGTTTGACTGATTGGCCATAGTTTAACCACAGTGTATGAGATCTTGCATAGATGAATAGCCACAAATGCTGTGCAAGCGTGTCGCTGTGTTGTGCTGAAAGCCAAATGGCAGAAGCACAATGCAGCACCAAAGAGCTATTGTAATGATGGATGAGACTATAATAGACCAGAGAGAGCGGGTGCAGTTAGAGGTTAATTCAGCCAAGGCTGGGAAAAGCCGGCTTCTCGCAGGAGAACCATCTGCTGCTCTAACAAAGAGCTGCAGCCGAGCCCCAGAAGCGGGTCCATACGTGTTTTGGACAATCCTGCCTTGCCGAATTGCCTTGGGGCTGTGGCTCCTGCGCTCCAGATGCTGCCCATCCCTGCCCGACGGAGCTCGGCTGCTCTGCGGGGCGCCTGCTGCGTGGAGGGCGCGCTCCCGCCTGGCTGCGCGCGCTGCCTGCCTCCGGAGCACCGCAGTGTTGGGAGCCAGGATTGGCTGGGCACTTGCTGCAGTGGGGACGCAGCCTGGGTGTTCAGCCTCGCCGCTCGGCTGATGTGCCGTTAGGATGAGCCAGGACGCGAGGGTTAATTGGCAGGTCTGAGAAGCTTCTCTCGGAGAGGTTCATTTTTAGCTTTCCTCTTAAGCGCAGCGTCTCGGCTTCTCTGTCCAAGCAGTCTCCAAAGCTCAGCGTCTCGGCTTCTCCGTGCCAGGGGTCTTGGGCTTTGTCTGTTGCCATCAGATTTCTGAGGCTCTGGTACAATAAGCTGCTTGTCAGGCCAGGCACGACTGCAGTAGCAGCAATTTGAAAAGGCAGGAAGCGTCCGCAGGAGCGGTCTGTAAAGAATCTGAGCCCGAGGAGTCGCTGGGTTGAACCTCCCGCTGGCTGCTGTGCCGATTCCTGACTTGGGGGTGCTTGGTAGTGCAGTCACATCATCCTTGGCAGCGGGCAGCTCCTGAGCGCGCAGGGTTTCCCTGCCTGGGACGCTCGCTGGAGCAGCAATGCTGCAGACCCTTTGGCATTTTCTGTCTAGCTTCTTTCCCAGGGCCATATGCCAAGGTCCTGCAGATGAAAAAGAGGATGAGGCCAGAAACACCACCCCACTTCCAGGCCCCGGGGAGAAAGGGCCAAAGATGTTGGGGAAGCCACAGGACAGAGGGACTGATCCCACTGAAAGGAGACCAACTATCCTACTGGTGGTTGGACCCGCAGAGCATTTTCCAAAGGTAATGGGATATCCAGGGGCCTGACGAGGGGTTGCCGCACATGACAGCGGAGTGTGGGGTCTGCCGGGAGTAGGGGTGTTGCAGACGGAGTGGGCGAGTAGCTGGGGGGGTGTCTGTGTGTATTTGGGGAGGGGGGAGAGGAACAGGGAAAGGGCGCAGGGTCCAAGGTGTGTGGATGCTAGAAGGGAAATGTGAGGGGAGCAGGGGAATGACTGTGAAGAGTGGAGGTGATCTAACCTTTCAGATGTAATATTCAAATGGGGGGAAAAAATGCTGTTTAGGGGCAAGGGGGAATACGGGGGGTCTTGAAGGTTCCTGGGCAACTTGTGAGAAGCATGACTGAGAGGGCAGGGAATGATAATGCAGGTTAGTGGCGAGTCCCACCCCTGCACTGGAGACCGGCAAAGGATCAAATAGATTCTAAAATGTTCCGAAGTCAGTCTCTGGTAATTTGGCAAGCCTCTGGAAAAGCTAGTGTGTTTTGAGCAAATGAGTAACTGTATTATTTGAATGGCACAGCCCGGAAGAGAGGAAAGCCTGTCCCTGGGGAGCAGGTGGCATAAGGGAGAGTAAAAATCCGTGTGAGGATGGGAAGTTCCCCGGGGGTGGGAGAGTGGGGAGGTGGTGGGTGCGCACAATTGGCGGAGAATAAATGGTGAGGCTTTGTCTGGGGGGAGGCGAACAAAAGCTGCTTAGTTTAGTGCCTGGGCTCCTAGCACAGTGCTGGCTGACTGCAGTTCGGGTTTATTTTTGATGGGGAGGGAACGGTGTCCGTCTCTCCTGAGGATGGTGCAGTGAGCTCTGACTACATGTGGTTTAAGACCAAGGGTGTGACCTGGGATTAGGGGAGAAGGAGTCGGGCATAACCCTTGGAGTGGTGGAAGCTCGGGATAATACTAAAAGGCTGCACCAGGGGTAGGGGTGCGTGACTTGCAGCATCCAGTTTATTTAACAGGAATTGAGCATGGTTGTTGCTGTAAGCTTTCTCTCTAAAATCGGGGATGGACAGGTTCGCGTTGTATAGGGGATGGATAGGTTCGCGTTGTATAGGGGATGGATATCCTTTCTGCTGCCGTTTTGAATGGAAACAGGCAGGGTGGCATTTCGCATCCTGGGGAGCAGAAGCCACTCCCTGCTTGAATCAGACTGAAAAATCTGCAGGGACTTTTGCCTTCATCCCTATCGTTAGCAGTTAGCACTGTGCATCCTCTTCAAAAAGAGGAGCGTACGCATTTTGAGAAGAGGAGGACTTTGAGAAGAACAGAGGCTCAGAACTGAAGAAGGTTGTGATGAAAACCTTGAAAGTGGAGGGCTGAAAATCTCCTGTGTCTTTCAGGGAACAATGCTCCCTCACTCAGGGAGAGCCCATCTGTTCACACCTGCAAATGAAGCTTTCTCTGAGACCTGATACCAATCTCTTCTTTCCTGTGTGACCCTGGGAAGTTTTGCTGCATAGGAACCCAAAAATTGGCTGATGGAGAAATACCTAGAGGATAAGGATGTGGTAAAATGGAGTTACTGCAGCTTAGGAAGTAACTGCCCATCTGCTAGGAGGTCGTGACTGTGTAATTTTAGCCTGTCCTGATTGTAAAGTAAAACGCAGCGTAAATCTCTTCTGTTGAGGATTATGGAGATATGTTTTACCTTGCAATTCAGGCCAGCTAATACTGCATCCAGCCATTGTGGTTCAGTTGACGGACAGTAACTTGTTAAGCTGCAATGACTTGTTTGTGCTTGATCAGATATCTGTGTTCTAATTACCCGTCTGAAGGAGAATTGTTGCAAAAAGTCTAGTACAGCCCTAGGGATAGATTATAAACCACTGTGAGCAAACAGTATTATTTGTTGTTTAAAGAAAATGTGGGGGACATACAGCTTTTGTTCTCTGCCACTGAATGTCTGTGACCTTGGGAGGAGTCTCTTGACTGGTACGTCACTTTGTGTTGTAAAAACGCCTGTAACTACATCTGCTAAAAACACACAAAATATCATGCCTGATACTTGGGTCACTGTAAGGAATTTGCATGTATCGATAAATTTGACCTGAGGTGCTTCCGAGACCTGGCTCTTCAGTCCTCACGTTGAAGTTGGCGTGTTTCTGCTCAGATCCTTGCTTGAAGGTAACGATTTCAACATGAGGCTGTTTCTGCAAATGTGGAAGAAAATGCTGATTGCAAACGTGATGCGTTGGCCCCTGAGTGTGTGTACACAGGAGAGAGGTATGATCTGTCCCTGATGTCACCATCTGGACTTGTAACTTTGGATCTCTGTGTTGTCAGTGGAACAGGTCACCTTTCCTGGTTACCTTTATGTCAAATACCATGTAGTGTTGTCTACCTTCCCCAGTCTCTATCCTTCCCCTTGCACAGCCTTGGCTGGCTACACCTCTTTACTCTGCTGGGGTCTCTTAAATGATTAACTCCCCTCCTTCATACGCTTTACGCTTTGTTTGTGCTTTGTGAGGACTTTCTGTGCTGTACAATTAATTATAAGCTAGTTTCCAGAAAATAAAAAAATAACAAGTCAGCAGGACCTAGCGAAAGCTTTGAGCAATAGCGGTTCTCTCTCTGGCCCATGATGTACTCGCCCAGAAGGCTGTTTTGCCTGTGAAGGAGGATGTGGTGTGTATGTGACGCTTGCTGGCACTTGATATTTTTAGAGACTTCTTTTTTTTTAGCAGAGCCAATTCAAAATTAAACAGCATACTTTTCCTGCTCCTTGTATGGCTGCATCCTCCCATCCTTTGGGAGGTACCTTCTGGAGCTGATGTAGTAAACTGGTGATGAAGCAGATGCCTAGGAGCGTACAAATGACTTGGTAAGGTTAGCCTTGGAATGGCAGGGTGTTGAAACTGGTAGATCATGCAGCATTTAAATAAGAACCAAATCCTAGAAATAAAATGGACAATGAGTTTGCAGCTTCCTTGATGGCAAGAAAAGTGGCCTTCTGTAGAAGGAAGACAGACCCACCTAGTGTTCCCTTTAGCAGAGGAGGCTATCAGCTAGGCTGGCTTCACATCGACCAGAAATGTGTAGCTCCAGCTCTGGCTTCATTGGCAGAATTGGTGGATGGAAGAAGGACCAGGGAGGAGTGACTTGAAAGGGCTGACTTTATTTGGGGCTCTGTGCCCTGTCCTTAGATTGATCAGGAATAGCCAGTGCTAACGAGGGATGTACTGTCTGTAGCTCACCCCAGAAGCCCTGGGGTGGGTGTGCTGCAGCCTGCGGCAGTACAGCCATATGCGGACCCCAGAGGCAGGGGGAGCGGGACCAGCACCATCTGCCTCTGCCCAGCCTCGGGCAGTGACCCCATGCTGGTTGTGTTCAAGCAGCACTGTTTCTCCCCAGCTCTGGAGAGCTATCTTGCTTTTGAGTACTTCTAGGTTTACCGGGATTCTTTTAGGTGAAATCTAAATACTTTTTAATGCCTGTTGAAGTTCCTTTTGTCATTATAACCAGAATTGCTGGACAGAATTCATAATCTGCCTCTCCTTCTTAGCTTGCTGTCCTGTAATTAATACCCTGCTTAAAATCAGCTTTCTTAACCTCGTTACCTTTCTCCTTTTCTCTGACGTAGGTAGTAGGGCTTTTTTTCCTAAAATGTGCAGATTTTGCCTTTTGTCTCTAGCTGCCAACTCTAGACAAGAGTTTATTAGGAAAATCTGCATCATGTTGGCATAGCAACTGAGCTGCCAAGCAGCTATAACAGTGATGCTTGGCAACTCGTGGGAAGGACTACGGAGGATTTTAAGGCTTGGTGGGGCAAAGCTGAGTTATGTTTGTTCATTTACTACCTGGAGCTGGGCAGGGGGGAGCTGCTCGCTTTGGTCGCCAAGGGCCGCTGAAGGCATTTGCTTTTGGCTGGTGGTGTGAAGCATTAGGGTGCTGCTGGAAGTGTGAGACCCGGCTCGGTGGGAAGGCTGGGGTGTGCTGTTGGCGTGCATGGGGTGAGCTGCTGCAGCTGATCTTTAAGAGGATCTGGAGCCCCTGAGAAGATCCTGTTTTCGTGCGGAGAGACGTCAGCAGGGAGTAGGTTAAGCCTGGTTAGGTAACGCGGCAGTGGTGCCATGGTAGGTGAGGTGACAGGGGGAGAGTGTAGGAAACCGTTGTAGGTCACGATTCTCAAGGGTACCAAATTGCTGCGAGTCGTGATCCATTAAGCTTTTAAAAAAAAAAAAATATCCTGTGAATAAAGCCCCAGATTAAATATTCCCAATTCGTGTGATTGACATGCAGTTCCACAAACAGCTCATTACAGACCTTGGCTTTTCTTTAAACCTAAAGAACAAAATACCACAGTAAAGACGTAAAGGCCCCTTGTGCATTAGAGTCTGAGGAAGGGAATGCTTGTTGGACTTTGCACTGGCCAGGCACTCTGTTTAAACAGAGCAAACACAAGAAAATGTTGCTGTGTCCGCAGCGGTGGGGAAAGCTGTTAGCTGGGCTGGCATAAACCAGTTCAGCAAACATGCTGTGTTACTTCAAGTGTTTCAAGGATTATAGTGTTTTGGTTATTGGCCATGTTTTTTTGCATCTTCCTTGTATGATAGCGTCTCTTTGAATATCAAGCCTGTAACTTTATTTTAAAATTCATGTTAGCAATCGGTAATTCTGTACTGAGCGGTATTGCTACCTGCTGCACTTCTTCGGTATTCCTGCTGTAGAGCTAGGTGTTACCCATACATCAAACTCCACTAAATGCTCAGAAGCCTGTAATTATATCTTCATTAAATGATGCATGTGCCACGCTCCCTCTTCAGCCTGGCTTGTTCCTGATGAAAGCTCAGGAGCTTGCTTACAAAGCAGTTAAACTGTAAATGGTTAGAAACTGGAAAATGTTGTTCTGCCTCGGCCACTTCTCATTATAGCCCATATCCGACTACGGTGTTTAATTGTAGTTGGAAGAGGAGGAAAAACTAGTAAGTTGTTGTAATTGCTGTGTGGATGCTTAGCTAGGAGGCTTTGAAGCAGCTGGGTCTGTTTTGAAGCCTGCTCTTGGTTTTAGTGGTTTTCTGGGTATCTAGCACAATGGCAAACCTTCTCCACAGGCGCTATTGCTGCCTGTATTAGTAACTCCGGAGTGCTGCAGAGGAGATCTTGGTATGCAGGGGTTGCCTGCTCCTAGCTGGCACAAGTGGTTTTGGGAGGACATCCAACCAAAGCCAATCAACTCTGGCATAGCAAAGTAACATTATGAAAGTGGAATTTTGAGGCTTTTGCTTAAGCTGGATATCCCAAACACGTATGCAAACAGTAAGTGGGGGGCATCTTGCTCTTTCTGTGTTTTAGAGGAAGAATTTTAGGAAGAGAAAGACAGTGAGAGTTCCCCTGTGTTGTATGGTGGGAGAGGTTATGATCAAGACTGGTTCCTACTGTGCTGCGTGTGTAAATCCCTGGAGCGGTGAGCACGGGATCAGAAACAACCGATCGTATCTAAGGAACAGCAAGTGAGTGTCTTGGATGTTGGCCAAAGCCTCTTGGGTTAAATGAGACGCCCGGTAAGAGTTAACTTGTGGTGAGCATGATGTAAGGTCTCTGGGATTAATGGGAGCCTGGTGTTGAGCAAGGGCAGGCAGCTGACATGCCTCCTCCGGATTTGGTGTCTGGGTGGGACTGTACAGACACGGCTTCCCTTTTAAGTAGAAGGGCAGGGCTTGAACAGCCAATCCCACCGGAGCCGGCTTCGCTCATAGGCATGTGTCATGAGACTCGCTGGCATTTCCTTTCCACTACGCACTGAAATTAGCTGCGGGAATCATTCAGTTTTACTTCCCGTCCCAGTCGGTCTGAGCAGGGCAGCTGAGTCTCCGGCTCAGAAAGATGCTCTGCCTCTGCCTATATGTGCCGGTGTTCGGGGAGTCACAGACGGAGTTTGAATACTTTGAGTCGAAGGGGCTGCCGGCTCAACTCAAGTCGATCTTCCGACTCAGCCTCTTCATTCCTTCCCAGGAGTTCTCCACCTACCGCCAGTGGAAGCAGGTATGGCCCTGAGGGAGGAACGGGAGGGAGCGATGGAGGGGTGGTCTCCAACACCCCGAGGGGCTACTTGAAGGGGGAGAAGTTCGTGATGGCTCTGTCATAATAGCTGGGTACAGCATGGACACGTTTCTTTTGGCCCTTGGCAGGGATTGCTGAAGCAGCGTGGAGTGGAGTTTTTTTCTTTTTGATTCTTTCAGCTTGAACCTAGTGAGGTCTCAGTGCCTTTCAGATTGTTTAAACCAGTTGATTTCATGCAAGTTAAATAGAAAAAGGGGTTTTCCAAACTGTGGATTCCTCTGCTTTAACTGGTCTGCTCAAATACAACGTTTCACATCCTCTTCCTTTTCCTCCTTACACCCTTCCGCCCGCCCCCCTCCTGCCGGGAGGTGTGTGATTATATTAGATTTAATGTCAGCTCGCGCCGATGCAGGTCTCGCCCCGGTGGCGGTGAGCAGGTTGGTGGTGAGCTGGGGAGCGGCTCGGCAGCGGTGCGTGGGCTGGGCCGGGGGAGGTTGTGCAAGAGCCTTTCCCTTCGCTGCAGAAGGGAGATGCACTGAATCCACAGAGCGTTCCGTCCGACTCTATCCCAGCCCTTACTTTCAGCCTGCTCCCACTGATTTTCATGACCAGGCTGTCAAGAGCCCAGACAGCTGATTATTGACCAGCAGAACTGGGTAGGCTTTTTATACCTTTGTGCAGACGCACAGATGGGGGATGCAGCAGGCTTTACAATGTGTTGGGGTCCCAAGGTGTGCTGCCGGGGCTGCGTGTTACGCAGGTGACCACAGAAACTGCTCTTAATGAGCAGTTCTGTCTACGGAGGTTTTGTATTTGCTCTGAAAGGTGAAGAGCCGCAGGCAGATGTTTGTTCGTATCTCTGGAGAAGATGCCGGGAGCTTGGCTTCCTCACCCTTCACACGTGTGTTGCGGATGACTGTTGGACAGGCTGGCAGCAGTTTTTGTGACGGTGGAGGAAGGTGGCTAGCAGGGCAAGGCAGCTTCTGTGACCTGCGGTCTCTGCTCACTCACTGCACAGCCCTGCCGTTGTTAGGGGAACAGGAGCGGTTGCACAGTCACATCTCTCTTACAGTGCCTCCAAATTATTAATGCCTGTCAACTGGTTGGGGGTTGCCCATCAGAGGGAAGCCCTGATTCAGCTGTTCAAGGCCAATCTGCTGACATGTGGGGGGTGTTGGTCTATCTTTAGCCTACAAGTTGAACGTGGGGTCATATCGGAACTTTACAACAGTCATATGATAAATTGCAGGTTAAGAATATCGGTCACACCTCAAAGGTCAGGGCAGCTGGGACAGCGCTTTCTTATTTAAGGTTCATAATATGATTAGGAATAATCCTCATAGCATTAGGGCTAAAGTGACAGGACTTGGTGGGGTGAGAGAGAGAGGATTTTAGTAGTGAAGTATTTAGCATTGAAGTCATTTAAAATGGCATTGAAGCAAGACTTAAGGCTTTTGAAGGGGACTGGTGCTCATAGGCGGAGGAAATAACACAATAAGCTTAGGTTTGCCTATACCTTTGAAGCCTAACTAGTGAACAAAATATTGGTGAATAGAGGGTTAGCCTGGTGTTTGATCTCAGCTCAGAGCTTCCTTAACAACCCGCCTGCCGTTCACAGAAATGTTACAAGAATTAAAACAAAAATGTAGGTGATGCAGTAGACTGAATCACACCCCATTTAGTGTTGCTCCCTGATTCATACTGAAAAAGACTTATAGGCTGTCAAAGGCAAGTGACTGAACAAGAAGGGGAATAGGAACTCCCTGAGCCACATTCTTGCAGTTGGGACATCACCTCTCCTGTCAGCAAGTAGCCACGTGCCCTTACATAGGACAGTCCGTCTACTATTGCCCCATGCTGAAGTGAGTTAATTAGTCGTTTACCTTGTCCTAGATGTCTGGCACAGAGTCTGATCTTGATTTTAGCTTTGTCCTACTAAGAACCTTTTCTCGTTCTATATGCATCTCGTGAAAACTTGTATAATTAAAGCACATAGCTCCAGGGTGCCTAAACCAGTTCCTGGGAGTTTTTAGCTTTGGCTGTGTCCACTAAAGCTGGACAGGCTTTTTCTGGTTGGAGTTAGTTATTGCCAGAGGGAGCTTACTTCTCCAAGGATTGTAGCAGGCATGAAATTCCTTCTTCCGTTCAGGCTTTTTTATTACCTGAAGTTTTGTGATTCACTTCTTATGCAGATCTGTTGTCTCGTACTTAGTTCAAGAACCTCCACAAGGGCTTTGTAAGGTGTTAATCAAGACACAGGACTGAGATTAGACACATGATACTAGCAGAATATCCCCGATAAAAGCATGAGGCATTTCATCTACGTAATTAACTTTGGGAGAGACAGTTGTCTGGAGTCAGGTGACTTTTCTACACTACTGCCTTCTCAAATTTCTTTGAGGAATTATAATTCTGTCGGCTGCTTTCTGGAGGAGAAGTCAGTTGTGTAGGAAATGATCTTCAAATATGGTGGAAGAAGGGGCAGTTCTGTCTGAAGGAACAAAGGAACTGACAGGATTTGGTTGTTTTCTGAACAGAAAATTGTGAAGGCTGGAGACAAGGACCTGGATGGACAGCTGGATTTTGAGGAGTTTGTTCACTATCTCCAAGATCACGAAAAGAAGCTGAGACTGGTCTTCAAGAGTTTGGATAAGAAGAATGATGGTAAACGCCTTTCTCATGCTCGTGAATAGACTACTGCATGCGTTAGCTTGTCATATGTATACTTGAGCTCATTGGCTTATCTTTGCAGGCCGTATTGATGCCCAGGAGATTGTACAGTCTCTTCGGGACCTGGGAGTCAAGATCTCTGAACAGCAGGCTGAGAAGATATTAAAGAGGTGAGGATTCAGCTGGTTCTTCTGTTTTACTGTTGAGGGGGTTAGAAGGAAGTGTAGGGACATGGAACCCATCTCCTTTCTACCCTGTATGCACTTTCCAGAGACTTCAGCGCCTCCCTTTTCACCTATTAATTTTAATTTTTTTTTTTCCATTACACTTGTAATGTCGTAGTATATTATGGACAGTTACTGTCACAATCTCTTATCTTACTGACCTGTTGTGGGGAAGTGCTTGCATCTGAGCTGATTTGCATCCCTGTCTGATTGTCCTGCTGCCCTGAGCTTGCTGCTTTGGAGAGGGACTGTGCCGTTGCTCTTTGGAAATGCTAAATGCTTTATGCATGTGGCACTAACATGTTAACAACCACTTATTTGTGCTGTTTTTTCCTCTTTCTTTCCTCTGCTACCTTCCCTCTGTCTGTTTGCCTGTGTGTCAGAATAAGGACGGGACACTTCTGGGGTCCTGTCACCTAGTAAGTATTACTTTCCCTTCAGTGTCAGTTATGTCCCTAAGTTTGGTAGGAGGGGGTGCAACTACTCCTGTGGGTCAGATAAGGGGGAGAGAGAGGGGAGGAAAAACAGAGCCGGCTTCTACCTCTCTGCAGTGTTTAGTGAACAGAAGATTTCCTAGCTTTGTCTTGTGTCTCTTTAGAAGTCTTTTAGTAGTTGCTTTGCAAAGCTTTTTTTGGTGTAGGCCTGAATATTCAAAGGGAAGGGGAGGAGGAATTTGTCAGCCAGTGGAAGTCTGTACTCAACTAATGATAAATCTTTCTAGCATGGATAAAAATGGGACAATGACAATTGATTGGAATGAGTGGCGAGACTATCACCTGCTGCACCCAGTGGAGAACATTCCTGAAATAATCCTGTACTGGAAGCACTCCACGGTAAGAAATGGTTCCTCCGCAACAGGTCTCGGTGTTTCCCTAGCTTCTCCAGGCAGAGTCTAGGCCCCCAGGAGCTGCTATCAGCAGTCCCTATCTTTCTCTTCATGCTTCAGTAGCTGCCTTGTAGCCCTAGAGGCCAAATGGCTTCCTGTCCTGTTATCTTGCCACCTACCCCTGGCACGGCTTCTGAAGCCTCTGGCACAGGTGATAACAACTGCACATTCTGCAAGAAGATGAGGGTGTTCACTTGACTTGCACCTCTGAGAGCTCATACCCGTGGCCAGCCCCTGCTGGTTCAGGACCTGTTAAGACTAGAAACTGATTTGACAGGCAGCCGTCCTTCCTGGAGATATTTCAGTGTGTGTAAATAGCATGTAACGAGATTAAACTGGCTGCGAGCTTGGAAGGTTCCAGAGAGCTCCACCTTTTTTGCCATGCGGCTGCCCGCAGTTGGTCATTCTGTTCTTTACTATGATCCACAGTATTTTAATGCAGAGAAATGTTCAGCAGTTGCCAGCTTCTTGGACAGAAATCTCTGAATTTTAAGGTTCCCCCTGTGACGTGCTATAGCAGTGGCAGTTCCTGTCACCAGACACGGCAGTTGCTGGCCATAGATAAGCTGCTGACTTGGAATGGCATATCCAGTGGTTCAACACTTGGCACTGATAAAGAGCAATAGAACTTTGGCATGATGAAACATTTCTCAACACCTTATACTTTTGCAGATCTTTGATGTAGGAGAGAATTTGACCGTCCCTGATGAGTTCACAGTGGAAGAGAGGCAGACAGGGATGTGGTGGAGACATCTGGTTGCAGGTGGAGGTGCAGGTGCCGTGTCCAGAACCTGTACAGCTCCCTTGGACCGCTTGAAAGTGCTCATGCAGGTATGATGGAGCAGCTCCAGTTTGTTTGAATACTCAGGCAGATTCCTTTGATATTCTTGGATGGCTAGGAGATGATAGTGTTCATCAGCACTCTGGCCAGGATTAATCTCATTGCTCTTATATTGCTATTTTTGAAAGCTTTCTGGATTATTTTAATGATCAAAGATATGTTAAAAAGTTATTCTTCATTGACTAGAAAAAATATAGAGAATCTTTTGGGAGGTAGATGTGAAAACTGTCAATAGTTAAGAGAGCTTTGTAGTTTAGGCACTGGAAAAATTGGGTTTTGGTGAAACAGGTTCAAGTCTTGTATTCCTATGAGAGACTGTGAGGCCGTGAGAGTTGAGGTGGTTGTGGTGGTTAGCTGGCAGAGCTCGTACTCAGTTATAAGTATTATCTGAGTTAGAAAGGACATAGAAAGACTTGATTTTTAGCCTGTTCTGTCACTGTACCTGCTTTTGAGCCAGCTGAGAAGTTTGGCCTGGGTAGCTGATCCTATGCTAGGTATGGGAGTTGCCTATTTAACCTTTCCTCCCATTCCAGAGGGAGATATTGATTAGGTTCATTAGTTAACACTAGACTTGGCAAAAAAGAAAAGAAGGTAGCTTTCCTATTGTAGAAGTTATCTGGAAGGGATTAAAGCCTTGGCAAATCTCTGGGTAAATAAAAAAGCGCCCTTTTGTCCCTGGATTATGGAAAAACGTAGCACTGTCGTAATCAGGACTGGAACTAATCCAAGCGTGCTCTCTGTCTCCCAGGTTCATGCCTCCCGCAGTAACAACATGTGCATCGTTGGCGGTTTTACTCAAATGATCCGAGAGGGTGGACCAAGGTCACTGTGGCGAGGGAATGGCATTAATGTGTTGAAGATTGCACCGGAATCTGCCATTAAGTTCATGGCCTATGAGCAGGTGAGTAAAAGGGCATGGATGAGTCTGGCTGCAGAAGGGTCTGCAGAAGGACAAGCTGGGAGGAAGAAGAAAGACAGCTGAGAAGTCAGTGAGTTTCAGTGTCTGTTTTGGCTTCTGCAGATCAAGCGGTTCATTGGTACTGACCAAGAAATGCTGAGGATTCACGAGCGGCTGTTAGCCGGTTCTCTGGCTGGGGCCATTGCACAGAGCAGCATCTACCCGATGGAGGTGAGGAAGGTGGCTGAGAATCCAGCCCATGAGGGGTTATGGCAAGGTGCTGAGATGGGAAAATGGGGGTAGAACACCAGTACTATGATAAGTTAATGAGTTCTCGGAGGTGATATCGAGTAATACTGCTTGCATGACACTTGCTGTAGTCCTGACCATCATGCTTCTAAGAACAACATTGTCTATATGTTTTTCTCCTATTGTTTCTCCTGTAGGCCTTCATGGTATTTATTCTTGTCTTCTAGGTTCTGAAAACACGGATGGCTCTGAGGAAGACAGGACAATATTCAGGCATGTTGGATTGTGCCAAAAACATCCTTTCAAAGGAAGGAATGGCTGCCTTCTACAAAGGCTACATCCCCAACATGCTAGGAATCATTCCGTATGCTGGTATTGACCTGGCAGTCTATGAGGTATGAAGCCTTGAACCTGTTGTAGGGCTGTGCTGCTTGTGTAGCTTTATCACTGTCAGACCTGTCAGTTACTACAGGAGTTTATCAAAGCTTTTCTGATCAGCCTTATGGGGCATAAATGGATTTTTCTACCCAAAATGGCCTAAAAGAATAATCCAATACAACGATTCTTCTTTTAACATCACACATGGTCCCTTGTTTCTTTTTTTTTTTGTGCAAATTGCAGCAGAAAATTAAAGAAGGGATTTTCCCCAGGCACTACAATAGTGGGTAGCTCAAAAAGATTGGAGAAGCCGAGTGCTTCTGGCTGAATTTGCACATAGCTTTCTGGGCCTTTAGGCCAGATCCCTTATGTAACGTGATATTCTTTTGATTGCCTCTTCACTGCTAACATCTGGCTTGTTCCTTCCAGACACTAAAAAATGCCTGGTTGCAACGCTACGCTGTCAACAGTGCCGACCCTGGGGTCTTTGTTCTGCTGGCTTGTGGCACCATCTCCAGTACCTGTGGGCAGCTTGCCAGTTACCCGCTGGCTCTGGTGAGGACACGCATGCAGGCCCAAGGTGAGAACTTCTGGGAACTGTGGGAACTCCTGTCGCGGTCTTTGAGCAGGGTAAAGGTCCTCTAGTGTAAACATTGCAACAGCAGCCTTAACTGGCCGTGCAGCTGAGCGGTAGGCTATTTGCCATGCTGTAAGTGGACAGTGGACTTTGTGCTGCCCTTAGCATCTGGGGCCAAGCACCTCCAGGACAGAGGTTCCGTTTTGCTCTGATCGGGAGTTTTGGGCTAAGGGCATCTGTAGAGCAGTTGGAGAAAATGGCTGCGATGTGCAGCACGGCCACGGCTTGCTGAGAAGTTAGATGCTGTCCCCCGTGAAGCACCTTTGCTCTGTGAACGTCCACAGGAAGCACGTGAATCAGAACTGCTCTAAGGCAGGTGTTACTACCTTAAAGTGTTTTCACCACATAGACTGCATTATTTATTGTGGCTTTCTCTGTTGCAGCTTCAGTGGAGGGTGCTCCTGAAGTGACGATGAGGGGACTGTTTAAACACATTCTGAAGACAGAGGGAGCATTTGGTCTTTACCGGGGTCTGGCACCGAACTTTATGAAGGTCATCCCAGCTGTAAGCATCAGCTACGTGGTTTATGAGAACTTGAAGATGACTCTGGGCGTGCAGTCACGGTGACCAGGAGATGCCGAGGACTTTGAACTCTGAAATCTTGGGGTACGATCCCAAGACGTATAGCCATCTCTCATTCTGTGAATGTGTTGACACTAAGCTGACTAAGCAAAGCTGTGAAGTCTCAGATCGTTTGTGAGTCAGTAAGGGGGAGGGGAGGATCTGGTGTCCTTTGCCATCTTGCTGCTCAGAGCTCCACATAAACCATCACGTGGTCCTTTTCACTGGGCCTTTTGGGAGACCAGGAGGGGAGCTCCTGGGAAAACCTAAAGCACAAGTTGCTGAGGTCAGTTCCCAGCAGTACGGCAGAGTGGCAAAGATTTGGGTAACAGGTCTGCTTTCAGAGTATTGCGTGTACGGAGCTGTTTGCCTGCAGATGAGCACCTTCTGACTTGCTGAAAGAGCTTCTTTTTCCATTCAGAGAGCTTCTTTTTCCATTCAGTTGTTTAACTTCCTACCCGTTGTTTAAATTTGTACAAACCTTGTGTAGGAGCTGCTGCCACACCAGGCTTGTTATTATGTTTACATATATTCCTTTGGGTAGGAGACATTCATGTTCTGCTTCCAAGACTTGACATGAAATGTAACTTTGAACTATACTGGTTTTGAGGGCTGGTGGGCAGTGGTTTATCCGGTCAGGTTGAAGGTTACTTAGGCCAGCCTGATGAAGAATTAGGGTTATTTATTTTTTTATAGGTTTAAGTGTGTCTCATAAATCCACTAACAAGATGCACTTACTAACAGAAGCAGCAGACTAGAGCCTGCATGCCTGTATCCGTTGCATGCCGGGATTGGCTTGTCTTATACTCAGCAGGGGCTTGGAAAGGGGAAGGCAGGAGAGCCCTGGATGGACCGGCACCTTGATGCATGGCTTTAGTGAACAAAAGACAACATTTCACAGCTCCTGTGCAGTTGCGCTCCCAGCACGACATGAGAGCCCCTGTGCGGCGCTGCATGGACCTCTGAATTCCATTCTGCCTGGTGCCAAGGTGGACCTTTTCCAAACCCCATGCCTACGCTGCTATCTATCTCTTTAGACCTCTTTGTAGATTGATGTTCAGGTTTGCATTAGCGGGATGGAGTCCCCAAGCCAGGAGTATGTCTGCTGTGGGAAGGGGTGTTAGGGAGAGGGGCTGGTTGTCACTGGGAGAGGTGAGCTTTCAGTCCTGAAGACATGCTTGCTTTTCTTTCAAAGGGTGCTTTTCATAAGGCTAAGGGAAAGAGGTGGCTTTAAAATTTCTCTGACTGTGTTATGGGCTACTTCAGTTGATAGGATCTGGCTTCTGAGGCCTGGGAGATCCTCATCCAACTTTTCGTTTTGGGCAAAATGGACCAGTGTTGCATTCCACTGTTTTACCACTTAAAGCATATTTATTTTGTATTTATTTGAACAGAGTTATGTCAGACTATTTTTATAGACTTGTTTAAATATTGTTACTGTGCTTGTATTTCTCCTGTTTTAAAAAGTTCTCTATTTGTTCTCTTATATCACACAGCTGAGTCGTGGGGGGGGGCGCTAAAGGCGTTTGCATACCTTCCCTTTGGGGCTCGAGCTGCCTTTCCCACATCTGGGGTTGTTGCTGGAGGACCTCAGCCCAGAGAAATTCTGTAGCAAGAAGCCATAGGAGAGAAGGGAGCTGGTGAGGAAGCAGTACTTTGGGAGGAGGGGAGAGGGTGCACTGTGAGGCTCGCCTTAGTTTGGAATTGCCTCTGTGCGTGGCTGAAAGGGTTTCAGGTGGACGGCTGAAGTTGGGAAGTAGAAGGTCTGTGTATGTTGGATGTCACAATGGCTAATTGAGAGCGATCTTGGGGAATCTTTAGGTAAGGGGGGAGGAGAGAAATCTCAGGGACTAAAGAAAAAAATACAAGTTTCCAGAGAGATGTAAGGAAACTTGCACTTGGACACAAGCTGCTGCAGTTGCGCTTTGAGGCTGAATCAGCAGACCTGCTGCTGAGCCAGTGCTCTTCACGTGCAAGTGGGCACTGTGGAGAAGCGTGGGAGAAATTGGAAAAGGATTTGCTAGCACTCAGCAGCTGCTTTTTTGCTGACAGATTTTGCTGGTTCATGGAGAGTCTTCCAGGTGAGGCTCTGCCTTGACTATCCAGTCCTGTCAGTAGTTAGCCACATGGAAATCTAACCAATCTGCATTAGTGATATGATTTTTTTCCACCCCCCCGCTTCTTGAGACCTGTCATAAATTCTGCAGTGGCTCCTTCCTACCAGTGTGGCCTAATGGGAATATGAATATCAGAATGCAAAAATCAATGCAAAATGACAACCATCTTTGTAGCTGTAACCACAAATTGTTATAATGCAAATCTAACTCGGATTCTTCATGTAGGGAACAGTCTGCTAATAAAGGTCTGTCAAAGAGATTCCCCGCGTCTGCATCTCTTTCTTGATACGGTTTGTTGGTGCTGTTTGTGGCCAGACTCTTCCTGGGAGGCTTCTTACCAAGGAGGCTGACACTGGGAATGACTCTCCCTACGAGGACCTGGGAGAACAGAATTCTTAAAGGCAAAACCAGCAAACCCAAGACCAAGGCTAATGCCGGCAGTGATGAGTCAGGGCTGTTCACATACTGTTACCTGTCTCTGAGTGCTGCTGGACTTCGCTCCTCTGTGCAGTATCCGTAACTCTGTTCAGGGAAGTGTTTCCCAGAAAAGCTGGAAGCTCTGTAGTCCAATTATGCCCTTGAAGGAACCTGGGTTTTAAAAAGAAAGGCTTTGTACAATTTTTTTCTTTCTTAAAAAACCAACCAGGAGCTATCCTTGAAGGTCATTCAAGAACCACAGCTGGTAGTGCAGGCGGTCTCTGATTTAGTTAACAAAACTTGCTATGGGGGCCAGACTGGGTTTGTTGGTTCCTTACGTCTCTGACTGTAATTCAAGGCTTTTATTCAGCTATAAATCTACTCGTAAAGTCTGGGTCCTTGTAATATGAGCCGCCACTTTCCAGTGGTGTCAGCTTTGGTCAGCTGAGACGCTTATCGACACGCTCTGGACTGCAGCGCTCAAGGCTGTTGGCAGCATCCCCTCCCGCACCCCTGCCCGCTCCTACCCTTTAACTTTCTCGCTCCTTGCGGGGGGGGTGGGGATTCTTTTTCGTGTCGCAAGCTGATAAAGATGGGTCTGAAGCAAGGGCTGGGCAGGTACCCGTGCCCTGAGACCAGGAGGGAATTGGCTGCACTTGACCTTGCAAAATTAATTTTTACTGCCGGAATCGGGCCAAAGTCTCATCACTGAAACGCTGCCCAGAAAACGGTGCCGTGCAGGGACGGGGCACCCTGGTGCCGCAGAGGGAGGAGCAGGGCTCTCTCCTCGTTGTCTTCCCTCCAGCTTTTCTCCTTTTCTTCCTTTTTAAGGAAGAGAGATATTTTCAGTGCTTAATTACTAGGTTAGAGCCGAGACTGAATTACTTTGCAGACACGCAGCGAAAGCAGTCTCTTTTCAAACCCCATCATTCTCGCCAATGCAGAGCGACAGCACTCTCCTCCCTGGGGCCGGGGGTGCGATGAGGGATGCGTGAGGTGCCTGATGAGCTGTACTGGGGCATGGGGAGCAACGTCAATCTTGGCACTTGAACCTTATTGGGAGCTTATTGGGAAAGGAGGAAACATGACCTTTTTTTCCGGGGAAGTAAAAATCCAGCCTGGGTTGGGTTAGCACCCCCTCCCTCTCCAGCAGGAGGATAATTTTTTAGTGTCATCACGATATGTTGCAAACCTTGCCGTGGATAAACGTTACCAGGAAGCTCTTGCTCAGTCCAAAGGGTTTTTGGGCAGGAACATCTGCTCCAGCTGGGCCGCTTCTGGCAGCCAAGCTCCTGTCAAGAGAACTGGGGGGGGTTGCTTCTAGCTAAGCACCCTCTTCCTCTCAAACTGTACAGTTAAAGATAAGTTTCCAGCCTCCTTTACATTCCAAACTGTACAGTTAAAGATAAGTTTCTAGCCTTTTTTACATTCCTGTTACTCATCAAGTACTTGGCACCCTCGTTTAAAATAAATAGTTAATGATTGCCCTCTTCTGGTTAGCCTCTATTACTGCTTCATTGAAATACTGCTTTTTCAGAGCTCTTTGGGAGCTTGGTGTGAGGCTGAGCGGACTGACTCAGCGCTGGAAAAACTTCCACGTCGCACCCTGTCTCGTATCTCTCGTTCCTTAATGATGACTGTTCCCAGCTCCCAGTTGAATGACACACAAGGTGAACTGGGTGCTCAGTTTCTCTTTGCAAGCCCCACTTCTGACCTGTGCAGACCCCCAGCTTGCCAGCATCTCGGCCACAGCACGCATCGTGTTTGAGGAAGGGGTTTATTGCTGTCGTGGTGTCAGTCGCCCCCGCCGCCAGGCTGCTGGGGACCCGCGGGAGGTGACGCTGTGACCGCGGGCTCCGTGCGTGGGCTGTTCCCTTTCTCCACTTCTTCCACTTGACACAGCTCCTGCCAAAAGAACAATAACGGGGTAAGTGGAGCTGTCGGTGCGCCAGCAGGAGAGAATTTACTGAAGAAAGGAATATTTTTCTTTCGCTTTTTATCTGATTATAAGCTCAAGAGTGCCTAGAGAAGCTGTGGGCTTCCCCACGCGGCCCCAGTCACAGACGCCGCTTGCCTGGATGTGGAGTTGCTGCTGGTGCCATTTTCCACACCTGTGCTGTGAAGAAGAAACCAGGATTCTGGAGCAAAGCTGTGCTACGCTGCGGGGTTGCTAAATATGCTCTGAAGGAAAGGGGGATTCAAACTCTTGCAGAAATAAGTAAAAAGCTCGTGCTCCCCAGGCACTCAGGATTCACGTGGTTTACATTCCGCTAATGCCTCGGGCTGGTGCAGGGGTATGTGAGTCTCTGCCCTGGTGCTCTGCTCACATCCATCTCCTTCAGCCTGATGACAAAGGTCCCCAAAATCTTCGTATTTGTTTAATGGATTTCATTTAACTCCTCAGATGCTGTGTTCTGCCTCTCGGCTGGGCACAAACCCCTTCTCTGTTAATGGCAATTGCACCTTGTAAGGACAAACAGTTCTGGCTCATTCCCCTCACCTTGCCTTTCTCTAAACTTCACTTATCTTGCCCAAACTTAAATGTGATCCAGAGGCCTTGGCAACTCCCTGGGTCAGCAGCTGCCCGCCGTTCGTTTGGGGAGCTGGGCCCTGCCTCCAGGTGCTGCCCGTCACCTAACGGGGAGAGGACACCTGCCCTTGCCCCACCAGGAGGGTTTCAGGCTGTGCCTGTGCGCCCATCCCCAGTTCCCCTGGACCTCGATAGTTCTAAAAGAAGCATCTTGAGGCTGTGGGGGGTGTCAGGGGTTACGTTGGGTTCAGTCCAGCAGCTCAGAGTGGGGTTTTGGGCACCCCTGGAAGCTCAGAGTCTCCTGCTGTGGATGAGCAGACGGCCAGGACAGGAGTGGACAGACAGGACAGGAAAAGGTAAAGTATTTTTTCACTCCTCACTTTGCAAAAGGGAGCCCTGTCACGCTGGCGGGGGGACTGGGACACTTGCAGGACAAAATGTCCTAAATCAGGTGGCAGAGGTTGGGGCTGAGGCCGTTTAGCATTTCAGTGGAAAGACTAAAGAAAAAGGTCTGGTTTTGTGGGAGTGGATGGTGGTGCCTCTTTCCCGATGTCCCGTGGTGCCGGGAGCTCAGGGCTGGACCCCGTCCCAAAAGGAGCCCCTGGTGCTGGACACCCCCGTGCCAGGGCGGGAGGAGGACGGGCCGGTGCCATCGTCCCATCTGCAGCCAGCTGGGCTGCGAACCCGCGCCTCGGGCTGCCGGAAAAGCGAATCCCAATCTGAAAAAAGCCCTGGGTTTTTAGGGGTTTAAATGGTTTGTGGCTTCGGCTGAAGCGGGGCCGGGCAGTGCCCCGAGGCACCGGCCCCTCCTGCCCCTTGCTGCAGCTCCTGGGGGTGGCTGGCTTCTGGCGGGGGGGCAAAATGAGGAATTTCAGGGCAAAATGAGTAATTTCGGGGCAAAGCCCCTGCATTAGCTCTCTTCCCCCTAGCAGGGGGAGGCAGGCTGCTCCCAGGTTTCTCACTGGAGATTATGGAATCATAGAATGTGTTGGGTTGGAAGGGACCTCCAAAGGCCATCCAGTCCAACCCCCCTGCAGTGAGCAGGGACATCTTCAACTGGATCAGGTTGCTCAGAGCCTCATCAAGCCTGGCCTTGGATGTCTCCAGGGATGGGGCCTCCACCACCTCTCTGGGCAACCTGGGCCAGTGTCTCACGGGTGCAGGTATTTGCTTTGGCAAGTCACGTTATCTGTGGGGGGGGAGTCTGTTATTTTAAACCCCCGTCACTGTCGAAGCAAGCCTGCCTTTACTGGGTCCCCTCAATCACTTCCACCACCTTGACAACCCCTCTCCGAGACCTCAGTTTGGTGACAGCCTTGGCAGCCCTGCCCAGGGGGGGTGGCTGCGGGGGCTCTGCCCACCCTTGCCCACCCACGCACCCTTTTCCACGGGGCGTACACCGTCTCCTCTTCGCCCAGCCCCAGGTGCCTGGCGTGGTGCTCCAACTCTTCCCGGTGGGCTGTGCCGGCGCTCAGGTTCCGGGCTGCGAACGGAGAAGCATTTGCCAGGCGTTAAACACGGCTCGGTGGCCTCGGCACGGCCCTCGGTGTACCCCCCCGGCCCCGTGCTCCCACCATCGCGTGCTGCAGATCCCGGATCTCTGCCGGGGTCTCTCGCCCCCGTGTTGAGTACACCTGAACAAAAACAACCTCGGGCATCACGGTTTTTAACCCTCTCCCCAGTTAGCTCCGGTCCTGTCTGCTTTAAGGACAGTCTGATGCCCCTGGGGGACATCGGGAGGGACCGAGGCCGAGTATGGAGGCAGGTTTCTATATGTGTCTTCAAACTCTCTTAAGCAACTGCTTTGCAGCTCGGAAGGGCAGCGGGAAGCCTTATCAAGGTCTAAAATGTTGCTTTATGGGCTTGTGGGTAGATGTGATCAGCTGTGCCTGTGCCGGTGCTGCAAAGCCACGTGCTCTGCCCTGGGAGGTAAGTACCGAAAAATCATGGTTGGCTTGAAAAATATGATGAATTTATGATGCTATCGATGCTGAACTGTATTTGCTTCCTGTTCTTTGAATATTTATGGCCTTAAGTGGGTTTTGTCTTTAACTTGGTCTTTCTGCCCTTGCCAAGAAATTTAGATTTTAATGGGATTTGTAAATACTCCCGTGACCCCTGGAGCGGCGGTCTTGGGAAAATCGACTGTTGGTGAAACCAAGTTGCTGTGTGGCTGTGGCTGATAATTTCGTGCGCATGGTTTGGTGTCCCATGGTAGCTTTAAGTTACTTTAGGATGGAGTTTGCCTACCATAGAGATACAGTCCCAAATACGTCCTTTCCCTCTGCAGTTGGTACTGGATGAGTAAAACGTCTTCAGAGCTGAGGTTCACCAGTGTCCCCACGGTCTGATGGGTCTTGGCTTTGAGAGAACAGAATCGGGGTTGGGAACAGCCATGATATTCAGCTTTTTGGTGCTGCAGCAGCGATAAACTGCAGCCCGGATACGGGCGATGCATAGAATCATAGACTGTGTTGGGTTGGAAGGGACCTTTAAAGGCCATCTAGGCCAACCCCCCTGCAGGAAGCAGGGACATCTTCGACTAGATCAGGTTGCTCAGAGCCTCATCAAGCCTGGCCTTGAGTGTCTCCAGGGATGGGGCCGCCACCACCTCTCTGGGCAACCTGGGCCAGTGCCTCACCACCCTCATTGTAAAGAACTTCTTCCTAATGTCTGATCTAAACGTGCCCTGCTCTAGTTTAAAAGCATTGCCCCTCGTCCTATGGCTACAATGCCCCGGGATCCATCCCTTAGCAGCAGGTGCGGACAAATGTCCTGACTTGGGGCGAGTTGTTGGGCTCTGGGTTTATTTGAATGGTATTTCCTAAACGTGTGCTGGGGTGTGAAGGAGCCGAAGCCGCCCAGCTCCCGTCTTGCCGCTGCGATGTGCCGGGGGGCTGGTTGGTCTCGGGGTGCCAGTGGGGCTGCCCGGCCCCCAGCCCTCCACCTCCCAGCGTGGGGGGGCTGCAAAAATGGGGGGAAACTGTCCCCTGGCCACAGCAATGCCGTCTCGGCTGCATCAGTGCAAGGTCTGCCTCAGGGAATTTGCGATGCTCACCCCGCTTCCTCAGTGAGGAGGAGGAAACAAGTCAGAACGCGAGGCTTCATTAATCCGCTGACACCTGCCACAAATGTCTCCCTCCTTTCCCCACGGGATTGTGAAATAATTTTACAGACGAGGCGGGAGGCGGTCTTCTGCGGGGATGGGAGCGGGTTTGCTCCTTGCTCCTGACACGACGTTGGGTTTAGTGTGGCTTGGTGGGGCCGCAGTCCCCAGGAGGGGAGCCAACCCAGGCTGCCCCCAGCCCTGGGGAGCTCTTTGGAGTCCACCAAGGCTTATTATAGAACCACAGAATGGTTTGGGTGGGAAGGGACATTAAAGATCACCCAGTCCCAACCCCTGCCCTGGGCAGGGACACCTCCCACTAGACCAGATTGCTCAAAGCCCCGTCCAGCCTGGCCTTGGCTTCAAATCTTGGCTTCAAACGGATGAAGTGACCCGGGAATAAAATATGTCAGATCTAAAACATGGCCAGGGGCCCTTTGCCTATCTCAGCCCCTCCAAAAAACGGCCTGGGTGATGATAACCCCGACGGCTGCGCCCGCCAGCGCTGCTCACCGTGCTTCACCAGCGTGGCGTTACCGGCGGCGATCTCGAAGTAGGTGGAGTTGTTGGTGAGACACTGGTCCCCCCTGGAGAGAGAAAGGGGAAGGGGGTGATGCGGGGAAGGGGACCGGAGACCCCCTGGCACGGGCTGGAAAGGACCAGCAAAGCCCCGGCCCCGCACAGGCACCTGCCGGCTCCTCCGTGGGGGTTAATTGCTGTCACTGTTATAATTAAGCCGTTTCTCCCGTGCGTCTGCCTGACCTCCACCTGCAGCTCCTGCTCTCGGCCTTACCCTTGCCCCGGCTCCTTGGTGGCAAGATGTTTTTCCACCCTGAAATAATTGAAGCTGCTTGAAGAGCTGCTTGCGTTGGCACAGAAAAATTCATCGCCTTAAAGTCTGACCCTGGCGGGGGGGAAAAAGGGCTTTTGGTGCCTGGTGGTGTTAGCAGCCATGGTGCAGGGACCTCTGGAGAGGTCTTCTCCTCTGGAGAGGTCTTTTCCTTGCTTTTGCCCTGCACCCTCCATGCCTGCAGGGCTTGGTGCCTGCAAGACCCCTGCGCCCTGCAAAATTTGCCTAAACCTGGGGGCTGTTGAAATAACTAAATAAAAGAAGGGGAGGGGAGGGGGAGAGCACGCACGGAGCAGCCAGGAGAGACTGTCTCCTTGGGAAAACCAGTCTGAAACTGCGCTGGTGTCTTGCGTTGCGGGGGCTGCGGCGCGTGGGAGGAGACGGTTTGGGGACCCGAGGGCTGCTCCTTACACGGCCAAGCGCTGGGTGACGCGCAGCTCCTGCTCGCTGGTGCCGGGCTCCACATGGAGGTGGCCGTGGTCGATGAGCAGCATCTCCAGGAGGTGCTGAGGCAACTGGGCGGCCCCGGCCACGTACAGCCACGTCCCCAGCAGCTGCGGGGAGAGAGGGACAGGGCGGTGAGAGCCTTGGGGGCTGCAGGGGGAGCTTTGGGGAAGAGGTTTGCACCCTCCCATTGGAAAAATCGCTATTTTTGACCTCTGTCCTCTGCTAGTTATCCCTCTTGCGCACGCCAGCAGCAACGCAATGAAACCTGTGCGAATGCCCGGGGGGGCTGGGGGGGAATAGCTGAACGTGGGTATTGGAAAATGGTGCCGGCGTTGGCTGCGGGTGTCCCTGCGCGGTGCAGGGCCAGGACAGCCCTCTGCTGCTGCGGGGGATTTGCACCAAAAAATAGCACCCCCCCCGCTTCTTTTGAGGTCACCTCTGAGGCTTGCTGGGGGACCATGAGAAAAGTGGGTGATTTGAGGTATTTTGGAAAGCAAACGCGTCCCGTTTGTTTTTGGTGAGGGCACCTCCTTGGATGTGCCTGGGGGCCGAGGGAGGGTCCCCCCCGGTCCCCCCCTTTCCCAGGGGACGGTGAGGCTCAGCAGAGCACCCACAAACTCGCTGCAGGAGTGGGGCATCCCCAGGGGTCGGGTGTCTCTTACCTTGGATGCCGCGGTGTTGGCGGGGCGTGGGGCTGGGCAGGGGATGGCGACGGTGGGCAGCAGCAGCGCAGCGAGGCCGAGGACGACGGTGGCCACCCCGGCACTGGCCATGGCTGCCCCAAAGCCAGGAGCCAGCGACGCCCCGGACAGACGGATGCGCTCGCTCAGCCGTTTGCTTTTGCAGCGCTGCGGGGGGGGGGGACATGGGACGTGCCGTGGGCTTGGCGGCGGTGACGCAACCGGCACTTTTTGGGGACGTGTGCCAGAGAAGAGCCGCGTGCCCAGGCCTCGGCTGCTGCTGCCGTTAGTGAGCGTTGGTAGGTGTCTGCGGGGGTGATGGGGGCGATGCACTTGCTGCTTTTAAAACTAAAATCTGCCCTAAATTTGCCGGTTTTGTTCCCTGTGAGCCACCACCGTGGTTCCCTCCTGCTCTGCAGATGCTGGCAGGGGCGCAGCCGCCCCCCACCTTGCGTGAAGCCTGGGGGGCTTCAAAGAGCCCCCTTCTCCCTGGGCAGGAAGGTGTTTTCCCCTTCCTTGCCAAAACAAGTTGTAAAAATGGGACTGAGGGGGTCTCAGGAGGTCACCCCCATTCTGCTGGACTTGTCCCCTGCGGTGGGTCCCCTGGCCCCCCCCGTCCCACTGCTGTCCCCATGCCGCTGGGCAGGGCAGGACCTGCTTTTCTGGCGTTATTTCTGTTTGCCTTTTCCCTTCCAGTAGCGGGGAGTCCCTCGAGTCTTCCCGAGTCCCTTGGTCTGGTCCTGGGTGATGCTTTTTCCCGTCCTCTCCCCCTTCCCTTACTCAGAGACACCCGGGGGAGGGCGCGATGTCACCTTGTGTCACCCCCCCCACCCCGTGGCCCCTGCACAGGCTCGTGGGATTTCACCTGAAAAATTCAAGGTGGGATGTTTGGGTGCTAAAAGCACCTCGGCTGGTTTGAGTCGCGGTGGAGGAGACCTGAGGTGGGGGTCGGCATGTTTGTGCGACTCCCCGTGGTGTCGGGGCTGACGGGTGGCTGCTGGCATCCCCGCACCCCGTGCCTGGAGGGGACGCACCGGGAGGGGTGGCAGGAGGGTCCCGTGCCACCACGGAGCTGGCGGGAGGGATGAGCGTCCCCCTGCCAGCTGCCTGGCCTGGCCCAGGTGGGGTTTCGTCTGGGGCTTTTCACGCCGAGAGTGAAAGGCAGGGCAGGAGATGCGGCATCGCAGTCAGGGCAGGCAGGAAGGATCCTGCCCGTGTTCCTGGCGAGGATGCTGGAAGCGACAGGGGGGTGTAACACGGGGGTTTATTTCGGGTCGAGGTGAGAACGGGGAAATGGGGTGTTTCATCCAGGAGGAAAAAATGAATCTCCATAGAAAGTCCTGAGGCTGAGCTGGGCCCGGCGGGCAGGGACGTCCCTGCGGAGGGGCTGGAGGAGGAGGAGGATGAGGATGGAGTAGCCAACCCGGCCCCCGGGGGTTACCCCGACTGCGGCTCTGCATCATCTTCGCCCGTCTTCTCCCCGGGCAGGGGACAGGCGTCCTGCGGGAGAGGGGGAGAGCGGCCGTTGGTGCCCCCTTGCCCCAAAACCGCCCCAAGAGCCAGGACTGGCTGGGGAAGAGAGGGGCTGCGGGGGGGAACCGATCCTCCACCCCTCTCGGGACCCCCCTCCCAGCCGGTGGCAGAAGTTGTCCTGGGCTGGGGCTCGCCCACCCTGGGGAGGCCTTCGGACCTTTTCGGAGGTGAAGAACACATCATCCTCCGTGAAGCCCAGGCAGTGCAGGTGGGCTTTGAACTCCTCCATCTGCTCCTTGGTCACGTTGGGCGTCCGCGCTAACGGAGAAACGGGGCGGTAAAAGGAGAAAGGGCGAGGGGGGGAAAAGAAGGGAGTTTTAGGGGGTGCTTCGCTCCTTGGTGATCCCCGTGGTGTGGATGGGGAGCTCGCTGCCTGTCCGCTCCCATCTTTCCCCTCTCCATACTGGGGGGGAAAGAGGCTTTTTGCCCGCCTGCGAGGGCTGGCGATGCCGGTGCCCATCGAAGCGTCCCCAGGCAGGGACGTGCCCCGCGGATCCGGGGCAGGATCCACTCACCCGAGAAGCTCAGACCTGGGGAGCCGGGGTTGAGATGCTTCATGACCAGCAGGTCCTTGTCGCTTTGGATCAGTTCGGCCATGGAAGACACCTGGTCATCGACTGGAAGGCACGGGGAGAGCGGGGTCCCCTGTTGGCGAGCGTCTCCCCGTGCCGGTGCTCA
>VYZM01021685.1:105303-147720 GCA_013398915.1 Dromas ardeola
CTGTGGCAAGACACTGTAGCACCTTCACAACCTTAAATAGTTAAAGTCATATATATAAAATAACACACTTTTTTAAGAGCACCAGAGATTTCACAGTGAGAGGTAGAAACAAATCAGACGAGCCCATCCTCTCTCTCTATTTTAGCACCAATCTCTTCCCCTCTCCTCCTTCCATTCCCCCCTCTTGGCTTCGGGACTCTCCCCTACCCCAACACCACGCGTGAGAAGGGATGTTGATTAAATTCACCTGCGGAAGGAGGAACTTAGTTATTTTTTTCTGTTTGTTTTTTTTTTTTTTTCCTTTTTTTTCCTTTTTCTTTTTGCTTTAAATAATATAATATATATATTTTGTTTCTTCTAATATTGCACATCAAAATGCTTCCGGTACACAGAGCGGCCAGATTCAACTTGCAGCTCCGCCTGGGAGACCTGATGCAGCAACGTGGCCATCCAGAAGGCGACAAGCTCTGAGAGGGAAGCTCTATCTTTTAATTACTTTTCAATGGAAAGAACATTTGGTAACGCAGGAACCAGGTAAGACAAAATGGGGGGGGGCTGGGGGGGCGGGGGCATGAAACCCACACGCTGCCAGTTGCTTGAGGTTTCTCTCGATATTTTCTTTGGTCATGGAAAAAGCTTTGTGTGTGGAACCGCTTGCAACGTCTCGTCCCCTGATCCCTTTTCGCTGTTCACGTCCCGACTGATCCCCGCTTCCCCTACGTCCTCGTTATTCCTCCTTTCAACAATCTGCCGAGTTCAGTAGATCACGGGTTCTTTGAGACCTTGAGCCAAAGGCTAGGGCAAGAGTTGACCCAAAAGCTACAGCCCAGCTGTCCTTGCTGCGGAGAGGTGGGAGAGCCTGTGTAAAGACATAGGCCGAACACGGGGTCAAAGCCTTGGAGCCCGGTTTCGATGGCTTTGTTCAAAGGAAGCAGACGGGGCCGACCTCGAGGTGATATTGCTTTCCTGGCTCAGATGGGGGAAGGTTGTAGATGTTGACAATTGGCAGCTGCTGAGGGTCCTGCGTCCGAAAGGAGAAGAGAGTCCGATGCCAGCGTCCATCCTTGATCTGTGAAGACAGAGGGAGGGAAAGGCAGAAAAAGCTGTTTAACTGGGGGGCGAATCCTGCTGGAGAGGAAAGCGTTTCACGAGGTATAAGCTTGAAAAGTCTTGTGTGATACAAGGGGCTGCCCTTTGGGCTGAGCAGGGCTGGGGTGAGGCTTAGGAAGCATTTTGGGGAACCTTCACCCGGGTTGAGTTGATGGAAACTGAGCTTGGAACGGCATCAGCAAACACAAGCCCCTCATGCGGTGAACCCGAAGTGCAGACACACGGCTACCGACTCAGCGTGGTGTCAGGCAAGGGCCGAGGCCACCGCCTTCGGGTGGCAATTCCCCCTTCTGCCATTTACCTGCCGCTACACATGACACGAAACTTTGGAACTTAATTTTTGAAGGTCATGTACTTAACAGGAGCCGCTACAGCACCCTGGGCTGGAAAATTAAAGTGGTGAACAGGCAGACTAGACCCTTCTCCCCCTTTTTTTGGGGAGAATACGAAGCAGAGGTATCACTCGAGCCTTGTCGTGTGCCCTGAGAGGGTTCAGCCTGGCATTTCTCTCCACCTCTTCCCTCTTTCGCAGCAACGTACCTTGCAATCATCAGCTGCCACTTCTGGCCTGAGCTGCCCGTCTGCCTCAAACATCTGCCCATTCCAGGCCTTGAAGCGCACGGCTTTTTCCGAAGGTTTCTCGGCTGAGCCCTCCCGCCAGACGGAGGTATTCAGGCAGTGGATGGTGATGTGCTGCACCACCTCTGAGCTCAGGAGGCGGAGGAAGTTCATCTGGACTCTACCGACGTCAAAATCCAGCTGTGAAGGTGACAGAGACGTTAGGGGGAACCCCCTGCCGCGGGGCTGGAGGGAGCTGGCGGCAGGGTTAGCGCAGGATGTGAGAGCAAAGGTGGTCCCTCTACTCTGCTAAAGCCTGGAGGTGGCCACGCATGGATGTCCGAGCTCAGAACTGGGTCTGGCATCAGTGTGGGCATAAGGGCCAGATGGCAAACCAATCTGGAAGGTTTTCATGGGGACACAGCAGGGCCTTTATTTTTCAGAACAAACTGGCAGGGCCTTAAGTAGGAAGAAAATAACGTCAACTTTGAATTCAATACACTCTTCTGCAAACCAGCAGGTTCTAGTTCATCTGCAGATGAACCCAGATATTGTTATTGGTATTTTTGGTACTAGTCCTTCCTCAAGAAAAATCCTGTAGCATTAACTTTGCTGGAAACTTGTATATTTAAGCTGACCTGACTTTTTCAGGAGGCAGAAAACAATATGTAGGAGTGACCTGAACATAAGTTAATTCAACAAAGCATTTGGGAGCAGCGTGTTTGCAAAATTCCTGGCCTCTGTTAAGGTTATGGGTTAATTAAACATTGCTGGAAATGTACTGCTTTGTCTTGAAAAGAGGCAATAAGAGTCTTGGGTATATTTTTTAACTGCATGAGAGCAGATCTCAAGGTTACCACTACACTAACTCTGCTTCGAGGAGATACCAGTGTGCTGTGTCATAGTGGTCACCACCCAGTGTCCCTGGGTAAATATTTTGTAACAGTAGTATGGGAAATGCCGTGCTGGGGTCGATCTGTGTGTACCTTGGAGACGGTGGTGGGGCTGAGACACGTCTGCCCACCATTGGTGAAGTTACAAATGACCTGTATGGTGTCCGAGGAACAGCCAAGATTTGGGTCAATCCAGTAGGTACCTGGAGAAATGGAAGATTCAAGGATTAACAAGGACACAGACTTTTCTGTGAAAGAGAAAAGGAAAGTTTTGATTTCTGCATTATTGGTCCCAGGGAAGGAGACCTGTTTGGGCTATGTGAAATGGCCCTATGGAGGCTTCCTACCATCGTTCATCTTCTGTTCACAGTTCATGAGGTCTCGACAGATGCGTGCAGGGTTTTCCTTGGTTCCCAGGGGTCTTTTGATGCTCTGAATGAGGTTGCTGAGGTAGTGTAGGGTCTTAAAGATCTCCCCTCCGTGGTCAAGCATGAGAAGGTCTGGATGTTGGTAACCCTGAAGAGAAAAGGAGGGAAAGTCAGGTGTGCCTTGGGGCACCAGGTGCTGTAATGATAGGGGTTTCAGGTTTTATCTGTGGGCAAACTCAGTGGGCCAAAGACAGGCCGTGATGGCTGGGATCCCGTGAGCTACAGCCCTCGCATTGTCCTGAACGGGACATTTCTGAAGTGCTGGCAAAGTCATGACGGCAAAGTCTGAAGCTCCACAAACGAGTAACACAACAGCACCACATCCTTTAACTGGATCTCTGCATGCATAAACCCCAGTCATTCCACGAGAACAGCGACAAATCAGAGCTTTGTGAGTATGAACTTAAAGCACACCGAAAGAACAAGGGACACCGTGACCATTCCCAGCCTCCAGCTCCAGCAAAGACCAGAGAGTTCAAAAGTACCCGCGTACCTCTGTCTTGAGCGCGGTGTTCGAGTCGATTATCGTCTGGAAAGCTGCCCCAAAGCCATCTTGTTGCTAGTGTGGGATGAAAAAGACGGTAACTGTGATTGTTAGAAGCTGAACATGCCCTGATGCAAGCCAACGCTTCTTGGTCTAGGGCTGTGATTCAAGCATTGCTCTGCTAACGCAGCATCTCTTGCTGGACCTGAGGGTGGGTCTTCAGGGTCCCAGCAGCTCTTTCTGGATGTCCCATCAGCACCTTGGCTCTGCACGACTTATTAGCATCATTAACAAATGAACAGAAAACGGCAACTTACAAATGAGGCTGGAATTCCTGGCGGTCCCTAGAAAACAAAGCAAAAAAGGGGCATCAGCCAGAAAGATGGGCAGTCACTATTGCAAAAATATTCATTCACGTCCTTTCGAAATCCTCTTTCCCCTGGAGTCCCTCAATGCAGACGAGCGAGAAAGGCAACAATGTTGTCTCTATAAAATACTTGGAGATGGTTTGGACTAAAGTGCAAGAAACACTAGTCCATTCACACACACATTTTTGCATACGAGGAATGGGGCTAAGCTATAATTTCCAGTGGGTGAACAGTCCCCCTGGAGAGTATCACGGCAATAATTTTAGCTTGTTTCAATAATGTCTTTGAACTCTTTCCACATATACGTACCGGAGGGCCAGGGTGTCCTCGTGGGCCTGGAGGACCCTAAAGACAGAGTGGCATCAGTTAGTGAAATGTCTGCAGTTTGTATTTCCATTTCTCATGGTTGTCACCAGCACGAGTCTGTTTCCTGCTGAAATCCTCCTGATTTTTGACATTTTACAGCATCTTCTCCCTCAAGCCTTTCTAGAGACCAGAAGTGGCCCTGTTTTGTCCATCTCCTGACTTTAGGTGCATCTGTCTGTACCTGGTCCATTCCTACTGCATCCCTTGTTCCCAGCCCTTAGCGCCTTAACTACCATCAATGCCATATCCCCAGGTAGTCGTCACGTTCCCTGTGTGCACAATCACCCACCCTGCAGCAAATACTTACCCTTGGACCTTGCAGACCCTGTGGGGAAAAAAAAAGAAAAAAAAAAGAGGAAGAAGCTGTCAGAAGATGCTCATTAATAACCCCAAATCTCCCTGTACAGCCGTGTGCTGTTCCCAAGGTGCCTGTGCAAGGACTGGGTGCTGCACTGGAAGGACAGTGAAAACAGGGGCCCAAAGGTGTTTGCCAACAGCAGAGAGGTTATTGCAGCACAGGGTGCTGATGGCTCTGATACCAGCAAATGCTCGCTCTGGGGCTCAGGTGGCTGCCAGAACACTGTCCTCTGCTGCACCCATGGAGGTGGAAAATGGTGAGCAAAAAAAAACAACCCAGAGGTGGCACCCTGGCTTGTTAGAAACACGCACTGGGATTTTGGGTATCTGTGGGACATTTGCTTATAAGAGGTCTCGTTTGAAGAAGGCATGAAAGAGCCTTCTGCACTAGCCACACAGACGTGCTTGCCGGGCTCCAACACCTGGACCAAGCCCCTGCATGGAGGAACAACCATTGGTCACTAAAGGAGCAACCCGGAGAGTGGGGGGACCTACGTTATGGGTAACAAGGAGGATGACCAACACGTATCCAATATACCCCACACGTCCCCTGCATGGTGAGAACACCAAGGAGCTACGAAAGGACTTTTAAGTCCACCAGAGCCCCTGCAAGGAGGGGACGAGAGGAAGAGCAGAAGGGAGAAGGTGCCCTGGCTCTGCTCCCCCGGCGCCTGGCACTGCTGCCACTTAAACAGGTCCCGTGCCCCTGGCAGGGACAGCTTGTGGCTTTTTGAGCTGCCATTCACTGCGGTTTGTTCCTGGAGATGCCACAGTCGTCTGTAAAGTGTTAGCTTTTGCTGTGTAATCAGGTAAAGTAAATGGAAATCTTAACAGCAGAGTGGGTGTTTATGTGCACACGTGGCTGTGCGTGCACATATGTGTGTGCACGCATGTGTATGTCCTGCCCTCGTGGGAGCCCCATGCCACCACACTGAGCCAGAGCCCAAGCGGGTGCAGTGGTGCCCAGCGGGACTTTTGGATGCCCAAAGAGAGGGACCCCTGAACGGCAGGATGCACCCAGGGCTGCGGGGACCAGCACTTACCATTTCTCCGCGGCTGCCTTTGTCTCCCTTGGGCCCCTGTCAAAGCACACGATGGGCTGTCAGTGACCGTTAGCGAGTGGCTCTGCCACCCAGAAGCTCCTTGCAAGGACCCAAGTGCATGTCTAAACAAACCAGCTCAGGTTGCCACATTGACCCACCCATCCCGAGGCAAAAAAATAGCCATTACTGGATGCTTTGGCAATATCTGTGTTCATCTTACTGGTTTTCATCTCTGCCAGTAGCAGCCTCTGTACGGAACTCTGAGTAGCTTCATGCTCCTGTTTTTACGAAGCACCGAGTGAACTTCAGTCCATGTTCAGCGCCTTTGGCATTTTGGGGCAGGCAGGGATTTTTCAGCACTTCCCAGAATCAAGCTGTTCCCAGTTTAATACATTTATCAGTTTGGTCCCCCCGCCCTGCCATGGTTTTTTTGTCCCCCTCAGGCCAAGTTCTTCGGAAAATCTGGCAGCTTGCCTTTGAAAAACTGCAGTAACCCTCTCCTTTTCTAGTCTGAGCCAATCTATTGAAAAAACTTGCACTTAGGTAGAGTGGCTCCTCTCTTTTAAGCTAATAATCTCCCTGTAACTCTATATGCAGCCAGGGACTAAGCCTGCACTTCTCTCAAGCTGCTCATTTTAAAGACCAATTTGTTTCCCTCATTACAGCAGGACTCAAACACTACGCTCTTCTAAAAAATACAGGCAGAAAAAGAACCAGATACTTACTGGGCTTCCCGTGGGACCCTGAATGCCAAGAGGACCAATAATTCCTTCTTTTCCCTAGAAAAGAAGATATGCGTGGACCATCACGTGGGAACCGACAGTCACTTTTACCACGGCAGACTCAGTAAAGGCACTTAAATCTCTCTGCTGCTTTTCAGCAACATGATTGTGGTATTCACTGTAGCTAAAATAAAACCGTTTCAAAATGCAAGCCCAAAGACACAAGCCCTCACAGTACGGCTGTTACGACCCATATAAAACCTCAGAAATTCCAGAAATAGAAAGATTTCAGTGTAGCTGGAGTGGGCTGTGCAGTGGCCATAGCAGCATGACCGTCTCCAAGGCAGAAGAGACCCGCGCACATGTGGGCACCTACAGATGTGTTCGGGCGGCTCAGAGGTGGCACCAGGGCCGTGGCTCCTCTGCCAGGCACGCGGTGAGCAGTGCACTGGGCTCCTTATAGCACCCTGCAACCTCGCAGAAACAGAGGATGGAGGAAGGAAGAAAATCCTCCCAAACCAAACGAACCGCAAAACCACTCACCATGAGACCAGGCGGCCCACGTGGTCCCTGAATGCCTTTGAAACCAAGGTCTCCTGGGGGGCCCTGCAAGGAAAAATGAGATGCCAGGTCCCGTTAATAAACATACCCCATATTTATGCCCTTGCTTACAGCTCTGCTGCAAGGAGAGAGCTGCTGCCTCTTGTATATGGGAATGGGAAGGTCCAATTTTTTTAAAAAATTCTTTTCCCACTCCTGTTTTGCAAGCCCTTTACTTTCTACAGAAAACAAACTGGTCCCCCTTCATCAGGAAAATTATATGCCGATAAAATGAGTCTAAATTTCAAGTCAAGGCTCACAACATTAGGAATGCATATCAGCATCTCAGGTAAAGACTGATGACTGATGCTGGAAATATGAGTGTCTGAAAGACGTTCAAGTGTGGAAAACAGCTCCAGGGTCTATAGGACAGGCCTTTTCCTTCTATCATCTACCCATTTTAACAGGAATAAACTCCAACAAAGCATATGTAAATGCACAGTCATTTAACAAAGGAAGATGCATAAACTATAGAAAGTTGGAATCCATTACATTTCAATGGTTTCTGCAGAGCTACTAATGAAGTCTTTGCAACAAGTATTGCATTGTGTGTCTCCAGTAAAGCGAGACTAGAAAGTCAACTGGTCACGAGCGTCTTACCTTTGGCCCAAACAAGCCGGCAATCCCTGGAAATCCTGCCTCACCAAAGTCTCCCTGCAAATAAGAGCCAAGACAAATACAAAAGCAAAGAACAACAGTAAGTTCGCACTGAACGGCTGGTCACTCGAAGATGTGCCAAGAGTTCAGCAGCTTCAGAGAAAAAGAAATCCATTAGTATTCTTCAATCTAAGCAGGACTGATGAGAAAAAAGTATGAAGAAAATCTGGAGGAGGAATTACACAAATGTCAGGTTAGAAGCAACTCCAGGAGATCTCATAGATCACTCATAGACTAAGCTTTTTTGCCCCCAAGACAATAGACATACCTACACTATTTCTAACAGATGCTTGTCTAGCTTGGACCACAGTCAGCAGAAGGATGGAGAGCATCTACTCTCAGATTGATCTTGGAAGTTCATGCTGCAAAAAACCAGCCTCAGAACCCTTTAAAACAAGCTCTTCTTTTATTTCTAATATCAACTGGACTGACCTACTAAAGGATAATTTCAAACTACGCTCATTCAAGCTGTCAAAAAAGTGCATGTTCCTACAATGTAACCTCCCACTCAAACCCAGGAAAACTCTGCAGATCACCTAATTCCTTTCCTATTCAACTCTGCAGAGATTTTTTCTCTCTATTTCTTAAGAAAAAAAATAAATAAAATATTTGGAAGCCCATCAAGCTTGGATTAGCACATAACATGCACTCTGAGAATAAAAAAACCAGACTGAGTAGCATGCCCTTATAGAAACACCCCCATTTCACCACGTTTGAGATGTACATCCTTTGGTATTTCTGGGCTTCTCAGATGTCAAAATGTGAAGTGATTCAATGTTAAAAAAAAAGGGTCAGAAACATACACCAGATGATTCATCTACACTCTTAGGAACATCAGAGATGGAAAAGGCTTGTTTGGACTCTCGGCAGGACTATGTGACCCACGCTGGATTGTACTTTACGGGGTGTTTTACAATGTCTTGTTCAGCCCAGCTGTGAATGACTCAAGCGATGGGGTTTCCATCACCTCTACTACAAGGCTAGTCCAGAATCGGTCTAGAGACCTCACTGTTAGGAAGGTTTTCCTGCCACGACAGTGAGAAACTGCTGGCAAGAAAGGGCTTGGTTGGACTCGGTGGAGCGTAAGAAACTTTCCAAGGATACAAATTGATTTTACTGCCCATTTATGGATCCTGGAAAGGAAAACTGCTACTAACGGAGGACTAAGGTCTTTCCTGCGTAAGGAGAACCAAGCAAGCCCTTTTTCTAGAGGAATTTTGGGCAAAAGTAAATGGGAAGACAGAAGGGTTTAAATGGCAGGGAGTCGTCTCAGTTAAGGGGACCTGATCACTAGTTATGCAGCAAGGCAGGCAACGGCAATCCTGGGCAAATGAACCTGCTGCTTGTGGACACAAGAGGGAAAATGATATTGTTGTTATGCTGTTGGCTACTGTCTTTCAGCTTGAATACTGCCAGCACAGGGTTTTATATAAAATATACAAGCATGTATATTTTAATTGAGGTAGCTGAGGATAATAATCTTGTCCCTTGTTTTTATTAGTCCTAATCGCTCTTTTCCTCATGTTAATTTTATTTCTGTAGCCTAACTAGACCCTCTGATGGCGGTCATGTTCTTGGGATGCTCAGTCTGTCTTGGAAGAGGAACGGTTGCACAATGTCTGTGTGCGTCAGATGGCTGGAAATCCCACTGGTGCGAAGATGCTGAGCAGATGGAGGGTATATTAAAAGAGGTTTGAAAAGGTCCCTGCTTGGGGGTTTCTAAAAGAATCATAATAAGCAAATCTAAAGAATTTAAGTAGTTATACCCTTGTGAGACTCTGTGAGAACATCTTCTGGCCTAAAACGCTCCCAGTCTAAATAGTTGAAATATTCTCAATATAGCTGCAGGCTGATAAAGTGTGACACGTCTGTGCCAAACTGGGCAATCCCACCAGTACAATAAATAAGAGCAGTAAGGATTAGGGGCCTGCCTTGGACACAGGTGTGGGAATTTAACTTCTGCTTTGACCAAGGCCTCTCAGTGTTTCTCCCACAGTGTGCTCTGAACTTGCAGCTCCACCACCCTCAAAACTGCACTGATGACCCTCCACGTCCTGCATGTCTCCGCGGAGTTACGGACCCTGCTTTGCACCTTTTGGGTGGCTCAGAGTGCATAGTTCAGCTCCTACCCTCAGCATCTCCTGCAGGCTCCGTGCACTGCTCTCATAACAGCTCCTCTTGAAGACGCCGCCGAGGGCCGTGTGAGATGGCTCTGCGGCCCGGCTGCCAGCACACACCACGGCCTCGTAACCACAGGCACGAGGACGACATGAACAGTCACACTGTCTTGGTAACCGCAGGCGAGGATCACAGAATCACAGAATGGGTAGAGCTGGAAAGGACCTTAAAGACCATCTAGTTCCAACCCTCCTGCCATGGGCAAGGACACCTCCCACTAGACCAGGTTCCTCAAAGCCCCGTCCAACTGGCTTTGATTAAACATCTGGATTAGACATCTCTGTGCACAAGCAAGCAGAAAAGAGCAGGGAAGTGTGCACGCTGGAGAGAGCTGTGCCGATGCTCCTGCACTCATGCACAAGGTGGTTATGGGTTCCCCTGTGAAAGACCCTCCCAGGGTTCACCCTGGTATCCCAGCCTGCGGATCTGCACCCTCTCCTGCAGGAGACAGCTTGGAGTCAGGTCTGATCAGCTCTCTTCATCACTAACCGTCTGTCCTTTGGGTCCTGGATCACCAGGGCTCCCTGGAAGGCCCGTTCCTCCTGATGATCCTCGCTTCCCTGTTTGGCCAGTCTGTCCAGGCAATCCTCTTTCACCCTAAAAATAACAGAATTCAAGTAATTCCAAAGGACAGGAGCTAAATATAACAACGCTCAGCCAAAATAGCCATAGATGGAAAGTTGGAAAAAGAGTGGCTCATCGGGATAAGGAATGTGGTTTCATCAGGAGATGCCTCAGGTCTGCTGAGGCGGATTGTCGCAGGATGCACAGTGTGAGACCAGTGATGGGCATGGCTGTGTCCCCTCCCGAGCGTCACGCAGAGCAGGAGCTTCAGCAGAGCTGCACTGCCTGCATCGGCGCGAAGGACAGCAAGGGGCTGAAACGTCTTCTGTTGGCACTTCCATATGTTGTCCGTCCTGCCCTGCAGTTTCTCATAATCTGTTTCCCCCAGCAGGCTAGCAATTGATGATTAATCCATCTAAAATGTTGAAGATGTGCCAAGACTTCAATCCAGAGGCTGCAAAGCCAACATTTTCCCCAGCACCAACTCCACAACTAAAGGACAAGAGAGGAGCTTCTGAGACCCAGCACCACTTTGCTCCCCACCTTTGCCAAGCGCAGGGAGCAGCACAAGCCCCATCTACTCGATCTGGGACAGACTGGGAGAGGGGAGCAAAGGCGGCGAGAGCCTAGGGTGGTTGAGCAGCTGGAAAAGGGGCAACAAATTTCCCTGGAGCCAGGGTATGAGTCTGTCAACGACACAAGGGTCTTTCAGTCATTTCCGCTAACAGCCTGTTATTCTACCCAAGGCAGCTGGAGGGCAGCAAGTGACAGTTTAAGAGTGATATGTTGGGGGAGGCATAATTTAAATCAGACCTGATAGCCTCTGCAAACCGAGCTGGAGTCTTCCTATTTACAGAGCCTTTCTACAAACAGTGGAATTGCTGTTGGTCCAGTTTAGATCCTGTGGTCAGCCTGGACCAGGAAGAAACCTCAAGGTCACTAAAGCAGCTTGTCCCTGCCTCCACCCAGAGAATGTCCAAGCCCATACTGGTTCCAGCCGTTCCAATCCAGTACATATATGCTAAAAAACAAGCCGCACAAATTTCCCTTCAGCAGTTCAGGCCTCGCAGGGGAGCAGCTAGAGGACACCCGAGTTGCCCAAGCAGTCGTCCATCCTGGACATCCTACAGGCAGGCTGTAGCAGTTCCTTTGCAGCTTCTCCAAGGCCATGTTTTTTTAGCCAGGTTTCTAATGAAAGAAGGCTGAAGTGTTCACGGTGTGGGTATGTGTATCTGTAGGCTCCTGCACTCAGGGAACTTTGATGAAGGAAGAAAGGTCTCTGGGACATTCAGCTCCTGTGAACATCCTGAAAATGGATGGATGGATGGATGGATGGATGGATGGATACATGGATGATGAGAAATATCTACTGAGCCTCTAGCTAAGTGAAAGATGGCAGAAAGAGTTGAGACTTTATTCAACCTTGGAGAATCCAAGCTCTAGAGAAAACAGGCTCACAGACCAGCAGTATCTTAGAGAGTCAGAAACTCACCTTGAATCCTGGTGGTCCTTGAGCCCCGGGGAGTCCCGGTATGCCAGGGTTCCCTCTTTTGCCTGACATCCCTGTCACACCTTCTTCCCCATCATCACCCTGCTCTCCCTAGAAAAGAAACCCAGAAGAGGTTATGAAACAAGATGCTCTTTCCACCTCTGCACAGCTTCTGGGAGCACAGGAGAGTGGTGTGATTCTGCCCTCAGCAAGCACCATGCATCTGGGCATGGGTGGATTAGGAGAGATGTGTGTAGAAGTCTGTGCACGCAAGTACCTGTCAGGCTAGAAACACCGATTTATTTACAGACTTGGCTGTGCAAAGGCAGCTGCTGCCTTTATGTGCATGTGAGATATGAAGAGGAGCACATGATCCACTCTGGGTACATGTAAACTGCAATATCTATAGCTGGACTACATCCGTTTCTCCTGTGCTACCTTTTGGTTTTCCAGCTCCTAAGCTGCACTCACTATCGACGCTATAAGGTTACAATTGCAAACTTACCAGCATCCCAGGCACACCATCCTTCCCAGGCACTCCGTCCACTCCTGGGACACCCTCTTGACCCTGCCGTCCCACCACTCCTCGAGGACCTGGTAGCCCAAGGATGCCCTAAAATCACACAGGTGTTAGTGATGGAGCTCCTGGACAGCATTTGCTGGGGCAGAATATTGAATTTGTACCTACCGGTGAGCCTCTGCTCCCTGCATTGCCCCGTGCTCCTTGCTTTCCTTTTTGACCCTGCAAGTGAAAAAAGAGACATCTAAAATTGCAGCAGTTCTAGCACAGCTCCACTTGGGAGCCTGACTTCAGGGTGTGCTTTTGGATAATGGCTAGAAAGAGTTTTATAAAAAGGAGATTTATAAAGTCAGTTGCTCCAACACTGTGGAATGAACTGCTATTTGGTTTTATTACAAGCGATTCTTCGTATGTCTTGAGAGTTCTAGGGCAGGAATGAATAGCTAGAAGGCAAGGACCTACATTTTTCCTAATACAGAGCAGATGAGGACAAATAAAGCAGGATGAAATCGAGGGAGGACTCAGCACACTGGCAAACATTAGAACAAGATGCTTAAAACCTGCGTCCTCTGTCAGTTCATTGACAGCACAGTGCTGAACCAAGGACCAGCAAGTCTTCTGCAGGGCGTCCAGTAAGAGCTTTTCTCTGTGAGGCAGCTCCCTCTATTTTGGAAAGTTAATGGAAATGAAAAGGGTACCTTGTGTCTAAAATTTGCAATGCTGCTTTGTGAATAAAGGCATAAAAGAAATACTCCTGAGGTTTATTAGCTGTAAAAAGGATTAATTTCTGCAGAATGAATGGAAAACTCAGCCTCATCACCTTCGCTAAGGCTCTCTTAGTGAGGTCATGTACGAAAGCACTTTTAAAGTGAAGCACTGCATTTTCTGTGCATTGTTTCTCCATCTGCAGAGGACCAGGCAGGCCAGCTACATAAAAGAAATACTCCTGGGGGTGCTTTCTCTGCTATTCATTAGACCCAAAGGCAGTTCCAGATTGTCCATCGATGGGTAGAGTTTATTTATCTTATCGCCTGGTACACTTTCTGCCAAGAACACCTACTGTAGGTTAAACTATCTTCTGGCATTACCCCAACAGGGTCAGATTAAAAATCCCGACATCTGCCAAAAGGAAGCAGGAATTTGCTGACTATTGAGGTCACATACTTATGTTTTAGCAAATAAAGTCCCTGATCTGTGAGAATAATTAGCAAGCTGTCATTATAGCCAGATGTGGAGGTAGGAGTAGGTATGAGGTACCCCAAGGAACCTTGAAGGACCCATGTGTGCTGTGTTTTCTAGCTCAATAAGGGCAAGAAGTTAGAGGGACTCTTCCAAGAAATGCAAGAACTGCATGGATAAATGGATTCCAAATCTGGAAGGTTTCAAGCCAGAAAAGTTTGTGGTTCAGGTGAAAGAGAGAGACACTTGCCTGGCTCAAACCTCCTTAGGGACAGACGAGCCAGCTGTGGCTGGAGGCACCACAAACAGGGGTATGGGAAAGAGACACAACCCATGGGAATGACTAAAGACCCGCCCAAGATTCACCCATCGTGCTGGAGCTGTAATTGTCTTGATCTTCTCCAGCTTCACAAAGCTAACAAACTATTGGGCTTGGACACTCAAATACATGTTTGCAGCCCTCCCACTAGGTTCTCCACAGTCTTTCAAGGCATAGACCCTAGGCCAAATCACACATGCTGGGGAAAAATATGAAAGTCCTCTTAATTAGACATTTTTTTTAAACTTGGGATACTGTAAGTCCACCCTGCTGAAACCTACCACATCACCTTTGGATCCCTTTGCTCCTGGCTGGCCTGGTGGTCCAGGATTCCCCTACAAAACATAAGCAAGGAAAATCTGCTTGGAAGTCTCTTCTGGCAGTATCTTGCATGAAGTATAAAGAACAGCATTTTTTTGTGGCCTAACAACACTTCTTCAGCTTGTTTCCAAGCCATGTGTTTCTAATGGCTCTACTAAAGCCAATCCAAAGCTCCTGCTTCCATCTGAAACACTGACATCTGAGGGGATACCACCCCTCAGAATAAACTACATCCACTGGGGAATGCAGCAGCTCTACCCATGTCTAGGGCATACGACAGAGCACTAAGATTTTACCCCAAAATAGAATCTGTTGTTCTTCCCAGCAGCCCTACAACGAATGGAAATTGGTTCAACTTTATTTCCCAATAAACTACATTTAATGTGCTACTGCACTCACAGTTGCAGTAGTCACATATATAAATTAGACACGGTCGTATATAGGCAAGGGAATAAAAAGTCCTTCCCTTAAATTTGGATTTAATTTAGTCTGTCATGAATGCATTGGTTTGAGAGGAAACACCATGCAGGCAGAATAATATGGTCTCGCCTCACGATGGACCAGCTCTCACCAGTAGCATGCCAAATGTATCATTTCCAAGCAGACCTTTCCACTGTCATTGTCACCTTGCACTGTCCTAAGCTTTCTAGTCCTTCTTGGATCATTCAGAAAAGACGGTTTTGGAGGCAGGTTTTTGGGAGTGGTTCCTGTTCTGTCACCCATTTTTTGGCCTCAACATGTGACCCAAAATGCCCATTCTATAGGTCCGTCTTACGGAAACGCACACGTTGCATTTCACAGCTCACTACGCATTCCTTACTGCAGCCCTTCCTACTTCATTTTTGCATCTGTTTTTGCACATGCCTGTGACATTGGGTAGCTTACAATAAAGCAGCATCTCTTACAGGTAAGCCTTGCTGTCCAGGTTTTCCTCTTTCTCCATCAAGCCCTTCTTGACCCTTAAATAAAAAGCAGCGAGAGAACATGTGTTTGTTCTTGGGTACTTTTATGGCAATGGGAAACAAAAATGGATGTGACATGCTGTATGGGGCAGGAGAAGAAATACATTCTGCATTCTGCTAATATAGAAATGTTGAAGCTTGCGGGTAGTGTACACGTTCCCATGGATATACATTGGAAAGAAACAGCTAAGAGGAACTGCTAATCACCACCTAAGCAATAAAGAAGGCTTTCTAATGCCCCAAAATACACACAGCATCAACGTAAGTGAACGGCTGGGGACTGCTGTCCTACAAAAATAAGGCAGCAGCACTGCTACCCTGATGAATTCAAACTCTTCTGTACATTACTGTAACAGGTCGCTCTGACCAGCTCGTTTTGGATGGAGGTGAGACTTAATCCATAGAGCCTTTGCAGATCAACACCAATCAGCTGGCGATGTCCTGCAAAGAGGGTGTCAGGAGAATTCATATGTCAGGGTGTCAGGGAATCATTCATAACCCTCATCGTCTTCTGAGAGAAATCCTGATAAGATTTGGAAGATTCTGATCCTCCAAGTTAACAGAGATCTTCCCATGAAAGAGTCTACAGCCATGGGAAAATCAGTCTTGCATTTTGTTCAGCAATGACATGATCTTTCTTGTACGCATCTTCCTCAGGGTATTTCCTTGATCATCACAAATACCTCTAATGAGATGGTCCTGCTCATTCATTCAGCCTAGTGTGCTCAGGCAGGTGCATTGTGAGATACTGACCTGCAGGACCTTCATTTGCCTTCAGCAAAGTTTTTATTGCTTTAGGTATATATGTCTGAATTGCTCCTCGTTTGAAACACACCCATGTGCAGCGGCTGACCACGCACAACAGTGGGTTATGAATCGTGACTACTGGGCAAAGGGTAGACCTTCTGTGGGCTGATGCAGATTGGAAGCACTTCCTCAAGACAAACATTTCTGAATCATGTATTTGGAATAAGACTCACAGGATAACCAGGGTCTCCAGGTTCCCCTCGATCACCTCTGTCACCAACGGGGCCCTACAACAATACAACAAAGACTTAAGGTGGATGTAAACAATCTGTCATCTGCAATATCTCGATGGCTTGTGCATGTTGTACAAGTAAGAAAGAAACCCAACTAGTCCACCTGCAAAAATCAGGCCAGGATTGATTTGAGAAGGGATTTAATATCTTACTCTGTCTCCAGGTGGTCCCTGTGGGCCTTCTACCTTCCCGTCATCACCTTGTTCTCCCTGTGAATAAAATGCTAGTATTAATAGACAGCAGATCATATGGCAGATACTTCTGTACAGACCACATCCAGTCTTCCCATATCATGGCCTCCTAAGTAAAAGCCTCTGTTGAATTTACTAATTTTGCATCCAAAGAAAGTCTAAATGATTTTTTTGATTGTTTGTTTCACAACCTGGAGTACACTGACTCTTCACGTTGCTTTCCTGGTTTCTTTGGTGGTTGTTTCTGCCTGGTCTAACTGTCCTCCCTACGGAACCAGGTGCAATGAGTTATTTTCAACAATTCCTAGAACTAAGCAAGAAGCATGTAATTAGGACAACATGGACAATAGTTCTCTGCCTCTGAATTTTATTGCTGACAGTCAAACCAAACTCTTTAAACAAGCATTTCCCCGCCCTGGCTGAGTGCTTCCTGGGCTGTCAGGGCAACACGGGTGGTCTGGGTGGGCTCCCTGGTTGTGTGCCACCATTGTGGGCTTGTCTCACAATTGATCAGGTGAGAGGGTCAGCCCCTTACACATTTGCTGCATGAGCAGCCCCACTTGTTGATGGGATGCTCCCCAGCAAGAGCTCACAGCTCATGGTTTGGCTGGTAAATAACATCACCTGGATTATTTATAACTGAGGTCTCTCTGAAACATCCATAGAGAGATCCCTCAAGACCTAACACAGACACTGCCTTTTAAATTCAGTTGTGCAAGTCACCTGGGGTCATGGTGTCCTATTTTCTCTGGAGTCTAGCTCAGAGATGGCTGTTTCTTTTCTCCCTATAGAAGACAGCTACATTCCAGCTCCCCCAGTTTTTGGCTACTTCATATCACGGTCTCTGTCACTCTGGTTTCTTAGGATGAACATGTCTCAGAGCTCCTTTGATGTTGCAGCTACTGGAGAGAAGTCGTCTGGGTGGGGGTTCTGGCACAGTGGAGCTGCTGTGTTTGGCCTGCTTGGGGTGCTCCTAGAGCCTTGAACATCCAACTTTCCGTAGCTATGCAGCGCCAAGTTTTCCCCAGACTTCTGCAATTCTCAGTAGTTGCATCAGACCTTTCTGGTGTATTTATGAGCGTCTTTGACTTTCTCTCTGGGCTACTCTCATCTTCTCTTTGAGTTGCAGCTGCTGATGGTAAGGGTGCTTGTGCAATTCCTCAGTGATCCTGCTTCGGGGAGAAGCCATTTGGAGTGCTTTGCTTGTATGTGAAGTTTGGTAATGACACATCTGGAGCAGTGAATAACCTTCAGTGAAAAAATTCAGACAGTGGAGCTTCTTTTCTGTAGGAAAGGGGTCGTGGTTTGGAATCTGGGCTGTGCCACTGCTGAGAGAGACAGGCTGACCCACATGGGCTTCGCATGGGCTTCGCACCAGCATTGACATTTACAGCTTGGTAGAAAGAGGCTCAAGATTTGGCAAAATCTCTTGCAGTTAACCTCAAGAGGTAGCAAAGAGCGCAATGCATATCTCTCTATTACATGCTTGATGACAGTGGCACTTTCCTTCTCTGCTGCTGTGACATTTGTTGGATGAACGTTGCCAGGATTTCATATATACTCACAGGTTACGGTTGTACAGTTCTTAAGAGATTGTGTGCTGGGCGGTGAACTCTGGCATACTCGTCCCAGGTTTTGGGGGGGGTATCAGGGTAGAAAAAATATATCAGGAGAAACTGTGCCAGGATGGCTTGAGAATATAGTACTGAGCGATACGGATGGAGAAATTTGGGTGGCAGAGTAGAGAGAAAGGAAAATAATGCCTAACAGGCTTTGCCAACAGTTTCCAGTGCTACTGAACTTGCTGGTTGAAGTCAGCAGCAGAACACCTGGCAACTGCTTTGCCTTCTAGCCACTATCAAAGGAACGTAGGATAGAAGGGAAACAAAGCCACCATTTCTCAAGTCTCAGGAAAAAAACAAACCCCAGTATACATGTTACTATGCAGAAGTCTTGGCACCGATTGCTTCTGCTCCAACAGGATGTGAACACCTTGCCATTTCGGAGATGAGATGAGCGCGATGAACTCAAGGAAAGCCCATAATTCTGGGGACTCTTGAAGAACCCAAAGGGCGACGGACTTTCTCTCCAAAGCTGAGTTGTGGCTTTGTGTCCCCTTGAGCATAATTCCCACCTTGTCCTTTGTCTTCTGATTGAGAAAATCCTGCAGGACTGGTCAGGTCTAGGACTGCAAGTCTGAGCTCCTCCAGGACTTCCTGATGCCTCAGCTGCTCAAGAGGGAGATGAAAGGTCCGCGCTAATTCTTCGGAAAGTTGCAGTGAAAAAAAGTTAGAGTAAAGGGCAGCAAAGTAAACATGTTGGGATACAAACGGAAAATGCATGGAGAAGGAGGGAAGTCTTGTTGTTGTTGGCTCCTGTCCCAAAGTGAGATACACCAGTTTGTAATTTTTAAAAGGATCCCATCTGGGCTGCTTTAAGCAGCTGCCAAGTGCAGGCGTCTGCTCTGAGCAAGGCCTCTTTGAGGAGCTGTAAATGTATTAAATGCGGTGGAGTAGCTTGCTGGTATGGCACAAGGGAGCTGGATTCCACAGTAATGCCTCTCACCAAGCTGCTTTCTTCTCTGGAAAAGGGAAGACCTTCCCCACCATTATATATCCTCCTTCTTCAGCACAGCTATATTTACCACATTGTTTAAAGCTCGCAGAACAGTCATGGTTGCATTTTCATTTCCTCTTCATTTCTCAGATTCACGCTTCCATTTTCATGTTCGTACGCGTGTGTGAGGTTACAGATGTCCAGAGGGCAGGAATCTCTCTATCCTTAGGCTGGGATCCAGGCAACTCTTAGGAGATAAGAAGGAAGGATGGATAAGAAAACTTAGATGAAAGACTTTTGTGGAGCACCTGGATGCTTCAGGAAATGGTGCTGGAGGTTCAGCACACGATGCTGGGCCCTCCTCATTCAACTGGAGCTGCTCCCAGGCAAGGTGCCAGCAGATCTGCTGACATTTGGGGAAGATGTGAGTGAGATCCGGCTGTCAATGGTCATTAGCAGATCTGACTGTTCTCACCAGGATGCATTAGATGCGTTTGTGTCTTTGTCAGGCTTCAGCTTGGATAATTGCATGTAGAATCCATTTTATTAACCCTGGCTAAGGTATTACATAGTGTTACTGTGCTCTGATAACACAAGATCCACGTTACCTCTGAGGAAGTGCTCTTCTAGTGTCCATTTGCAGAAGAATATTTTGTTGGTGAAGAGGAGAGTGCTTCATTGAATACTTCAGATTAATAATTTGGGGACCATATACTACTGAAATGATGGGAGCTTTCAAGAAGATGGCAACACTCAATGTTTTAAAACAAAGCATCAGTCGTAATTTAAACAAGGGAGATACCTATCTGCACATCTCTTACTCCTGCTGTAAAGCTAATGGCTGATTTTGCTTTTGGTAATCACAACTCTCAACTTTTTACCAGGGTGCTCAAGTTTCAGCAGTGGGACTGAGAAACGTCTGGCCAGGCTCTCAACTGACAACGTGCTTCATCGTGAGCTCTTGCATTATTATCCTGGGCTGGCTGTGCCTAGCTAACACTTGCCACTTCCCGCACGGCCACTCAGCAGGATACACCAGAGGACTAATGCTGCTGAAGTCTGGAAGAGCAAGAGATGCAGCTCGGGAAAGGGATGGGGCAGCGTTAGGAAGGTTGGGGAAATTCAGCAAGGCAGCGATGGAGATGTGGGGTGGCAGGAACACCCCCAGCTGTTCCTGTGCCACGGATGTGTTTCAGCAGCAGGAAACGAGAGAAAAAGCTGCATGACCATTGTTCATCCCTGAAGCAAAATTTCTGAGGCATGGGAATATGAAACACAAGAGGTCACCCTGCCCCACTGACTCCTGGCCACCAGCACAGAGATTCACTGCTGCACCAGGAGGCTTCTGGCAGAGCTCAGAGAGCAGCGTGAACTGGGTGTCCTGACACCCAGGAGCTTGAGCTGAAAGGACACATTAAAAGCCCCAGCAAAGACCTTGGTGTCCCTGGCCAGGGCAGGGGGTTGGAACTAGATGATCTTTAAGGTCCCTTCCAAATCTAACCATTCTATGATTCTATGATCTCCGTCCCACAAACCTTTATAAGCAACGAAGCTCCTGCTTGCACACGTAATCTGCAATCACATCCCTGTGCAGAGGGAATCCCGAAAGCTCTCTCGGTGATGGGAGGGGTAGAAAATGAGCGAACAGAGTTCATGCATCTTTCACCTTCATGGGGACCCCAGGACTGACCAGTCCCAATTACCATCCCTTCCCTTCCCACAGGGAGGGAGGGAACATCGCTGCGGCTCCTGAGGGCACGTGAGGGGCTCCAGCGGCACTGCGAGCACAGCCAACGCCAGCTGGGCCGGCCTCGCAGCGCCGAGCAGCCAGCTCCGCCGACAGGAAACCATTACAGCGTGAGTCACTTCTCCAGCCTGAACTGGTTACGGCCGTGCTGACTCAGCAAAAGGGGAAAAAACACAAGGGGAACGCCGCCGTGGAAAGAGGGCTTTGACTCAGGGCAGCTGCGGCGAGGGAGCGCGGTGGAGGGGTGGGGGGGACGAGCGAGGTAAGGGGGTGGCAGGCGATGAGGAAAATAGAGCAAAGGTGATGGAGAAGAGACCAGTTCTGCCTCGCTTACAACACGCTATCGGCTGGTTTAAGCACAGACGGACAGCCTGCTGAAGGTCAGCTGGTTTGTGCAGGGTGTTATTCTGACTTGGTCACAGAAAACTACTAGTCTGATTTCTTTTGGCTTGGGGATTGAGCAGAATTTCTGTGGATGCAGGAAAAACATGTCCCCCAGAACGCATGCCGGCTGGCTCAGCCACCAGCGCGAGGGCACGTGGTGTCTGAAAGCACGCGCTAATGGCACGGGTGTCCCAGCGCTGATTTGCAGAAGCAAAGTAGGTGGCTGTGCTGTAGACGAGGCAGCTCTGCTGCAGGTGGAGGAGGAGGAGAGCACGGATGCACGGGTGTTATGGCAGCAGGGCAATTGTCTCTACATCAGCCCAGCTTCCATTCCAATGGAAGACAAGATGGCTAAACTCTGTGAACTTACCTTTTCCCCCTTTGGCCCTGGTGGTCCAATTGGTCCCGGTGGTCCTGCATGGCCCTGTGGAGAGCAGACAGCATGTGAGGAGACAGGAAAGAGCTGTTTGACTGAAGTACTCCCTGGTTTCCTGCCAGATCTCACGAGCCCTGTGTTGTGCATCCCAGCTTCGGAGGGACACACGGGTCGTGGCAGAGGTGCACCAAATGTATCTGGAGAAGTCGTGATGGTGCAAACAGAGACCACAGAAAGAACTAAACTGAACTCAAATCAGAAATAAATCATAGTTTAAGAACGATTTTGCATCCTGGAGTGGCAGTTTTGTTGCATTTGAGAAAAACTAGAAGCTGGAGGATGAAAATAAAATCCGTACCTGGTAACCCTTTAAACCAGGTTCCCCCTGAGCACCCATCCTTCCTGGAGCACCCTGGAGAGGCAAGCACAGAAAGCACCATGAGAGTAGCCCGTGGGTATTACCCCACAAGAAAAAGATGCACGGGACTACGCAAAGCAACGCTCAGCACCACATGGGAGTGTGGCCACCCATTCTCCTAGCCACCAGTGAACTTTGCTGCAGCTATCTAAAATGCTCTTGCTTGGCTTTAATCTTTTACACATGGGGAGTGATGCTCGGAGTCCAGTCTGTGTCTTTGCCACCCTATAGCAATAGGTGCCCCACCTCATTCACATTTGCTACCAGAAATAACTGCATAGTGTGTGCTCTTCATCTGCCCTTCTGGACGTCTTTATATCCAAATTAGCTCTTTGTGCTAGGAAGTCCACCAGCGAGACCATTCTCATGCATGACCTAATCCTAAACTATTGGGAGGAAACCTTACAGTGTGGGTTCTGAGGCCAAGAAAGGATTTTTCTGGGTTGCGATGAGGGCACTGGAAGAGCTATTTATTGCATCTTTAACAGACTGAACAGAAGGGTTTAAATCAGATCACCAGATTAACATGAACTGCAAACTTTCCATATAATCCCATTTAGCGTGGAAGAAAGACCTTTCCACGAGACAAAGACGTGTTCAGTCCAATAGACCACTGCTCAGATATTGCTTTGCTTCCTTGTGAAATGATCCAAGGAGGCCTTGCCAAAGAATATGAAGGGAGGATATATGGGGAGGCCATAATTTTTAGTGCGGGAAAACACTATCAAGTGGAACCGTCACTCCGTTGCTCATTTGCTACTGTTCTGAAACTTCACTGCGATTCCCGGTTCATAAATAACTCCTGCTTTTTCACTAAGTTCTACCAAATGTAGTGCAAGAAGTTTCCTTACCAGCCTGAAAAGCACGAGGAAGTATTTATTACTTACCACTGCTGTCCCAATGCATTTTTCTCATGTGCCTAAAGCAAATGAACTTTCTTCCCCCTCTACTATACTATTGTTGTTCTCTCCGAAAGCCTCACCTTCAGTCCGCAACTCAAACCCTTTCCCCAGCTTTCTTCTTGCTGCAACTGTTTTAGATAAGTAGATCAAGAGGGGGTGTAGAAACAGGGCAGAAGTCCAAGGCAGAGTTCCTTATAACAACACAGTCTGACTTGGAAGCAGCTCTTGCCATGAGTGTGCTGTCTCAAAGGGAAAGATCTTAGCAAAAAATAGCTTATCAGCTCACTCCCTTCTCAAAAATAATCCCCAATATTTCAGCCCATCTGGGGAGTTGTGAAGAACCGCCACGGTGCAACGTGAGCTGGGTTCATGGGGCACCAACGCAACCACCACTGTGGAGTCTCTCCTGTGCTGCTCAGAGCAAGTGTTAAGCTGTTTTGGTCAATTAAACCCATCTAACATCACTTCACTTTCTGTGCTGTGAAGCCTCTGCTGGACTCTCTGCTTCATTCAGGCCCGTGCCCACCACTGCTAGTCATTTCCGTGTGTTGTGTTCAACCATTTACAGAGCTCTTCTCACCATAGGTCCCAGGGTACCTCGGGATCCTTTAGGGCCTTGGTTCCCCTTCGGCCCCTCCTTCCCTGGAGATCCTGTCTCACCGAGCTGCCCCTGGTAGCCCTTGCTGCCCTGCAGAGCAAAAGCACTGACATTAATGTAGGACAAAACTGGTTCTACAGATAAATATCAAAGATGAGCAAAGAAAGAGAGAACCAGAGGAGGAGACGTTATCAATGGGAGATGTTCCCACCTTCTGGCCAGGCTTGCCCTTTTCCCCTTGTTTTCCTGGTTTGCCTTCTGGTCCCTAGGAGAGCAAAAAAAGCTGTTGGAATGGGAAAGCAAAGAAACCCCATCCCAACCAGCCACTCCCAGGCCACTTCCCTGGTACACACAACCCTGGCAGTGTCCTCACCCACCAGAGAATCACAGAATGGCAGGGGTTGGAAGGGACCTCTGGAGATCATCTAGTCCAACCCCCTGCCAGAGCAGGGTCACCTAGCCTATTCCCATGGGAGCCAACAAGAGACAAGGGAGTCATGCAGGTAAGGCCATGATTCACAGGTACTACAGATGGAGCATGGCTGAGTTGGTTCTTGAGTTGCTCCAACACATGGAGGAGAAGGAAATCTCATTGCTTAAAGGTGGAAAGATCTCTGTGCCCAGGTGACTATAGGACAACATGGCTGAAAGGTGACATTTCTCATCTTCAGCTCACATTTCAAAGACCACATGAGTGATGGAAAACTGCCATCTTATGTGTCCATCTGTCCTCAAGGACGCACAAGAGGGATCTCAGAAGTGCTCCTTGAAGACAGCACCCATTGAACTGAAAAATGGTACCTACCAGCCACGGCTACAGAAAGGGCTGAAATGTGGAAAACACGTTTACCCTGCTCCCCGCCCCCCCCCAAATGTTTCCACTGGTCTGCAGACAGAGCTGCCATCTCTGCACCGCTGATTTACAGAGTTGTATCTTTTACCATCAGCTACAGCACTGAATTGGGTATCAGTACTTTTTATCTGGTTCCAGGGTACTGGCAGTCGAACCATTGCCTCAACAGCAATTCTCCTTATTTTTACCTTGTAAAAACAGGCAGTGGTTTCATTTTCTGTCTACCTGCCACGCACAGCTTTCTGCTCACAGTGCAAAAACCTTCCCTCTATTTGTAGTATTATCACTGCAACACACAACACATCGAAATGCCGATATACGGATCAGGCATCTAGAAATGGAGTAGTGGGATGCAAAACTTCAGGTGGGAGCCACAGCGACGCGGGACAGAAACGCTGGCCTGCTTTGTGCACCGAGCCGGGGTACCTCGCATGCAGCAGGACTTGCTGCCCCTCCTTGCACCCACACAGCAGAAATTAGCTGTGATGAGCAACTAAGTATAGCACACTCTCCTTAGGGAGCCCAGGGAGTTCATTTTTTCAGTGTTTGACCCCGTTGGCTGCAAGGCAGGCAACATATTTTGGATCTGACAGAAAGAAGCAAAAGTATCACTGAAGAAAATAATTCATGCTTTTTGGCAATCGTGACAAACTTTTCAACAGCATCTACGCACCAGCACAGCATCTCTCCCTGCCAGTTAAGAAGGTATAACTTTCACCACCGTTGAGGTTGCAGAAAAGTATCAGTCTCAGGTGAACAAAAGGAACTTATAAAGCTAGCCGTATCAGAGGGTTTTCACTCTGTTCTGAAACATGGGCCTCCCAAGCGCCTGCTCTTGACACAAAAGAGCAATTCAGACTACTTACAGCCCTAAAGAATTGTGCCAGTTCTTCACTGCCCCAGAGGGAACATCTCCATTTTACCCAAGTAAACATTTCAAGAGCCCACCTTGCCAACACTATTAGAGCTTCACAAAGGACAGGTCCCCGCCGAGGAGCGCACAGCTCCTGTTCTGTTGTCTCTTCCACTCTGCTTAGGGTTTTTGCTTGCTATTTTTTGCTGTGCCTTTCCAAGAGATCGCTCTTGGAATTATTTTCCCACAGACGCTGAGCAGCCACAATACGCGATGAATTGTGGGTGCCAAGCCTCCAGCGTCACCCATGTGATTTACACTTTTGACACAGAAATCCTCACCGATCAAAGCATCAGCCTGGGAAATGGCCATCCCCATCCAGCTCTGCAGCTAGCTCACCCATGGACCTGGTACCACGTCCCTCGACTTCCCCACATACTGGTCGTGATGTGCCTAGGGAAGCGGCAACAATGCTCGCAGGGTCTGTTCTGCAGTGATACCCTGATGCTTAATGGCTTGAAAATTTGGAGAGCGAATAGTGGAATCACCCACCGAAGTTACTGTCAAAACAAGATGTGAACAAATAAAGACACAACTGGGATTTGTAACTAGTTGCACAGTGGTTTTCCATCAGTATCCCTGGACTATGCACTAAGATCTTCTGGAAGCATGGAAGAAAGCCTGTTTTAAGCTAAATCTGTTCCTGGCCGCAGTCATGGCCAAGCCCTTGATCTTCTCCAGCAGAGTCACTTTGCACAGTAGATGTGCTCCTGAATTGCTGTGCTGTAACAGCTCTTGAAACAAATACTTGCATGTTACGGTTCCATCCCTGTGATGAGGATGCCTTGCGCTGTCTGTAAAAAACGCAGACACCAGTGCATAGATGAGATGTACCCTCTTATCATTGTGCAGGGCAGATGGACCCCATTCACAGGGGAGGTCATGGGGATCTCACAGCTAATTCAGAAGAGTTTGAGGTACAGCCTGGTTCCCCTCACCTGGATATATCTGCCATGGAAGCAATGGCTGAAACTTGCTTCTAGCCTGCACTGGGAAATGTCTTTGCTTTTCAAGAAGAAAGGTTCAGGCCTTAAATCTTCCCATCTGAAAAAGAAACTTGCCACATGGCTCCTAAAATCTGCCAGCATTCAAGTTCATGCTTGTACCCACAATCATGAAGTACAGATATAGGGTTAGAGTCATCTGGGAGAGAGAAAAAACAAAAGCATAAACCCAACTTTGACAGTCCAAGAGCTGCTCACAAAAATAAACTAGATCCACAGAAGACCATCCTGTGTTCAGACAGGGTCTCAGCTTTCGTTGGGTTCCTTCAGCTTGTCTTTCCCTGTTGGTGGAGTCCGAACACGGATATGGGCTCTGATAAACTGCCTGTAATGGCTTTTCCCCTTATGACACATTGGGCTCATTGAGCAGGGATGTTCATCTACTCCAGAAGGCTCTCCTGGGTCCTCCTCCAGCTGGGGTGCGGCTCCTTCTTCATTGCTGGAGAAAAAAAAAAATTGGCAGCATCTCCAACTCTTGTCAGTGATAGTGAGACCAGCTGTCACTCCCAGTAAACCACAGAGATCTTCCTTTGAGCCTCCCTCACTGTTGTTAGCTCTCGTCTGCCGGTTAAAAGCTTTGCTGGTATAAATAAATGGGTCAGACCGTGCTGGCGACACCATTAGCAACGACGTGGCTTGGATCTTGCAGCCTGAGTCACCTCCTTGAACGGAGTAAGCCCTATCAGCAAAGGATATTTCTGTGCTCTACCAGCACGCTTTCTAGGACTTTGGCCAGCAGAGCTCTGCTGGTGAGCGGGAAGCCTACCATATGTCTGATTTTCCTGGATGTGCTTTCTCCAACTGCGTAGGAATTTTGCTTGGATGAATTTAGAGGCAGTTCAACACTTGTCTGGGGTTCCCAGATATGCGGTATCTCTACTTGTGATGTTCCAGATGTGGTTGCCATTTGTTGCAATCCCGGACATTCACGGGGCACATCCGCAGTGGTTTGTGTTCCCAGTTCCCAGAAATCACCGCATTGTCACATGCCACACGTTATACAACCAATAACAAGCCCAGCAACAACTTTAGTAGCCTTCAAAAAAGGTCAGATTCTTTTTCTCTCCATTCTTCTGACTCATCTGCCCTGGGATGGAAAAATCAGGGTCAGAACAGGGTGGGGGGAAAAAAGATAAAAATAAAATTCAGTGAGATTGTAACTTCATCCAGGGTCTCCAAAGTACATCAGGAACCTCTTGGTACCTCTTCCACTGCAATGTGAAGTTCTGGGCTCCTACTCTCTTTAGCAGAGATGGTAATGAGGGGTAGAAAATGTACAAAAGCCTATACATAAGAATAATTAATTCCAAGTTCTTTTTGCTGGATTCAAATCAGTTGGGTCAGTGTGCCAAGGCACTAAACACTTGATGCTTTTATTCTCGGTGTTTGTACACATTTTGTTGTATGCTTTGGGTTTCTGGTTTACTGAGAAAACAAATCTTCTTTCCAAGCTTCTTCCATGAGCGGGATTATTTTTAAATCGCAATTTCTTTTTATATACTGCACTTTTCACTAGAGAAGCATACCAGTACCTCCAGAAGATGATGGTATTTGTGACCAGTCGTGGTGGAAAGCAGTGGTTTTACAAAGTCACATGCCTTCAGGTATGCCCAAATATCCAAGGAAAGCAAAAAAATTATCATCTTAGATCTGTAATGTTTATAATTTCATTGCCAGCTTCAGTAAGGACCCAATTTTCTAAGTTTTTTTTAGTATGGCCTTAGATATTCCCCTAAGGAAAAAGCTGGATGGTTTATTTTCCAATGCAAATTAATTAATTTTTAAGGAAAAAAGAGGCTTTCAGCTGCTGATGGCCTTGGCAGCAAAGTCAGCTCTCTTGCACAGCACAGCAGTAACGTTTATTGGAAGCAAATAGATGAGCAGCCCGGCTTTAAATTCTCAAGACATCAACAGTTGCAATCTATGTTACGACAACAACATCCAGAAAAACAAAATAAGGAAGTTGAATGAACTGCAGAGAGATATGCCCCAAATGGAGCCAAACAACAAAGAGCGTTACAATCCAGACCCAAACTTCCCCCACATTCCATGATGTTCTGCCACACGCTCTAGGTCCGGGGAGGTGGTTACCGAGATGTGACACACCATCCTGGTTTGACTCAAGGGGAACGGTGGCTCCTGGCACTGCAGAGGACAGAAATGTCCCTGCTTTGCTTGCAGACTTACAGCATGGCACAGGAGGGAAGCTCTACGAGGGCACAGTACTGATGAGAGACGTTCCCAAAGCCTGTCTCAGGCAGGTTTGGGATTACTCGGGACTGTTGTGGAGCAGAAGCATATTTCCAAATTTTTTCGGGTGTCATTGAGTGAAGGTCTGAGGTCACTCCTCCCTACCAAAAATGAAGCAGGAAGAAACAGAACCACCAGAAGGCAGCTACTTGGTAAAGAAAAGAAAGTGCCAATGGTGATGGGAAAAAAATGGTGATAGTTTGAAGCACTGGACGTAGAAAGGGCAGAAAAGCTAAAGCAGCAATAAAGGTAGGAAGCATGAAACATAGGATGACCATGCCCATATTGTTCAGGGCCCAGCCAGCGAGCTCATTTAAAGGGAAATGAAAAAGCCCCATATCATTTCCTACCGCTCAGCAATATCTCCATATGAGAACCTCTACTTAATAAACTTTGATCGAGAGAAGCCTTCCCCCATAGAGGACAGTTCACAAGCACTCAGGAAATTAGTGGGATTATTGGGGCCGGGCATTTGAAGACATAAATGTTTCAGATTTATAAGAAACACATTTCATAATCACTCTGCCTAGCAGTAGTTCGGAAGGGGAGGAGACAGGGCAGCAGCTCCTGAATGAGTATGGGGGAAGAAGAAAGACTCAACTGTTCTCGAGAAGAAAGACCCGATTGTGCTGTGAGGTTCAGAGGGCTTCACTGGGAGCACTGGGAAGTAATGGGCTCTTGGCCTGCTCGTGGAAACCCGAGTGGTGAGTGCAGGTAGAGCTGGCTGCCTGAATTCAAAGAAAAAGCGAGATGGGGAAATCCTATAAAAAGATCTTGGATGGAAAGACTACAGCTAGCGTCACTATGACTTTCCTTTCAGCTGAGTTCCTCAGCTTAAAATGGGGAATCTAAACCAAAATCCTGTATCCCAAACTCTCTGCTTTAGTACAAGTTCCTATCTGCATGCAGATGTTGCTCTGAAATATGCCACTTTTGGTTTTGTGCATAAGGAGGTCTATTTAACTTTGTTGTTCTAAGCGGTCACAGTGTAAGTCATCAAAGAGAATCACGTACAGAGCAGTGCTGTGTACTCTGAGCTGGTCTGGTTTGGTCTGATAGCCCTGAAATGCCACTAATTTGTTGTTTTTGGGAAAATCCGTTTCCCCCCCCCGCGCCCCTTTGCCTCTATTTCCTCATCTCTAAGGAAGCACAGGAGACAAAAGTGCCACCAAAAGGCTTGACGGGTAGGTGGGAAGTGCAAGAAAAGTGCAAGCCCTCATCCTCACTGAGCTGTGAAGCTTTCAGACATGATGACACCAAAACGCTCCAAAGAACCAGCCAGTGTTGGAAGCTGACAATTGGGAAGAAAGGAATAAACAGAGCACTTGGGCAGCATAACTCTGATTTACACTAATGAGCACTACTTGTGCTCTTTGTTTCCTCCCCCAAACATCAAGGGTTAATATCTTCCTTTTGAAGGACACAGATGCCCTGGGGTTGTGGAAGAGGAGGGGGATGAAATCCTCTCTTGCAATAAGGAGGGGAATCTTGGAGTAACTGCACAAAAAGTGCGTCTCCTTCGTCTGAGTCAGGAAAGAAACCATGCCAAGTCAATGGGATTTATTTCAAATTCTGGCTCATTTCTACTCCTATTAACTCTAAACGAAGACCAGCTGGGATCAGCCTGCCTTCCCGAGCAGAGAGAGACCAGGCAGAGCTGGCCGACTTCACCGCAAGGGCCAACGGCCCCTTGGCTGCCGAAGAGCAACCTCGGTTGCTGCAAGAAGCAGTTCCCTGGGGACTGGGAGAGCTCTGTGATTCCCTGTGGGATTCCCAGGGCTCACAGGCAACCCTTGTCCACTCCAAAAGTTTCAATGGATTTGGTGGGCTGAGCCACAGATAGCAGAATAGCAGACAAGGGGGGGAAAAATCCACACAATAAAATGTCCCAAACAGCAAAATCCAGCGTGTACCTCTCCATAAAATGGGATATAGAGACTTCCACAGAAGAGGCTGAACCTGGGACCATCAGCGATGCACTGATTATTAAAGCAAAAGGAGAAGCGGACTGGAGCTAAGGGCAGAGCTGCCCAGGGATGATGATGTTGCTTCTAGACGGGGAAGGGGAGAGACCTGTGGGTGCAGCTACGCAGAGGCTCCCGCCCTGACCCTTGCTCCGGCCCTATTCAAAGCAAAGAGCTTAAGCACGTTTGATCGCATTCCTGAGCAACTTTATTCCCCCTTTAAGTTTTGATGCAAGGCAAATACCTGCCTATGGCTTTGCTGGATGTCGGTCCACACGAGTAATGATACTCCGAGGCTGTTACACAATCACACACCACGGCCGAACACAAGCACCTTCAGCTATAGAAACTGGGCTCCAGTATAGGAACTGGCCCTGCTGATGTAGCGGCTACTGGGAAGGATGGGCTGTAGGGCAGGAAAAGTGTGTCCTGTTGTGTCCCCTCCTCCCGTGCGGAAGAGGTAGCTGTGGCTTGGGATGTGGCTCATGCACAAGCCCAGGAGACACTCAGCTCTGCAGCAAAGGGCCTGTGCCCTTGGACGAGCAGAGCTGTCTCATGGAAGCATCTGCTGAGATGTGCCAGGCTCGTGGGTCAATACAGCCCGACCTGAGGCACGGCACAGGAACGGGGCTGGGGAGCTCCCGGTTCCCTTCTGCCTCTGCCACCGACCCACCTCCCGCATCACCCTGGGCAAGTCACTTGACCACTTTGTGCCTCTACTGCTAACACATTATTCAAGGGCAAGATTAGGAGTAGTAATTATTTCCTACATTAAGGGTGTGAAGAGCTCGCTGTCACCACTGGCACGCTGCTGGGGCTCTCACAGCCCTCCCCTGCACACTGAGCCCAGTATTCTCCATTCCTTCCATTGCTCGGTCGGAGGGTAACCCCACGCCCTCCAGTTGAGGGAATTTAAGAAACTTCTTTCAAGAAAGAGCTCCACAGACAGCCCATAGACCAGGGCATGAAAAACAGCTTTTCCAGGAAAAAACAGCTCAGCACATTATCAAAAAAAGCATAGACAGCAGAGATTAAAACCAGAAGTGACTCCAGGATTGTCCTTCGGCAGCCTCAGTGTTTTCGGGGAGCTGGATGCCATGTAACTGATGTGGGGTTGCCAGCTGTCGCTGAGCTCATGTGTTGGGAGTGAATGGCTGGATTCAGCAACAGCAGAGTGAGGCGCTTTGTTGCAGAAAACCTTTGAATCGTGTTTTCAATGGCAGGAAACAGAAAAGAACAAAGAGCAAAAAACCACTCTGGGACAAATTCTGCTGTAAGTGATGTTTGGACAACTTGGTAATAGAGCAGAGTGTCGGATGAGAATGAGCTCCTGCTCTACCCTGGTATTACAGAGCCCAGAAGCCAGCCCCGTCTCAGCTGTGACCACAGCGGGACGCTTCTGGAGTGACTCTGCTAGCTCAGAGCAGAAGGTCCAGCCTGTCCAGCAAGTCCTCCTTCCACTTCAGGACTGTAGCCTGTAGAAGATGGAGAAACAAGAACATGATGGGAAGGATGCTGTCCTCAGGACACCATCCAATGCTGTGCCTGTGGAGCTGCTGCTGCTCTGGGGAGCGACGTGGCTGAGACCGCAGCACTGGAGCCAAGAGCCACGAGTTCACCCAGTGCTCTGTACTGGGCTGGAGAGTGGCTTTATCCTTTTCAAAGCACTGTGAGTTCCCTCAAAAAACCTTCTCAGATCTCCACCCCAGCCCAGCTCTGCTCCATCACTCTACCCTCTTGGAGAGCAAACAAAAGGACTTAGGACCTTGTCACATCAGAGCAAAGGGATTTACCAGCCCTGAGAGCTCTTTTGGTCTGCTGCTGCACATCTGCACCACGCAGCAGGGCCGGCACATGCAGCCAGATCTTCTCTGATGTAATTGTTTATGGCGATTTACACCATTGGAGCGTCTGGTTCAAAGCTTTCCGAGTCCTGACGTGGCTTGAATGACAGTGCAGATAGGATTTCAGGTTAAAAAGGAAGTGGAAAAAGAACAGAACTAGGCTCCCAGTTTTGCTGAACAACGAGGGATTTTCTTGTTTCAGAGCATGTTGTATTTCATTACCTACAGGCTCTCCAATTGCTTTCCTGGAACTGTAAAAACCTCGCTATCAGATGTCTGCCTTGTATGACAACCAGCACATTACGAAAACCACAGTGCACAGCTACGGAGAGCAGCTGGAAACCCATCACCTCCCTCCTGCCAACTGGCTTGGGCCTTTCGTACAGCCACCGGCGGATCAGTTGTCCTCCAAGGGAAGAGCTGAAATGCCGTATTCTCCGCAGTTGGAGAGGAGATGCAGCAGAGAGGAGCGCTTTGGGGGGTTTTACTCTCAGGGCAACCTGTGTCCAGGTTGACGGCTGCATACCAGTGACTTCAACCTTTGACTCATCATCCTCTTGCAAAGAGCAGGATCGACAGGCAGCTGGATCCTTTGTAAATGTGCATCACTCTCCAGCAACGTTGTTTGGATATTTCAGGCTCTGTGGCATTATCCCCTCATACAATGACAGGTTGGCAAATAAATTAGCTTTTTATTTTGGCAAACTAGACCGTGACGTTTGCGTTGCTGATGCATGCCTTGCCAGGGTTTGACACGCCGTTGTATCTTCCAGTCTCCCCACAAACTGCAGAGACATATCGTTGTCCTGCCTTGCCCCTATGGAAAGTCTGGATCTCCAGTGGACAACTCCTGCTCTCACTCCTCGCACTGTTGACCCCAGGATCTGTGTCTCCAGCCAGTCTCTGAATGGAGATGCCCAAACAGTCCCTGGTGCTCTGCCAGGGAAAAAGATTGTCAGCTGCTCTCTGCTCAGACACACCAACCAGAGGTCAAAGGACTGAGTCCAAAGGAGAGTCAAGATCAAGCGAAGGCAAGAAGTCTGTTTTACAGGAAGACGGAAACCACTGGGAGGAGATAACATGCGAGACAGCAGCTCAGGAAAGCTGCACACCTCTGATGCAATTTTTGAAATCTCAAGTGGATCTTGCACTCAGCTATGTTAGTTAGTGGTTCAGGTGCTCTGATTTCTCTCTTAGGACCAGAGGGACAACTGGCCCACCCCTCTGCTGAGCAAGAACTGGAATTGAACGGAGCAGTGTGAACTTGGACAAAGTGACCAAAGGATAGACGATACTAATATATCTCAGCTCCAGCTGCCTCGAGCCCTGCCAGCCACAGCTGTGAGACTCACGGATCATCTCAGTTGCCAGGTTTGTTTGCTGAAATCCACTGGCTTTGAAACATGTACGAACTACCCCTGGAGACTCGGCTGGGGCCTCCCTGCTGCTTTTGTTTGAGATTTAAAACCACAGTGGAAACCGGTTTTCAGATATGTTAATAGTGGAAACGGCTGAGCCAAGTTAAAGCTAACAATCTTTGAAAACTGTTTCTTGAGCACCGAAGGAAGTTGGTTGTGCTCAGTCGGTAATGTTGTATCAGCATTGGGATGGCTTTCTGGAAAATAAAACCTTGCTCAGTAAAGCCAGACGTCCCTGCTGTAGGCATTGATCACTGGAGGAATGTCTCTCTCCTGCATGACCCAGAAGGGCAGCACAGACCCTTTATGCTTCCTCCGGCTTTAGCACCTGGTGAAGGTGCTCCAGCACATCCCTTCTTCTGATGAAGGTGCTCCAGCACATCCCTTCTGCCACCTTCCAGGGAGCTCTACGACTGTGCAGATGGAAGAACTGCTAACCTCTTTCCATCCCTTGCGCTGGCCCGTTGCCACGTGGTGTGCGAGCTCGTACGTGCCCTGCCAAGTTCCCCAGCTTCTACCTGCTCTGCGGCTACACGGGGCGCTGCCAGCACCAGGCCTTTGCCCCAGGCCAGTATGTGCAAAACGGGCTGAAAATGTACCAGCAATAAAGCCAGATCATTTCAGAGCAATCAGACGCCTCATTTCCTACATCTGTCAAGAGGCCACTCGATACTGAAATGTCACGTTCCTTTAGACACAAGCAAAATAGAGATTAAGACTAAATATATCCTCAGTGTTACGGAAAAATCCTCAAGAAGTGGTGTAGCTGGAGGGACTTGTGATGAAAAGGGTTTTTCCAGAGGCTGTCGCTGCTCGTGGACAGGTCTTTGTGGGTCCCCTCTAGTGCTGAGGCAGCGTGGAACACAGGACCAAGCCAAGGCATGGGAGAAGCTTGTCCCTATGCCCACGACTGCAGATGGGCATCAGCTTCCTCAAGCTAAAATGAATCTTGTCCAGAAGCAGAAGATGAGCTCCACACTCCCAGACAGAGGTCAGTTTGTTGGCACAGGTAACTGGACAGATCCTTGTGTGTGTGTCTCTCCCGCTAATGGCACCGAAGCATCAACATCTCCCCTGTCCCCTTTGTAGATGAGCAGGATATCCCAACAATATTGGAGCAGAAGCAAACATCTTTAGCCCAGGGAAAAGTCAGTGGATCCAGGCAGGAATGCAGTAAATCACGGATACAAGGACTCCTGGGTGTCATGCCAGGAGAGACCAAATGAAGATGCAAGAGCTAAAGATGAAGTTCTCTTTAAAACCATCTAAACTGAGTATTGGACAGCGTGATGTTATCACATTAGATGTATTAAAACCATATGCAACGTGCGTAATCTGTAAACACGCAGTATCTGCAGCACACCCAAACCCAACGTGCCTCCTCCCTGCAATGCAAGTGCCTCCGCACCTTCCCCAGGCAATTTCCATGCCACCCTACAAATCCTGGACAGGAGTCTGTCACTGTGCAACCCTGGCGTTTGCCCTTGGGTGAATACCTTCAGGATTTTTCCCCCGAGAAGGTTGTTGTTACCTTTGTCTATCAGCCTTAAAAACCTCTGCCCATTGTACAGCTTTGTGGGGGGCTGTGCCCACGGTGGCTTTTGTGGCATGTCTTGCAGAGGGTGGGTTGACTTGATATTCCAGCTTCCAACCCTCGGTGGAAAAGAAGGGGGTTGCAGTTATCCCTAGGGGTTTGTATCTCTGTAAACTTTAACCTGGCAGAAATCTCAGGACGATCCCACTAATATTTGTACATTTTCTGCAGGAGAAGGTAGGATAAAAGCCTCAAATGAAAAACGGGAAGAGAAAAATTATTTGTACTTCTATCAGAGGACTTCCATCTTTAAATTACCTCATCGAGCACAGGAACACCAGCCTATACATTAGGTAACGGCAGGCGTTTGGCAGGGGAGGCAGTGCTATCTGGAGCCTATGCGGGTCTCAAAGTCTGCTTGAGTTTAGACATAAGGATATACAAAGGAGCATATTAAAATAGTAGATGGAAATACAGCACTCTGCAGTAAAAAAAACAAAAGGGAGTGATTATGAGCAGGAATCTTGGCTCTATTGACTCTTTTTTTTTTTTTTTTAAATAAAACAGAAAACGGCATCATGTTCCCAGGGACATGCTGGCAAACAGCAGGGACAGAGTCTGAGAGAATCTATATTTTATACTCTATAACTTAATATGGCTTTTGCATGATTTTAGTATTTTTATTGGTTCTTAAAACATGCACAAAATAAACACGTGAAGCAGCCAGAAGTCCAGCACACGGAGGGCCGGGCGCTGAGGGCGGCCGTCCGGCCGTGCCAGTCTGCAGCTGGGAGGGAGTGGGGGATACTGGGGACCACCCCTCACCCCCGGTACGGTCCCAATCCTGCAAAGAGCTCCCTGTGGGCACAAGGGGCTGTGGCCAAGGATGGCCTTATTTGGGGCAGGACTACAGCCTCATTCTGCACATTTATGCTGCTGCACCGCAGTATTAAGCCAATGTTTCCACTTTCTAGTCAAGTCAGTGCTCAAATCCCAACCTCAGCCCAAAAATAACATAAAGCCAGACCCTTTGCTGCTTCCATCCCCTCACACCCTTCTCCCTGCCCTCCTTTTAGCCAGCCGCAATGTCACCAAAGGGAAAAACAACGTGCTTTAACATTGATCATCTGCCCAGCGCTCAGAGGTACCTGCCTGCCCTGCTGCCTCCCACCCATCCTGGGCAGGGATTTCAGAGCTGCCATCAGACTTGGTTAAACTTGGGCTACTCGTTCCTTCTGACATGCTGGAGCTGCTCACGTGCCTCCCGGAGACGTGTGGGGTGGGAGACAGTGTATTTTCTGGCTGCACGAGGTGCAAGACTGATGCTACAGGTGAGCATGGCTGCTCCGGCCAGGCTGGCTGCATCCCGACTCAACCGGGCATCGCTTCGCAGAAAGTGCCTCGCGTGTCCATGCTCCTGACAACTTTGATCCACAACAATAACTATAATGAATACATCATGTCGTCAAGCTGATAAACTCCATGTTTTGAGCAGAAGGGCCTGACTTGGCAGGCAGAGCAGCCCACTGGGGCACGGGGCAGAGCGATGCTCCATCTAGCACCACCAAAGGAGCCCCAGGCCAGACCCTTGCCCCACTCCTTCGGCCCCACGGCTCTCACCTAGGAGCCAGAATCATTTTTTCTTTCTATGGCACTGAGATCAGACCTCCAAGCAAACCATACATGCCCAGGATATTCATTGAAAATTCAGGAATAATTTCTGGCTAATTTCTTCTATTTGTTTTCTATATTTAGGGGGAAACCTTAGAAGGGAAAAACAGAAGTAAGCAAGTAATCATCAAACAGAAGTGAGAGAAGGCAAAAGCTGGCCATTTCCAAACTCCAAGCCAAGGCCAGCTGTGGCAGCCAGGGGAAACTCAGCTCCTTGCAGCCTCGGTACATCCTTCTAATACCCTGTGAGGTGGTCCATTTTACAGCTGCAGTAGAGACACAGTGTCCCAAAGCCTACAGCAGAGCAGAGAAGTGAGCCACATCTCAAGCGTGTATCCTCACTGAAAGACCAAACCAACTCCTGGATGTAATTTTTTTCAAAAATAACACACTTCACGACAACATTTGCAATGAGTCACATCTCAGGAGACGACCTGCCCAAAGCAGTGTCCAGGTTCACTGCCTGTATCTCCCCCTCGATCTGCCCCCAGGTGTTTTGCTGCAATGTGGCATGCCCTGTTGTAGTAGTATTAATGTCTACAGTAATTACTGCCTTTGTCAAAAAAAGGAAAAAAAAGGAGAAAAAAGGAGAAAAAAAGGAAAAAAAAGGAGAAAAAAGGAGAAAAAAAGGAAAAAAAAGGAGAAAAAAGGAGAAAAAAAGGAAAAAAAAGGAGAAAAAAGGAGAAAAAAAGGAAAAAAAAGGAGAAAAAAGGAGAAAAAAAGGAAAAAAAAGGAGAAAAAAGGAGAAAAAAAGGAAAAAAAAGGAGAAAAAAGGAGAAAAAAAGGAAAAAAAAGGAGAAAAAAGGAGAAAAAAAGGAAAAAAAAGGAGAAAAAAGGAGAAAAAAAGGAAAAAAAAGGAGAAAAAAGGAGAAAAAAAGGAAAAAAAAGGAGAAAAAAGGAAAAAAAGGAAAAAAGGAAAAAAGGGAAGAAAGGGGGGAAAAAAAGGAAAAAGCCTATTTATTTCTTCCTAGGGTTTAAATGCAATCCAGCCTCCCAGACACAAGACTGCAAACTTTCTTTTGTCCTCTTGTTGCAAAAGGATCTCGTCTCTTCAGACGATCCGGTTTGCCTTTTGCAGCCCAGAGCGCGGTGTGCGTCAGCGGTGCCCCGCCACCGGCGCTGGGCAGCACGTACTGCACCCCTGGGCTCACACTGAAGCCATCGGGAAGGTTAAAGTCATCTTGCACGCAGGGATTTAGACCAGAGCACGCAGCACTCTGCTGACCCTTTTGGGGCAAGATGCAACTGCTAATTTGGAAACCAGAGTGCAGGTGGCCCTACGGAGGGTGCAGGAGCTGTGCTGGGCCAATACCCGTACCCTTGGTGATCTGAGATACAGACACGGCTGCCCGCGCAGGAGAGCACTAGGTCCTACAGCAAACCCACGGAGCAGCTGCGGGGGCTGGTTTTGCAGACTCACTCGGACACCTGTGATGCCGGGATATCCAGGAGGCCCTTCTTTTCCCTTCAGTCCTTCGTTGCCTTTTTCTCCTTTCTCTCCTTCCAGGCCTTGCTCTCCTTTGTCTCCCTGTGGAAGAGAGGAAGGTGGGAGCTTGTCATACCCACACAACACACGGGTCACTGTACATGGCTCTTGCAAGGAGAAAACCCACCACATAATTAATATTTCAGGAGTCTGAGAGGAAGAGAGCCTACAAGCAAAAGGATGAATGAGCATGAGTCATAATACACTTGACATTTAACAAAATGAGCAAACCCAGGTTTCTTTTTTTTTAAAGTCTCTTGGCTGGAGGAGAAGGAACTCCCCCATTACACAGGGTAATCTGAACCCTTTTGCTTCTCCTGCAATAAGGCCTGAACCTCCCACGTGAATGAGAGGGGCGGACAAGATCTGAAAGTCTCCCTTGCCTCACCCAGAAGCCCTGAGCTCAGGATGCTGAAAGATTTTTTAATAGGATGGGTTTGTCCGGAGCAGTCGCTTGGCTCCTGCTGCCAAATGGGAATCAGCCCAGGGTTCAAATAAACAAACACTCTGCGAAACAGTGTCATCTTGCCCCTGTGGAGGATTTGTGGTCCGAGCAGTAGGCATCATGTCAAATCCCGTTCTTTTAACTGATGGCACAAAATTTTATGGAGACAATCAAAAAGGCCAATTCTGTACTGACAGCAACACCTACACGTGTGCAACCAACCGGCCTGTACAGAGTCGTTTTCCACTTGCACCTGTGTTAGTGAGGGCACAGCAACATCTCTCCTGGTTAAACACATGCTCCTGCAGCCAGCAGCAGCTCTTCTGCTGTCCAGAGACACATCCAGGTTGAAAAGACCTGGTTTGGCTCAAGAGCTCTTGGGGACAGTTAGCGGTGGCAAGAGAACACAGAAGCCTTGACTGTCTTTAAGGAAGAGTCTTTTGGTCCAACATTCAGAGATAAGCAGAAGTAGAGACACATGGCAAACAGTTTAACTGGAACGAGGCAATAAACTGCATTGTTGTGGGACCGGCTGCTTTTTCTTTCCATGGAACAAAACTGTTGGCCTGTTTGGAAAGGCCGGCTGTGCAGGGACAGAAATCAGACTCCCGTTCCAAAGGCAAGGTAGCAAACTCACAGCAGCCACAGAGCGCAGTGCAAGCCCTGAGCGAGCACCTGGGGCTTTGCCAAGAGGCAGGGGATCCGGTTTCTTTACTTGCAAGCAATGTTCTGGTCAGTGGCGCAGGGGAGAGTGATGGACAATTATCGACTTCCCCTGCCAGGCCCAGGAATTCCTGATTAGTTGGAAATTTAATCTGTAAAGACTCAAATAAAACAGACAAATTGTTGGAAACTAGATTTTGAAGAACTTGACCTTTTTGGAGACCTGATCAGATGCCAAAAATGTGGGTAGAGGAGGGAAGCAGGAGGAGACCGTTATGTGTGCTTACAGAAAAAAATCCTTAGAGGGAGCAGGGCAGGGGTTTATTGCACAGAGGACCCAATAACCCCCTCGGCGTCAACCTGGCCCCAGGAACCACAGGGGCCTGAGAGCACGGAGATGTGTGTGAGAGATGAAATATGCCACAAGAGTGAGGTTTACCTTGACACCATCCGGCCCGGCTGGCCCGCTGTCCCCTTCCAGCCCCAATTCTCCCTGCAGGACAGAAGCAAGCACCATAAGGCTGTGCCCAAATACACTTTTCCCCCATGCTTTCGGCAGCTGACTGGTGGCAGTGAGTGGGGCTGCAGCCACAGGAGCCCAGTCCTGCACTTTGACACGTGTCCTGTCTCATACCCTAATGCTGAACAAGCTCTTCCCGGAGCAAGAGCCGGAGTTCAGCCTCTTTATTCTGAGCCATAGTTTCTCCTCCAGGACCCCGCTGCTGGCCTGTGGGAAGACCTCTTTCCCTGGCTTGAAAAGGGGCCTCAGTCTGTATTCATTTAACCTGGGGCTTCCCCATCCTGCTCCAACAACTGACCTTAGTCCTGAGAAGGGACAAGAGCCGCTGCCGGCTTCAATCCATGCATTCATCCCGTCCCTGGCTCCCTCCCACCTGTGCATAGTGCTGCCAGTGTTTCCCTGCTTAATGCCCGCCTTCTGCGCCAGTGTCTCCCTGCTCCGTGTGGACGGCATCCTCCTGGCAGCGCCCGGCCAGGGAACAGGAGGGGTCTGTTCCCACACTGCCCCTTTCATACGCGGGGTTGTCACGGCACTTTGCAAAGCGGCACTGTCGCACTGGAGAGGCTCAGGTAAGCTGGTGAGCTGAAGCTGACAGGCTCCGCGAGGAAGGTGTTTCCATCACCCGCAGAAGAAACAAGGGCCATAAGGGTTACGGGGTGCCCAGGGCAGGGTCTGTCTGCCCAGGCTGTGGGTGAACACGGAGCAGAGCCTCTGGGGAACTGGTACAACAGAGAAGTCCTACTAGAAGGTGACCATACTTACTCTTTGTCCAATGAGGCCTTGCTCTCCAGGGACTCCCAGCTGGCCAGGATCGCCCTACAAAGAAGGAACCACAGACATGGAGACAAGCTGTCTACTGATGGCGAGTCAGCATGAAACACTTCCCATTGCACCCCTCATTTTGACTTTTTCTTTCCTCTCCCCTACAAGCACCTTCACTCCAGTTTGCAAGGGGGTCCAAAGGACAGGTTGGCATCACCAGCGCCTCTGTTTGAAGAAGGCCAGTGCACGCCTCGCAGACTCTCAATGATGCCCAACAGGAGAGGGGTACAAGAGTGGTTTGTGCTGCCTGCAGGTGCAGAACCAGAAGATATTCCCTTGCCATGGGCCTTTGGCAGGAAAAGCAGCAATGCTGGGTGCAATGCAGCACTGTGGCAGACACAGCTGGAGCGAGGGAGAAGACAGCTGACAGCTCTTTGAGCCCCAGCATGACTGAGGAAGGTGGAGAAGAACCCGAATCTTTGGTGGCACCAAAACGAATGAACTGAAGGTCCTTGGACCTGGCAAACAAATGGATCTTGGCAACAGGCTGTGAGGTTGCACTGGGGGTACAACGGCCACAGAGCAGCTACCTCCCGTGTCTGCCCATCCAGGCTATCTGCTTTGCAAGGAAGCGAGCTCAGGAAATTCAGAGGCAGAAGGAGAAAAAGGTTTGACCTATCCGTACGTCTCATCCCGCAGCAAACCGGTCTGCAAGTGATGACTGCCCAGAGCAACCCCAGCCTGTCCCAGCACCTCCCAGCTTTGGAGAAGGAGCAGCATGGGACTCTCACTCTCTGACCCCCCAGCAAGGACGTGTTGCACTGACAGCAGGTTAAAGGGGTGTTTGTGCAAACCATCGTGTCCTGTTCCCGAGGAGGGCAGCCAGGAGCACGGGAGCTGAAACACTCGTGCAGTATCAGGACGCCAAAGACACAGTAGCTCCAGTGAAGTGTCAGAAGATTTGCCAAGGAAAACATGGCAAAGGATGGGGCTGGGGGTGGGGAGTGAAGAACAGCAAAGAGGAAATTGCATTTAATCCCCACACAGAGTCTGTTCAAAAGCTCTCCACGCAGGAGCGAACCTTCACACCAAGCGGAAAGGGGGTTAGGATAAAATAAAACCCCCTCTGATCTGCTCAGCACAGGGATCTTATTCAAACAAAGAGATGGTTTTTATAGGCCTTTCCATGGGGACAAGAAGGTGCATTCATGGCTCTGAGTAGAGCACCCTTCCCTCATAACCATTAGAGGAGTTCAGTCCCCACAGAGTTGAGGCTTGGAAACTGTGGCAGGACCTCGTCTGAAGGTATTTTTAAGTTTGGAACCTTCCTAAGACTCTTCTTGTTTCAGATTAGAAGCTGCCTGGATCTCTGGGTCTCACGGACTGCCGTCTCCACTCAGATTTTGGATCTGCAAAAGAGCTGAGCTTCATTTCCAAAGCCCTTCACAGGCAGAAGACCCTTGAGACGGTGCTTCTCCCCAGCACCGACAGCCTCCCCCTCGGGATGGGGCTCAGGAATTTGTAACCAAGGGCTTAAAGTTAACCTGACTTTACTTTTTAAACTTTATCTTTTGTTGAATATGCTGTCTGCTTTGGCTGCTGGAGGGTGAACCTGCAATGTCAGCCAGTCCTGCAGGAACAGACGTTGCTATTATCTCCCTGGTCTGGCAGAGAACTCGCACTAAGGGTTTTTCTTACCTTCCTGCCAGGTTCACCTGCAAGGCCAGGTTGTCCCATTGAGCCAGGCGGTCCCTGGGAAA
>VYZM01021685.1:147742-203076 GCA_013398915.1 Dromas ardeola
GGGGCGGCCCGGGGAAAAAAAAAAAAAAAAAAAAGATAATGAAAAAACCCATTGTAACTGAGTAGAAAGCAAGATCAAAGACATAATTCCTTTAGCAGAGCCCTCCTGGGACAGCGGAGCCCTGGTTGCAATGTAATTACCTCCCTGGAGCTGGCTCAGGGTATGCAGCATCAAAGAGGCCCAGTACCCCCGTGTGCCTGGTTCCTGGGAGGGCTCTGCTCGTCTCTCACGCCTCCCCGCTCCCTGGCCCTGCGGCAGCCCCCCAGCCTCCTCTGAAGCCCTTCACGAGGGTCCAGCAGGTTGGCTGATACAGTGGATAACAAAAATGCTCAGCTGTGCTCTTGCTCCCTGCTTCCTGCAGCCCCACTCCTCCGTTACCGCTGGGGTGAGCACATTCTTGGTGCCACCAGTCTCGTGTTGGTCGGGGTTTGCAGGTGCAGTGAATTGCCCCAGATGACACAGCTTCCAGCGGAGCCATTTGTCCCACGCTCCCGGAGAGGCAGGGCCACAACGGTGCTGCCAGCTCCAGGACAGCGAAAGGGAGCCAAGAACAGCAAGGTTACACCAAACCCTTCAGCACAAATTTTGGCCAGATTAGCCGTGACATCCATCACCCAACTTCTCTGGCTGTAATGGGCCAGTAAACATCCTAATGCCAATGACTGGGCTTGGACCAGAAATCCACGGCCCAGGGCTGTCGCCAGGCTGTGCTAGCTGGGAGAAAGTGCCTGGTAGATGAGATAACGTGGCCCTGTCTATCTGAGCAGAGACCCTGGTAGAGGGGCTTGGCATCCCCCAGAGAGCCAAAAATGAGTGTCCGACTTGGAAAACTATGTGAAGTAAGACAGAAAGAGGGAAGATGAGAGAATGACCTTGTAAACTGTTACTCAGGGTCCAGCTGCCACGTGCAGCCTTGCCATAGCCGGGTCACGTTCATTAGATACCTTTAGGACCAAGATCAATTGGGAGCTTTAATCTTTGTACATTTGCTAGTACCTCTGGGAAGCGTGGGGAATGAGAATCTGTGAAACAAGCCCAAATACGGGACAGCAAAGGATTTGAGTCATTTATTTACTTATGATATTTGTTTTCCGGACAACAACCTCCCTTCTCTTTGCAGTTAGAAATAAAGGAAAAAAGAGCACATAGTGAAGGGAGCACTTGGCTGCCCAGGGAATAAAGCCAGTTCCTCGCTTGCTGAAATGGATTCAAGCAGAGGAGGGAGCAGGGCGCATGTTGGGTTTACGAACAAACGGTCAAGTCATGCAATGAGAAAATTCAAGCTCCAATGAAAGCAAGAATCCTGCTTTGGTTTCTCCAGAGGTGCCAGTGGAGAGAAAGGCTCCTGGAAGAGTCACAGATTTGAATAAAGCTCTGTATTTTCTTGGTTGGCAACGTCCAGAGTGGCTCGGTAGCAGCTTTCCAGCTCCCCAGTGTGGTTTACCACGCTGAGAGCTCACTCCATCCAGTCTAGCAGCCATGAGAATGGAAACTTTCATGACTCATACATTTCGCAGTAGACTGCATTAAAAGCCACCTTCGCTGCTGTTTTCACAAGCAAGCGGAACATCACGTCTATATTACAGCTCGGGACCTATGGAAAGGAGCTACCCAAAGGGAACTGGCACATCTGGTATGCACAGCCAAGACTATAACACTTCAAAGGGAGCGAAATCAAGCCAAGACTGCAGATGAGTTAGGGGGAAACCATGGAGGCATCTCCTGCACTCCATTGGGGCACTGTTTGGCAGCTGCTGCTGCTTTGGTTATGGTGTGTTTGTGCCACTGCTTCATGGCAACGGCAACCCAAAAGCAGAGTCAGCAGCAAAGGCATTTCTCTGAGCTTCCTCCACTGGCTGCAGCACCTCGTGATGGGACTGCCATCGCAATTCAGATGGGCTGACAAGGCTGTGTCTTGTCAGCAACGGCACCAGTGAGGGGGAAAGAAAAGACCAGTTTTCTGTTTGAATTGTTACTGTATTTGGTCCCTGACTCTGCACTCTGGTGCAGAAAGGTGGTCCCTGGTGTGGTCGTGGAGCCATGCCTGGGACTTGTTAGTTTCGTCAGCTTTGAAATGTTTCTCTTGTGAAGACGGATCTGCACATCTGCCAACGGGGTGTCTATGGGCTGTGATGAAAATGATGCTTGAATTTCTGATTTTCACTGTTTGCTTTGGAAGCTGACTTTCAGACTTGAGGGAAATCCTTCGTGCTTGTGTCCCACGTGTAGAAGGATGCGCCTGTTCACATTTACTCCTCCCTCAATCCTGCTATTCTCGATGCAAGGGGAAAACAAATAGGAGCAAAGATCAGACCTACCTTATGCCCGATTTCTCCCAAAGGCCCAGGTGGTCCCTGTGGTCCTTGTGGACCCTGAAAAACAGAGGCACAAGGCTCTTTTCATACAACTCTTCATTTCTGAAAGGCCATCACTTCAGTGGCCTGTAAGATAAAACATCAGATATCACCACACCACAGTGAGCTATGCAGCATGCAAGAGACGGCCAGTGAGATGGAGAGGCAAGCAATGGGTGCACTGGGGCACCTTCACAGGCAAACAACAGCTCAGAAGGTCTTTCATCTTTCTGTCTCCCTCCTGAAACAACTGCAGTCGGCAACCTGAAAGTGCCTGGTTTACCCTCTCCCTTCACAGTCCAGGTCAGTCCCCACAGACAGCAGATGATCACCCCTCTTCCTGCTTCTGTCGTCCTGTTTGCCCTCCTTGAGATCTATGTCTTCACCCATCACCTCCCAGTGCCTTCCCCAAAGCTGTGGGCTCAGTTCTGAGACCACCAGCCTCCCTCCGGGTCCCCCTTCAGCTCTACCTACCAACCCAGCCCAACTCCTCCCGTTACATCTGACTCTGTCCCAGACCCAACCTTGCCCTTCTTTTCCCCCTTCCCTTCAGAAATCCAGCCCAGGCTGTATCCTACACTCTCCCTGGTTGTTCCATGGCTCCCTTTTTCTTTCCAGGGGTCTGACCTTGTCTTTCCTCATGCCTCCTAGGACTCAAGCCAAATCTTTCACATCTCTGACCATGCTGGAGTTGACAAAGACAAAGCAGCTGGGAATGGGAATGAGCGGTGGGGAACAGACAGCCAGAGAAAGAAATGAAGTGTCTGTGTGTGTGCAAGGAAAGACAGATGAAGAGAGAGTGATAAGACACTTGCCGGGTCGCCTGGAGCCCCTTTTGCTCCTGGAGGTCCAGAAGGTCCTTGGATACCCTAGAAAAATTAAAGAAAACAAGGTCAGCTCCAATCCCATAGCAATCTTTCATGCCTCTCAGCAGTAACATGCATCTCGCAAACGCTCCAGTAAAAGGAGTGGAGAGGTGGCTCCATAAGTGTGAGATATTGTCCAAGTTCTCTCCCAGCACCCAAAACTTACGCATTTGGGTGAAACTGAGGTTATGAAAGGAAGCACAAGGGATGGACACTTACTGGGAAGCCACGTGCTCCTGTCTCCCCAGTCTCACCCATCTTCCCCTGTGAACAAACAGTTACAGCAATTAGCAGCTGGGAATGTGCTGAGACACCTGTGGCACTTTGGCCAGGAGAAGCTGCAGCTCCCTGGACACTGTGTATGTGTGGGTACCCCCACGGGGACTGACACCGTGCCAGGTTTGGTAGGCACTGGCTCTCGTAGAGGACATACCTGCAGCCCATCTGGCCCCAGCTTGCCTGGCTCCCCTGGTCGGCCCTGCAAAGCAAAAAGACAAAGACACATTGGCAGGAGCACAAACTATTGGCGATGCTCTTCTGCCCCAGCCCACCTGCTCTTACATTTTTGTGCATCAAATATCCCCTCCTGTTCCCTTCAGCTTTTGAGAGGCCAAATGCCCAGCACCCTGCCCTGAGGAACACCCCCGTCAGCAGGGAGCGTGGGCAATGGGCTGCATGACCTAAGGCTTTTTGAACAAACGCTGCTTTGGAGGAAGCTGGGATTCTCGGGAGACTCGGCACAGCCCCACCTGTCAGGACACACAATAAGGGAGATTCCCCATCCAAATTGCATTCACAGGGCCATGTGTGTGGTGCAGGGGATGGAGCCTGGGACGTTCAATGGTAGGACGAGGGTCCAGCTCTGCTGCGCTGCTCTCACACCAGGCTGCTGCCAAAGGGAGAAACTCTCCCACGCACCCTTCTCAAAGTCTGTTGTGGAGCAGGCTCACCTCGGATGAGGCTCTGCTCAAGCAGGGTATCTGCCAGGCTCTCTTTGCACAGGAGACTCCTGCCCTCTGTTTTTTCCTGTCCTGACCTAATTAACATGAAGTACATCAGAACAGATATGTATTCCCTTAGGTCATATTTTACCAGTCGTGTTAAATTGCTCTAATTTTTCTGCTATGTTCAGATGTAACAGCCAAGCGCACTCACTGCCAGTTAAAGCTGCTCCCCTTCCTGTGAGAGACTCTGTTATTTTAGCAGAGGCCCTTTTCATTTTGTGGACTGCTTCTGTATCCAGGGTCTCAGACCTCAGCTGCAAGGGCACTGATCCCTGCATTGGACAGATTTTACCCCGGCTACACAAAAGACTCATCCCTGCTGGTTGATCCTCATGGAGTGATTGAACATCGCCTGTTCCTGGAGGAGGACGTGACCTTGATCCTGCCCAGAGCATTTCGCAACACAGCTAAAAGCAGCCTTGGCCAACCTGGCCACCCACTGCACTCACCTTGACACCTCGTGACCCCGGCTCGCCTACTGGTCCATCAGGCCCTCTGGCACCCTGGAAAAAGGCATGAGAGAGGCAAAAATAAGAACACAGAGTATATGTCTCACTGGAAAATACAGCAGTCACTTTAGCTTTGGCCACCAGGAAAATCCATGAGATCAGTCCTGGCTAAGCCAACCTATACCTGGTAGGGTTGAGCACGGGAGCTCGGAGCCCAGGACTCAACAGATTCCTTTCTCTGTTTTGTTGCTTCACTTCTCACCATTTACCAGCACACAGCACCAAAATACTTTTTATTCCTGTTAAGCCAACTACCAACCACAAACCAAAGCCAGAGGAGAAAGGCAGGCCAGAACAGCCTTATTTTCAGACAACAGTTACATCACAAGGGTTTTGCAATGGACAGACTTGCAATTCTAGCCTTATTAATATCAAACCTCTTCCTTCCTAGAAACCCCACTTTTCCAACTGCCTCAGCCCTTAACCCTGGGCATACTACACTGACGGTCGCAATCAGGGCAATAATGCTACAAAATATGCAGAGGCACACAAGCCGCCATCATACACTACCTTCACAACTCTCCTGGGCCCCAAGCTGCTCCCAAAGAGCAGGGTATACTTGCTGGCAGCTGAACTCCAAGCCCTCAGTTACAGTTACCTGCTATTTAAAGAACTGGCTGCTGTTAAGCATCAGGCAGGTGCTCATGCATATGGATGCTGGGAGGAGCACAGCCAGCCGTGCCTGCTTTGGTGTGTCTGGTCCTACGCCCGGCATCTGCTGCTGGGCGTGCGCATGGAGGAGGCACGAGGACCTCAGGAGGTGTACGGGACACGCACACGGTTACAAATGCTCATGGCACATACAAGAGTCCAGACAGTGAGAGAGCCTGGAAGTGATTAGCTAAAATTGAACAGCTCATGGTACGGCTTGGGCATCCTCAAGGAAGTGGTGTCCTTCTTCTTCCAGAGGGTGCTAGTTGAGGAGAGCACTGGTCTCAAAGAGGGGACAACTGTGATTCAGCTTTCAAGCTAATGTCAGAAGAGCTGAACCTGCAGCTCTCTGCACCATTTGAACCCCAGAAACCAGTGTGTCACGCTGACAGAGAATAAACAGAGCCATGGTCAGGGAAAATACAACAGTGAAAAAAGGGCATATCAAGAGACTCTATTAATGCACGTCACGTTCATAATCGGGCCATGAGCTCAGTTGGGACTCTTAGGCGTTACTGCAATATAAATAATAAATAAAAACACAGAGCGGTGCTAGAATGTAGTGGTAAGAGGAATCCTGAGAGCAGGCCAACGCGGAAATAGAGAAAACAGGAGCCAACGTGCTTAATCGGGATGCAAACTGAGTGCCAAAAGTAATAACAGGGCTAGGGAGCCAATGTGTTAGAAAAGTAACTCCAGTATGACAGGCAAGAGAGAGAGAGACTCACAAAGAAAGGCAGTGTAGCAGCAGAAGACGTATAGGAAACTTAGCCAAATTATTACAGCAGACAAACATTGTCAATATAAAATAATGCAAAAACTTCTACTGTGCTTGGCAAAACCCTGTGCCGCTGAGCGTACCAGAGATTAAACAACCAAAAGCCTGGACTGCATGCCAGTAAGACAGAGCTCTAAAGAACGCTCAGCCTGGTCTCCAGGACAGACGGACAGAGAAGGACTGTGCACCAGATGGGGACACCACAACCAAATGGGGTGGTTCACAGGTCGGCGCTTTGCTACACGAATGTAATGGCAGCTCTCACCAGCCCTAGACCCCAGCTCATGCTGGCCACTAGATCAGAGAGCAGTAAAGACCAAAAGTTTTATTAATCCATGTCCCCATAAACCTCAAAGCACAATGACATAAACCAGAAGGTCATTTAAAAGCAGGGCTACTGAGAGCTGAAGCCAGACAGCGCTGTAGGTTGGCGTAGTGGGAGAGCAGGGCTTGGAGGCATCTGGGGAGCTGCGTGGGGTGACCGGGACACCCAGTAACCCAGCAAAATACACAGATCTGCCCTGGGCTGCGTACCGGGCTCCCCAAAAAGAAGGGAGGCGTCAGCATGGGCAGGGCACTGGCACCCTGGGAAAGCACCCTGCCACGCAACTTCTCATCCTCCCTGGAAAACATACTGTTCCCCTCCTCTTTGAGCAGCCATTCAGTTATTTTGTGCAATTACATCTTTACTATCCGAGATGACAGGGTTACCCGCTTCTGAAGAAGTGCTGAGGGGAAAGACTCAGTAGCTGAGCCCTGGTGTTAGAGAAGGAGGGAGCAGGGATCAGAGGCAAGTGGGACAAGGAAACAGCAGCGATGGCCCGGGTTAGAGGTCTCCATTCCAGGACAGATGCTGCTGGGGAAGGAAAGTGGGATGCATCTGGCCCCTCCAGACCCATCTTCTGCAGCCTGTCCTGCCCTGTCCAGCCCCTTTGCCAGCGCTGGGCTGCTCTGAGCTGGGTGGAGGCTGTTGAGTGCCCTCAGCCCTCACCCAGTGCTGCAGCACGGGCAGCGATGGCTGTGGTTTGTGGCAGTCCAGCCTGGCAGGGCTGGCTGGCTGGGGAAGTGTTTATGGTATCCTCGTTTCTTCCAGCAGAGCCCTGTCACCAGCAGCGCAGGATCTGCCAGGGCAATCTCACTTCACAGCAGTCACCTGCCTAATCCCATCACAACACATCTCATCGGCGTCTGACCTAAAGAAGGAGAAAGTGACCCTGTATTCACAAATGCATGTGGCAAGCTTCATCTTCTCCAGCGTCCTGAGCCGAAACCCAGGATAAAGGCTTCCCCTAATTCGCCCTGACAGGAAAGGCTACATTTAGTCAATTAGTTAAATCTTTAAAACTCTCTTTTACTGACAACGCCGGTTAGAGATGAGTGAGTGAGGTCCTGGCAGCTCTCCAGGGAGCATCCCATGCCAAACGCCACAAGGCACAGCGGGAAGGTGCCCTTCCCCTGCAGACCCGGTGGCTTGGCCATGCAGGCAGGGCTAAGCGCAGCTCCCCGGGCTCCCCTTGGACCCTCAGCCCTTCAAAATGAACTGAACAGCCAGGCATGCCCACCCCGAGCATGGCAGGGCAGAGGGACCAGGGCGAGCGTGTAGAGAGGCACCTCAGGGAATAACATCCTAAGGGCATATGCAGCATGGACCCGTCCTAAGAACAGGGTAAGGAGGGTGCAGTGAAAGGCATTGCTTTATCACCATTGTTAGCATCTCTATGAGCCCATGAAACAGGGAAGGAAGCTTTTCTTTAGCCTACGTCAGTATTTATATGGCATACGCAGCTCAGGAGAGGCCCTGCTGGGCCAGGGCTGTACAAACAGTGCAAGCTCCAAGTAGCTTTACAATGTAAACAGGAAACAAAGGAGGGTTAAATCGAGATCTGTCCGCTCCTTTGCACATGGGCAGCCAAGGCACAGAGAGATACAGGCTTATGGCTGGTGGAGCATTTGAAAACCTGGTCAGTTGTTTCACCGAAGCCCGTTGGACATGAACACGCAGCTCAAAGGCATTGCCATGTCCATCTCAAAGCAGCTCAGCCGAGGTGACGCAGGGAGTCACAGCACAGGGATGTGCCTGCGCAGCCCCCCTGAAGCACAGGAGCCACAAGACCAAGTGTGATCACTCATTGCGACCTCAACAGATGAGTTTCCCCTTTTGGTTGTGTTTTCTGGCAAGAGGAGCCAAAATGGCACTGCGCAGAAAATCACAGCTCTGCGACCCTGTGTCCAAATGCCGACACTCCAGCTGCAGGTAAGTCGCGCCTGTGCTGAGGTCCTGGATCTCAGCAGGCAGCAAGATACACAGAGCTGGGCAGAGCCCAGCTTTTTTAAAATTCGAATTTCAATGTCTTACATGGGCACATTTCTCGCTATAATCCCCGTGTAGGTGCCCACGGAGCTACGTAGCGGAAAGCCAGCACTGAGCCCTTGCAAGTCTCACCTGCAGTCACATCCTGCCCCCTATAATCATGAGTTTTGGTAAATGTAGGCTCCAGCAACAGTAGCAAAGCAGGTCATAGAGCTGCATGACCAGTGAGTCCACAGGCCGAGACAGTATTGCCCTCAGAGACATGCAATACTGAGCAGCACTATCAGCAATCCCCGACAAAACCAAGTATTACGATGTTGGCGAGGTATGAAAACCATCAGCTCACAAACGCAGGGCAATTCAGCTCTGGGCTTTGCAATTCAGGTTTATCGCTAGTTCACGTGAGCCAGTAGAGGTATATCCTGCTGCTGGAGACAGCATTCCCGCAGAACAGAGCTAAATACTCAACAAGGTGTTTCCGCAAAGCAGTGCTCATTTCTCCCTGTTTAAGCAGATACTCGTAGCTCAAAGAGAGACAGTAACCAGCCTCTGAATAACAGAAGCACGAACAAGCAGCCAGTATCTCCCTTCCAGAAATCCAAAGCTTCTTCCTTACTCCTTTATCCAAATATTGATATTTCACTATCACAGTCTGGCCAAATGAAAAGCAAGCAGATGCCTTGACCGGAGCTGAAGGGAGACATTCCTGGCCATAGGTTTGTAGCTAACTTTTCCTCAAACACTTCTAACGCTTTTCCAGCCAACTAGAAAGATCCCTGGGTGCAAAACAATATACCTCTGCGTTTTCTTCACGAACAACTTCTCAGCTGGGCCTGGCAAAAGCAACTCTCTTCAGGTTTGCTTAGATAACACCGCTTTATAAATCCCCAGCATTTTCAAATTCCTGCAGGCAGTGATGCTGGGAAGCACGGGGTCCGTGTGGCAGTGCGAGCGGTCCCCACCTGCACAGAGCGCTGGGAGAGCAGCTCCGCACGCCTTATCTCGTCTTTGCAGGCTTCACCTGGGCAATAGTTAACGCAGGAGCCTGATGAGTGAATGGTACAGTGGAAAAGAGAAATATGCTTTGGGATTTGAAAAGCTCCTCTGGCCTGAGCCAGTATCCAGCATCCCCTCCAGTGAGAGGACAAAATGCCAGAAATATTGACAGACGCCTTGGCCAGAAGAACAGGTCAAGGTAAGTCACTTCACAGCAGGATTTCAGGTGCAGCTTTATGATCTGAGCTGCAAAGTCATGGCTCCAGCTGGTATTTAGTCTTCTGTAGAGATTCTCAGTCAATACCTGGGCATTTTGATATTGGTAGCCTTGATAGAGGATGCTGGAGACCACAGGTTTTCCTGCTGCGAGGAGCTGATTAACAGAAATGTGCTTTTGAATTTAAATGAGACAGAGCGAGGGACTTGCTGAATCAGCCGCCTGCAAATTTAAACCTTGATTTGGTTAAATAATTAGGTTTAAATATGTGCATAGCTGTCACTAGCTGAATGTTAAGCCCATGTCTAAGTGCTACACTGAGGACGGACGAAGGGAAATAAGCCTGGGCTCACAGGTCCATGTCTCTTGTCCTTAGGGAAGAGGAGAGGGGAAACCGCGATTGTGGAAGATAGTTCAGTATCAGTTTGATGGGCTAAACAAAGACTTGGGAAGCAACAATAGCCCTGTCATGACTAAAAAGGAGGTTACAATTTTAAAAGAATTTTCTTTTTAAAATTTGTACTTATATCTTCAACATACAAAAGCTATCGCAACATAAACACAGACCCCCAAAAGCCGCCATTGTTCTTTACAATCAAAACCATATTTGCTATTTACATTTCCTTCAAAAGCAAAATTACTGTAATGAAGCATCCACAAACACAGCTCATGGAATCCACAAACATCTGGCGGAGGCTGCATTCATGTTTCCACTCTGAATTGAATTACGTCCCTTTTGTAAACTAGGATAGACAGAGGGTAATGTCTGAAATTACAATTGGGGGATCATTTCCCCATCCTGAGAAAACCAAGAGCCAAAATAGCAGGACAAACTAAGCAAACAAAGAAAACTATGTGCCTGGAATATCGTCTGAGAGTATGAAGAGAAGGAAAACGTGAGGGAGAGATACACAAACCAGAAATCTTGCAGGCGGAGATCTGCTGGTCCTTACAACACCAACTTCCTGTCATCATATTCACTGAAATCTGTAGGATTTCAGAATAAAGCCTATGCTCTTCCTCTCTGCTGGGGATCTTAGAAAGGATATCTGTCTGCCTCACAAATTCTGTATGGATTATATCACTGCGGTGCTTAAAGGCACCAAATCTCCACCGCGCCACGGTCCATCAGTGGGTGTTGAAGGCAGGATCAGCACAGGGCACCAGCAGCAGATCCAGATGCTCAGTGCCTGCTGGCAAAGGCTGCCCCTTGCTGACACCGGTGTCCATAGGGCAACACCAAGACCTTAATCAAGGTCTTGTTGCCTTAGGGCAACATCAAGACCTCTTCCCCGGGCACTGCCTTCTGTTCTACCTCCGTGTTCTGCAATTCCTGGGGTGACTTTTTGCAGGGCTCCGCAGCCAGCCACGACAGAACCACCGCTGCGTTTCTGTTTTTCACGGCTGGGATGCACTTTGAAGTCTGGGCTTCCTCAGTGGAGAAATGTCCAGGGGGAACAACTGGCACAGGGTCTGCCAGACTCAACATCTGGAGAGGAAATGCAACCCAAGGCCATGAAGCTGAACGTCTCTGGTACATCACTTTGAGGATGGACAGCGCTGGTGGCAGTTGGTGTCCTGCAGGATTTCTCCTCAGAGTTTGGCATCCTCTCTCTGGATCTAGCTACACCCAAAGGCAGGTCCCTGCTGTGCTGGCCAACCTCCTTTCTTAGGAGCTGAATCCAGCTTTGCTCTTGGTTTTACCTTTTGTGAAAATAAATATCCCCTTCGTCAGTCCTGAGAGCACAAGTGGAGCTGAAAACGGCCCGGTCAGCTTTACTCTCTTTGTGGCTTGAGGACTTTAGGCCAACACAGAAGTGAGACGCCGAAGAAGATTTATGTGAGTTAATCTTGCACAACCCAAGAGCCAAACCCGCAGTTGCACGCGACTGCCTGCCACAAGGAGAGGCTCGGAGCCAGGGGATGCGGCCGGCATCCCCGGCTGGCAGCTGGGGGAAGGCAGCGCTAGGACTCCTCTGCCACTGCGGATGTTAAAAGCACCGGCAGAAATGTCTGATCCCCTTGGAGGACTGACCTCTCCAAGAGCCCGCCAGTTGGCAGCCTGGATTCATTCAGAAGGCGTTTCCCGTTCAGCTCTGTGCTGTAGTTTTACCTTGAGATGTTTTCCGCCATCCATTCAAAGCCTCCTGTGAAAGTGCCTCCAGTTTCTCATCCGTCACGCTCGTGGGTGTCCCAGACAGCCCAGTTAATTGCTGCTGTGTAGCACAGAGAAACTTCGCTCCCCAGGGGGCCCTCTGAGAGCGGAGCCAGGGAATGAGATCCATGGGCCTTCCCACCAAAGAGAAGAGCAGCAAGGAAGCTGATTTTCCCAGACACAAGTTAAAAGCTGAACCCTGATATGCATCTACTGGGCTTGGTGTCCTTCTAGCTGTGCTTTTAAAGCTTAAAGCAGTTCCGGGGTACATAACTCTGTGGTTATAAAGCTCTCTAGCTGGTTATTCCATTTCTGTTTGCCAGTCCCAGCTATTCAAAGCCAGTACTAGCTCTGGTATAGGGAAACACATGCAATCCTTGGCTGTCCTGAATTCCCCAAGCAGGAGCTGCAGTAGAAGCAGAGACTTGGGGTGGGTAAAATGTATAGTTTACTCTAGACTGCATCTTTGAAAATGAAACGTGGAAACAGATATCGTAAGGTCCTTGGAGGGAGAAACGCAAAATAGGTTGTTGTTGGGCCCTTCGGCAGAACCCATGGGTGCTCACTATTAATGCTTTGTAAAGCAGCTGGACAAGGAAAAACAACCTAAAGCAGGGATGCTCCTGCAATAAATGTCCCGTTGAAGAAGAAGAAAGATTGAGGAGCTCAGTGGGACATGGGTTGGATGTCACAGGCAGGAAAACAAGCAGCTTTGGCAGGTCTAGAGGTCATTCTGCTGTCAGCTATCACCCAAACAGAGCAGGAAGAACCACACGTGAACTGACAGAGAGCGCTTGGGAAATATTTATCTAGCGTAACATGTACTTTGTAGCACTGTCAGTGATGCTAGCGTTACCCAGTACTAAGCCGGGGTCTGCTCTTTCCAGGCAGAGTGAGGATTCACACGTGCTTTACAGTGTGGTACTCTTTAGATATGTACAGATAAAATCTGGGCTTTGTGTCATGGGCTCGAAAAACCCATAGAAAGACACAAGATATGCTTCGAATTTGACATACTGACAATGCAAAACACACCTTTCTCACAACCCTGTGGAACGTTACCAGAAAATATTAATCCTGCCAGACTTAAAGTGAAGACATGGGAAGAGCTGACTATTCGGCTCCTTGTCAGCTCTGTTTCTGCCTGCCTCATCTCTTCATTCTATGCCATGGAAGAACATTTGCTGCTTTATCTGCCTCCGGTTAAATCACAACATTTCACATCTCAGCGGCTCGCTCTCCTTTGGCGGCAAAGGCAACTTTCTTGGTCTTCTACCTGCACCCTTTTCCCCAGCCCAGATATATCTTCAGATGACTAAATATACACCATCCTCACCAGAAGTGTCCGTAAACCCTCTTTTGACATTGCAGGTGGTTGGGAAAGACAAGCTGGACCACTTCCACCATAAACTCTACACTGGGACACCCCTCTGCCCATACGCATCACTTGCATTCGCATCCCTGAGAAGACTTACTTCAGCAACCGCAGTCTTTATGCACAGCAGAAACATGGCTGCAGAGGTGCTACCCCAACTGCTGCTCATCTTCCCCCCCCAAATTAATCCACCAGATTACTTTTCCAACGGCTGAAAGAGGAGAAGGATAAAAGCTCGTGAAAAGTGCTTACCCTGCGGCCTTTCATCCCTCTTATCCCTGGCGCACCACGGACTCCTGCCGGACCCTGGAAGGGGAAAAGGGAAACAAAATGAAGATGGAGGAGGAGGAAGGCAGCAGCTGTCGGTAAGAGCCCACGTCCCTACGTGATCTGCAGGGGCCTCAGACACAGACCCTTGACCAGCAGGTTGGTTCATTGAACTCTTGCCAAAGACATTACCATATTTACTTGTCTATAAATGCTCTTTTTTTTTAAACTCACTGATTGTCTTTGGATTATGAACGTTTAGGCCAAGGATCCTGGCTGAGGTTCGTATGCTTAAATATCTGCAGCCTGCTGTTTGTGTAAGTGGTGTGATTTGAAGAGAAGTCGAACATCCAGAATTCCCTCCGAAGCTATTAAAAGCAGCTGTTTTTCAGTATCTGTATAAAAATAATAATAACCAGGATCTGTTTTTCAGTTGTCCAAATACAAAATCAGACACCTCATCTTAGGTATCCAAGTTTGACCTTTTCAGCCAAATGCTGATTTTATCTTCAAGTAACTGTTGCCCTGTTCGTGCTGTGTAAATATTCATACTGGCAGATAGATGCTAATTTCATTGGGACTGTTGGTGTTGCGGATGTGATCCTGTTCTTCTTACACTTACAGAAAGGGTTCAGGTTTTCTTTTGACCTGGATTTGTACACACTTTATTCATTAATGTGCACACGGGAAAAGCAGAAAAAAATTAAACAGCTTTTTTTTTTTTCTGTTACAATATTTATCAGTTTCAAAAATTAAAGGATATGTTCAATTAAAAGGACTTATTTCTGTATTATAATTTTAAAAACCCATACTTGAAGTTAATGCTTTTCTACTGTCAGAAAAGAAAACCTCAAAATGACACATTCCATTCTCACTCCCTCAAACATTCCACATCAAATTTTGCTATTTATATATTAATAGCTTTTACCAACTGTCAACCCTGCAAACTCCACCAAGGATTAGAACAAAATTGGACTGTGATCTTCCTACTGCTTGTACCACTGCCACTAATAAAGATTTTGCTTTTGGAACCGAGGTATCTTTCTTCATGGCATGTTAGTTCAGAAAACAAACGCTTAGCTGTTCTCACTCAAGATGGAAAAGTTAGTTGACTGTGACTATATTTGTAATCCCAGTAAATCTCGGTTTTGCTAGTGAGGTCAGTAGTGACTGGCACAGACAAGCGGTAGATGTGTCAGATGCCTGTTTTATAGAGATTTTTATGATAAACACATACTGAAATGAAATTCTTTGTTGGTATTTGGAATATCCTCCTGGAAGTCTCAGCCTATCCCAAATAGCTTATGAAAATACAAGCACAGAAACATTCATTGTGATGGCAAAATGTTGAGGGAGCAACTAGATACCATGCTGGTAATTTCAAGGAACTGTTTAGGAGAAGATGAGTGACTTTCAATATACCTATATGTATACATTATTTTCAAAATTATGTATTAACACGAAAGATGTACCATGATGGCGAGGAGGAAGCAGAAAAAGGAATTCACAAGCCTCAGTGAGCTGAAATTAAGCGCAGAGTTTCCTACCATTGACTATACCTTTGCTCCTCATTCCCAGTCACCTTCTCTTGAATTAATCAGCCATCAGAGCTGCTATGGCTCACTGGAGAGCTTAATCTCAAAGATTTTAACAGTTTAGGACAAACAACAACAGAACGCCTCAGGTCTGGCTTGAAAAGCAAATAATGAGTGTTTCGTGGAGAAACAGGCAGAAACAGCTGGAGTTAATGAGTGGGGATTTGATATTAGGGGATTATTTGATTTACTGGCTCTGTGAGGAAGTTCGACTTATTGAATTATGACTTTTTAAAATGCAGTCTTGGAGGAAACATTTTGCTTGGATGAACTTAGTTATTTGCCTGCAGGAGAACAGGGAACTAAAGGAAGCAGAAGGACCTGGGGATGGTCTCAGCTCCCAGAGCTCTGCAGAGAGGTTTCGGCATCTCCAGTCAGAGCCGATGTCGGTACTCGTACTGTTGTGGTCATGCCCCAGTGAAGTAAGACAAAACTGAAGGTAGCAGTCAGTGGTGCACCAGACAGTGCTTCAGGACGGTCACTGCAGAACCTCCCTCTGCCCAGGACGTGCTCCTGTCCCCCCCAGCGCCCACAGCATGGAATACGCTGGGGGCCTGCCTAACGCTCTGGCCGTTCCTCAGTCATGTGGCAGCTAACGGGCTGGGAAAGCTGCTAAAAAAGGGACAGCTAGAGATATCCAGCTGCCTCCTAGACTTCTGCCAACAACGAATCTACGTGCTGCTCTGAGGGGCCACAGACCAGCTCACTGCTGGGGCTGCAGGCAGCATTGTGCTCCTTTTATTGTAACGACCTGGCCAGTGCCACTTTGCTGCTCTTCATTTAGGGATGGGTCACTGCGAGGTGCTGCTTGACCTCAGACCTTGTCTTTCCCTCACCTCCATTGACCTGCAACTGTGAAATCCCTCCCCAGGCAGCAGATGGCTGCGGCTGGAGGGCCCAGAGCATCCCCCAGTGTCCTGCACTGGGCAGAGCTGCCGCTGATCTGGAGGCCAAACCTTTGGCACTGCGCGGGCATTTCACTGCTGTGGTCTTCCTCCCAATTAACAACACTGTGGGAATTCACATACTGAGCAAAATCCATTCCCTGTACCCGCCCAGAGTTGCCTTTCTGTTGGTTCCAGCAAACGACACGCAGCGGCATTTGTGCTGCTGGGAGAGCCGCAGCTCCATTGAACCAACGGCTGTGGGAAACCGGAGCCACTCTAAAATCTACCTCCACACCAATTGCACGCTCCAGCCGCAGCTGCATATGTACCAGATGAGCCTGGCCAGGCAGAGGGTGCATCTGGGGGCAGCTGCTCTGCTGCCCCTCTCCCTCCAGCAAGGGGCTCTGCAAATGCATGATGCGGTCACTGTATCGTACGACGTGACCACCGCTACTACCAACAATTCCTAGCAGAAATAGAGGGCTTTGCATAACGCCTTGAGCTAGCGAGCTCATGTCCCGCTAAAAGATGGAGGCTGGATTGTGAGTTTTGGATCCTCCGTTAGGGAAATGAGCTACAAAAGTTTGGATTACACACCAATTATTTTTTTTCAGCATCTCTTCCCATGCTGCTCTCACCCGTGCCCCATCCCTTTCCCCATATCTCTTGTTCAAACCAACTGGGACACAGTTGCTCGACTCAGCTCATGAATGCCTAGGGTAGGGGACGGTGATTTTTGGTGTACAGTATTACAAGGTGGTGATAGCCTCTACTTACTGTTGGTCCAGGGATCCCAGGAAAACCCACTCCTCCTGGTATCCCAGGGTGCCCCTAAAAGGGAAGGAAGAAGAACATGCCTGGTGTGAATTCCTGGGATCTGCTCAGCCCTTCTTCCTCCAAGTGGGAAGACAGAAAAAAAGGCATTGTTGGTTGCTTGCAAGGTCAGGCAGGTCTGTTATTTGTCAGGGTAAAATTGCTCAGGGGCAGATGGAGAAGGCCAGGCTGCCAAAAGCCCAGCTCCAGCCTTGCTAGCAGTATAAGCCGCTAGATTGTCTGAACAGCCCAGGAGAGAATGGGCTGAATAATTGGGAAAATCTGTCTTTGGGTCTTGCACTATGGTACACAGGAGGTGAGTGTCAGGGCAAGACAAGACATTGCTGGGGTCCCCTCTATTAAACTCCTAAACGAGGATCCCCAAACGGCAGCGCACATAGCACAGCAAAACACCATGAGCGTGCTGTCCCAGCAGCCCCACAACTCCCGCTGCTCCTGGCAACTTGGTGGGATGTGAACAACCGAGGTTCCTGTTGTTGGATCCCATCCTGTTCCTGGATCCCATCTGTTTAGCCGCCAGAACACTTGGAAACAGGCAATCCTTCAGGTGCTGTAGCTTGTAGCTCCCAGTTATCTCTACTTGACACAACGGGTTGTCAGCTGATGGAACTGCAGAACACATGTCGAAACCCAGTGTTTCCCTGAAGGGGAGATTGCTGAATAGGAGTTCTGGGATGAGGTTATACCTCAATCCCCAGTCAATCTAATGGCCATCCCCATCGAGACAGGAAGAATTTGCAGTTATTCTCATGTAACTAAAAGACCAGGAGAAGCTGCACCCTTCGCTAGGACAGAGAGAGAGAAGCAGCAGCAAGAGCGAGAGAATGCAGACTTACTCCTTACCATCGACCCCTTGACTCCTGGAGGGCCTGGGGGTCCCACTGAGCCACGGTCACCCTAGGAGAGACACATGGGGAAGAGTGAGGACTTTTGCTAACAAGCACTCTGAGCTGGCAGCGACGGGGATCTAGAGTAATTAAACAACTAAAAGATCCACAAATTGCAGACTTTGCCATCAGATTTCTACCAGAAAGGCTTCCAGTACAGAATAACCATCACCCTCTTCCAAGTATCCATCTCATCAGGGCAGTTAAAGGACTACAGCAAGAATTAACTAATTCTCCATATTCCAAGAGAGAGGACTTTACTATTGCCATCAAACCACTGAGGAACAAGAAACAAGCAATGTGCTCAAGGCCCCTTCAACTCCAGACTAGGACTGGATCCCAGGAGACCTCCAGCTCTTCCCACCCAAGGTATGACATCCCTCCCTGCTCTGCAGTATCATAATCCCTACACGTTCTGGCATTTTGAGAGACATGTATTTGAAAGCTGTGGTCGTGAGGCCCTGGGAGAGCAGGGAATCAAGTTGGTAAAAAAAAAAAGATGCTTCCTGCAATAGACGGCTGATGTTTTCAGAAGGAGACTGTAGGTGTTTTTGGGGGACTCCCTATCCTGGGCCTTACACTGAGACCACAGTGAAAACAACAATGATCTGGAGGCCTGTGTTTACGAGGCATTCAGAGCCAGATGCCTCCACAGCCCACCCTACAGATATCAGCCCTTTCAAAACAGGCCACCATTTGGCATTAAAAAAATGAATGTACCAAAAAAATCACTTATTAATTCCCAAAGTCTTACTCAACCCTGCATGTGGAACATCTCACTTCCCATGAGTACATCCTCAGCCCCACAGCTCAGCCAAGAACAGGAGACGAGGTGTAAACCTACGTGAGCACCACCGTGACCCATGACACAAGGCGAGTCGAAGGCATGGCTCTGGCGACGGGATGTCAACAGCTCCGTTTTGGAGACAGGGGCAATTCCCACCGCGACTGCCTGTACTCTCCCTCGCAGCCCCAGTAATGCACCGGGAATTAGGTGTGTTACGTTTGTGTGCTTGGGGGGATGAGGAAGGAGGGGTTAACAAACGCTGCCAAGTAGTTTACACCCAAAATCTGACCTACCTTCCAACAGCTAAAGTGTAAGGGGAAATATTTTCTGGGCTCTAAGCAGCTTATTGAAAACAAACCCCAGAGTCTGTGTTGTCACCAGTTGGCCCTTGTAAGCCAACGTAAGGATTTTTTTCCCCCTCTTGAATGCATGGATTTTATTAAGTATGTATTAACTGTATTGTTCTCTTTGATAATCTTTGGATTCTACTGGCTTCAGTCTTAAGGTTTGAAGCTCTTGGGATGGAGATTGCTGACTCAGCTATGTCTAATGAAAGCATATTTCCCACTTCATTTAGCTCACAACAGCATAGTAAGCCGTAGTTTGCGATGCCAACTAGAGGCCTGGCTGAGCTTTTGTTTTGATGATAGTTACTTCTGTCATTCGTAAGTTTGTCCTGGTAGAGAAGTCGTCTGATAGAAATCACAGCTGTGCTGAGGATCTCCTAGGGCAGATTTTCAAAGGACAGCCCGGTTTTGCCTGGACACCAACGTAACATCACCGTGTTACAGAGTCAATCTGCAAGATGAGGACAGCTCATGTGGTCAAGGCACTGTCACAGAAGTCGTAGGGCCAGATGTGAATTTGCTGGAGTGGGGAAAAAAATCTTCCCATGTCTCCTACATGGCAAACCCCTTATTCCCCCTTCAATTCAGGGCTGCAGCTGCCATTGAGACAGCTCACTCAGGCACCTTGGACACATCACAGCCTCTTTATTCCTCTGTTTTCCTTCTGTAAAACGCAGCCCACATCACATCGTTCCTTTTACTTCATCTGTGCCTTGACAGTTTGGACTGAGCCTGCTTCTGTTACCACCCCACCAGAGACCATCAGCGCAAAGCGCTTTCCAAAGGCTGCTGCAGACAAATAATAAAATGCATTTGCAGCGAACACAGTGTAACTGTCACAGAGTCTTGACATCATTACCCAGAGGACAGGGCTTGAAGTAATAAAAGCGCGCAAGAGATCTGATGTGTGGAATGCATCATTTTATGCTCTTTGCTATCTTTATGGCTGGACTGTGAATAATTAAACCACCAATGAAAACCAGCAGTCTGCAACTGAGATACAATGAATGACATAGATGATTTGTCTTTGGAAGCTACCCCTGAATAAAATTTTACACTGTAATAGAAAACAAATTAATGTCCATTTACATTTTTATGGAAAATAAAGCCATTTTTCTTCCTGAAAGCAGCATGTATCTGTACTGTACACAAGAGGGCACCAGCCCTTAGTAACGTGCCCAATGTAACCACCGGGGCAGACAGACTGGATGGTTCTCATCAAATGAAAAGGGAAATATTTGGAGCAGCCTTTGCTCAGATGGATGGCTGTACTCTTGTACCTTCTCTGCACCTAAGAATTTGCTGAGCCCTCCCGTTCAGTCAGGCTCAGCCCTGGTCCTGCGTGACCCCGTTGGCAACTCAGCGTGGGCTTGTGAGCACATCCCTGCACAAATCTGCTGTAACCTAAACTCCTTGGGCTCCTCCCTTGACCAGGAGCACAGGGCTGATGGGTCCCTCATTCCCAGAAAAAAAAAAAAATAGAACTGACTGTTAAATACAAGCTTTCTGGCAGATTATGAATGAATAAAGCTTACATTTTCAGAGAATATTTGACAGCGTCTCCTTGGAGGGCAAGCGCACGTTAATTCCTAAATCCAAAGAGGATGATTTTTACCTGGCCCAAGGCTGGCTCAGACGCCCTGGATGTGCTGCGTTCCCAGCTGGGTGTTGCACTGACATGACAACTTAAATCCCCACAATATTCCTCCCACCCCTGTCTCCCTCATCCTGCAAAAGTTACAACCACCAATTTGTTGCAAGCAACCTTACCTTTTCTCCCGCTATTCCAGGCTCCCCCACTGGACCAATAAAACCCATTAGACCCTGAGGAAAGAGAAAAGCACAATTAATTTTCAGTTTTGTTTGCTGAGAAAGTAAACAATCTCTTTGGTCCACCTTGCTTGTTGAAACAGCACAGCATCCCTCGTATACCGCTCAGTAATTCCTACTGGCTACCAGAGCGGACAGAGTTGCTCCCGGCCATGGGAATGTCTAACTCCACAGCTGGTTCTGCTTTAGGCGCCAGCTGGAACGGCAGCACTAGGATCTGCAAGAGCCACAACACACAGTATAGGGGATGAGTTAAGCACGTTTCGTAGAAAGGCCGAGTCCATAGCGTGGCTTTGTTTTGCAAGCATTTCCCAAAACGTCAGCGCCGCTTCCCCAAGAGCATCGATAGCGGGAGCTCCTGGGTTGTACAGAGTCTGAGAGTTACCATCATTTTAACTGCTGTGCTGGGTGGACTTCCTCTGGGTTCATCTGAGCTGCCTCAAGCGCTTCTGCAAACTAATTTTGCCATGGATAGTGTCATGCTGTTGGGATGTCAGTGGGAAATAAAGGTCTGAGGACATGAGGACACAGCCAGAGGGGCCAGCAGGGCAGATCTGCCACGCTGCTCAGAAACTATCTTGGAAAAAAACCCCAGTCTAAGCTCAGGATTTGTCAGGATTTAACAACGTTTAGGATAATGAAGGAACAAACAGGACTGCTTTTAATTAGGAAGATGGGAACAGATGCAATCTCAAGCTAAGATTCCTGAGAATTAAAATACAGCAACCTCCCTACCAACTTTCTGGCTCTAGAGATGCAAGGGACCGTCCTGTGCCACGGTAGGCGCTCTCCCTCACTGCATGATTCTCATGGTCCCTGGCCCCTGCAAGGGTCATTGGGAGACAGATATCTATATTTAATTCCTCCAATGAGTCTGTAACTAAAGGGATTAACCTCCTGTTGAAACACTTCATAACCTGCCCACAGTTGGCATGGGTGTTGTCAAATGAAGCCATGCCCCAGCTTGTTTGATTTTAGGCAACAGTCTGATTGGTACTGGGAGGTGGCGGCTGAGCAAGTCAGAGACAGGAGATGGATTCTCCAGTGGTATCACCCTACTCTTCCTCTTTTTTAGAATCATTCGAAATCTTCGTAATAAAGTTCCTCTATGCAAACACATCTCACCTTCTCACTTCAACATCAAGGAAGTTTTCAAATGACACACTCAAGAAAACATTCAGCATGAGCAAACGGGGACAAGGCAACTTCTGGGGTGTGGTTCTCAGAAAAGAGAGAGATTTTTACCCTGCTATCTCCTTTCTGGGGGAATGGCAAGAAAAGGAGCAAAAGTTTCCTCTCTGCTTCATTGCTTTTTCCGTCGCCAGCTGGCCTGACACGTGTGCAGTTCGTAGAGGGGCTCTCTGCAGTCTGCGATCGCTGCGGTTCTGTTTACATCTGTGCACTGAGAGTGTAGTGACACCCCCCAGCTACAGAGGAGCACCCAGCACCGACAGAGCAGCCTGCTTGCAGGTCGCGTAACTCCTCCCGCCACCAAAAGCCTCTCTCTTTCCATCAAGTTCCACTCACAACGTAAAGCTGCAGCACAAAATAGCCAGCCTCATCGCTATTCTCATGTGTGTGAGGCTCAGCAGACCCATTCAGAGACATAAAATGCAATGTGGGTCACTCTCCAATGACTTTTAGAGGTAACAGCTTCTGACGATGACTCCAAATGCCGAGAGACTTCATGCATTAACATTCCTCGCATGGTGCAATTAAATGCCGTCCTTTGAACATGACTGGAGAGAGGAGCTCCTCACTGAGGCATGCTGATGGGCTCAACAAAAGCATCTCTCACTCGGACGCTCAGCTGGCTTCGCCTCTTGCAGGGAGCAGCCACACACTGCGCTGGGGAGCCGCACAGCCCTTGTCACACTCTGGCATGTGAGCAGCATCCAGGTGAAAAGAGTTTAGGAAAAACTCATGAGAGAAAGCAAAGAGCTCAGTGGGTATGTCGGAGCCTGGAATTAGATGCTTGTGTTAGAAATTGATCCCGAGACGATGTTCCAGGGAAGCGGCATGCCACTGTGCCAGGATGGAAATACCAATTAACCACAGGAAGACAGTTACTACCAGGAAAGCTCTAGTGTCCCATCAGGGGCTCAGTGTCACCAACCCTTCTGACTTCAGCACTGAAATGGCCTTTGCTGTGTCCAAAGCTGAAGCTTTTCCAGCGCAGAAGCGTGCCATAGCGGCCAGGCTGCGTGGACACGACACGCGTGGGAGCAGAGCGGCACTGGACTCCGCAGCAGATCACCCAGCACAGGAACCACCCGGAGAGCAGGCAAATCTGCAATATCTGCATGTGCAAGGTTGCCACTGGGTGGCATTGCCGAAGGCTTCTGAATCAATTATCCTTTCCATGAGACACAAGTGCAGATACACAGCTGATAACTGTATCCAGTTACCGAAGTTTTCCAGTAGCCCAAGGCCATGAAGGCGGCAAATGTTAAGGCAGAGGAGAGAACGGCAAAGCAATGAGATGAAGCAAGGGAATGCATTGCTAGGCAAAAATAAGATAATCAAGAATGAATAAATCTGTTCCTTCATTTCCAATTTCTCAGAAAATCTGCAGAGGTCTCTCTCTCTTCCCTGGGAAGATGCTAAGGTATTTCTGGGTTACTTAGGTCAGCCCTGCAGAAGAAGAGAGATCCCTGCTCTTGCAGCGAACGTTGTCACCATTCAGAACAAGACTGTTCCAAAAGCACTTCTGAGGCGCGTTGCATATCCCAACTCAGGCTTGAAGGCTAACACTCCTGAGACGCTCTCTACAGCAGCATCAGCGCCCACCCCAAAAAGTCTCTAAGGGGTCTGGGTCACGAAGCGAGATACACTGGTTGTGCTTCCCAGCCGACCTGGTAGTGCTCTACAGATGGTTTGCAGAGCACCGACTGCGGTGTGCCAAGCAGCCCCCAAACCCAACGCCCTCCCGAGACCCCTCTCACAGTCACAATGTGCTGTTCGTTTTTGCAGCTTGTGCGGAAACCTGCTGTCATGGCCAACGCTGGCGGGTGAAGGCAAACACGGCACCTGCTGCGTGGGTGAACGGCAGGATGGAAGGGGAGCACAGCCAAAGTTTTCACTCCAAAACCAGGAAAAATTCTATTTGCACTGGTACATCATGTTTCTGCCCAAGGGAAGATGTCGCTGCTCCCCGCATACCCAGCAAGAGAGCATCTCACGGTGTGACTGTGACAAAGTAGGGACCAAAGCGAGACGGCACAGCGGGGACCCTGTGACACGGCCAGGCTGCCAGCACAGCAGCTCCGCAGTGTTTGCAGCCAATGCTGTCTGCGCTGGGGTAACTTAACTAACGTTGCTGTGTCTGCAAGCAGACACAAATCGAGATAGATATGTCTAGGCAAAATAAATCTCGGTAAATTATTGGGAGTATATGAAACAACTGGGGGAGATTGGGTAACAATATTCTTCACGGGCCAAAACAGGATAGACATTAAAGGGAACACAAGCAGCAAAAGATTTAGGTTTTAAGAATCAGAAAAGCCACTGGTGGCAAATACTAAACCAAAGCAGACATGAATTGTGGCCATTACACTAAAATGGCTGCAGTATAACATATTTTTCCCAGGTTCCCAGGGTTGAAAAGAAGCCCTGCATCAAACACGACTCCAGGCAGTGTGTGTAATGATGCACGTGAAGTCCCAGCAGCGGTGGCTGCCCGGATAAAGGCCCACAGTATACAGGAAAGAATGTAAAACATTTATATTAGACGGGGAGTTCAGCATGTCGCTCATGATTCAGTCTGCTGTATTCCCCAGCCAAGGGCATGGGGGAAAAGGGATGGAGATTGTTAAAAAGTTGCTGGGGGCTTGGGGGAAAGGAAAAGGGGGGGAACCGGCGGGTTGTAATTCCTAACTCCTGTCTGGCTTTCCCCATTTATTGTCCAGCCCTGTCATAATTAAGCCCCCCCTCTTGGCCGCATCAACAGAGAGCAAGTCAGCAATGAAGCCTTGCATAAATCATAGCCCATTTGAGAGAAACAACCGAACGGCGAGCCCAGCGTGAGCAGGGTCTCCCAGGGACGGGACCGCCAGTTGCTCCCAGCAGGAACTGATCACGGCCTTTCTGTTTTACTGGTTCGCTAGAACTCAAAACAAAACAAACCAGGGACAAAGGATGGGAGGGAGTAAATGTACAATCCTCCCATTCAGATGAAAGAAAGGGAAAGTAAAACAGTAAATATCACAGTTTAAGGGAGGACGCTCTGACCCGCAAAGAAAAGCCACGCGGTTTAACCCCCTGTGCACCGGAGCTCGGCCGCAGCCTGAGGCCGCGCTGGGATCCCACTGCCCTCTGGGAGCCAGGGAAGGAAAGGTGGAGACACGCTGGCAACACACCTCCTCAGATCAAAGAGCCCGCACACACTCCAGTGCCCGTGAACCCGCGGATGAGAGCTCTGCGGCTCAGGAAGAGATGCTCTGGAGGGGAAGAAAGGTAAATGCGTTGGGAAAGTTGCTGCTCTAAGATGTGGGAAACACTGGTGAAATTCCCCACTCACTTCTCAGAGACTCATCTCACCTTGGTCAAGTCAATCCATGTCTCCCCAGGTCAGACCTCACCTGCAAAACTGACATTACAGCACATCCCTGAGCACCGCCAGGAAAATACATTAGGGAGATAACCCAAGGCGCTGGTTTCCTTTGACAAATGATTTTAGAATAGTATCTGATACTAGGACAACAATATCTCCCTCGAGGGAAGAGATACCCCTGAGGGGCCGTGGAGCGACTGCCCTTCCCAGCACGGTGCGATGGGTGCGTGGCTGACCCTAACGTCACCATGCCAGGAAGCAGGGCTGTCACCTCTTGTACAGGAGGAGGGATTCAGAAAGCCGTTCCTGGCATGACAGGACTCCTCATTCCCAGTAAGGACGCAGGCCAGCATTAGCTTCTTTCAGCTGGCACAACTCTTCATGGATATTTTCAGTCTCTAGTGCAAAGCAGGGGGGTCCATGGGCTTGCAGCACCCTTCCCCAGGGTGCTGCTTATTCCGCAGGGCTGTCTGACCTACATGGACATTTCGGTGACATCCTCCTGCTCTGCATTCCCAGCTCTGGAGCAAGAAGGCTGGTGGCCTGGGCCAGAGGCGCTGTATTCTTCTTCATATTCTTCTGCCTCCATCTACTGGCAAGGAAGGGTTAAATCACACATTTCCAGGGTACAGGGGAGCCCAGCAGCTGGAATCCTTCCAGCATATGAAGACAACAAACATCTTATGAATGAACTTCGTGAGTCAGTGTCCTTGCAATGGAAAAACAACTCATCAAGGACTGCCCTGGGGCTTAAAACCTAATTTTTCCGATGTGAGTTCAAGTGTCACTGGAAACCTTACAGAAACTCCCATGTTTGCCTAAACAGATGTCCCTAAGAAAGGGAAGAGAGCCCCAATGAGATGGATGGCTGATATTTTCTCATGCCGTTGTACTGAGGTTTCCACTCAGAGGGAACCTGTATGGAGGGCAGGAGCAGCAAGTTTGAAAAGTTTGACCACTCCTATTGTGCCCAGGGGATAGAAAACATCAAGGCCTCCACGAGAATAAACAGGGGTGAGGTGAAGGCGGCTTTTAGTGCCAAGTGACCTTGGCAGCCTGACCCCTCAGAGCTCTGCAAAAAACCAACCCAGCCCCAACACCAATCGCGGAAGCTTAGGTGGAGGGAGGAATGAAAACCCAACACTCCAGCATTGTTCAGCAAAGGTGTGATGGGAAAGGAGGTTATTTCTCATTAATCTGGTGCGACATTTTTGTCCTAATGACTTGGCTGGTATGGAAATGGAAATTCTTTCTGGGTGATATTTCTAGAGAGAGACTAATTGACTAAGAATAATGCAGGCAGCTTTCATACCACTGTGCTGGTTTCAGTGTCAGCGGAGGCCAGCTGTGTTTTCTTTTTGGTGAACAGTGCCTACAGTTTTCATCCAAGGTCAGTCCTGAGGGACAATCAAGAATAATAATCCTAATGATGCTTTGTCCTTCAAGGATGACATCTTGGTAAGGACCTCAAAGTACCTAGAAATATTCATTTTAACTGTAATACAGCAGTATCTGTAAGTGCCACCTGAGAACAGGAGGCGTTGTGCTAAGCACTGTTCAGAGCTGTCTCATGCCTTCCACAGAAGGGGAAACTGAGGCACAGAGCACTGGAAGGCCTGTGATTGTGCAGAATCCGATAAAGCCGCAACTAGAACTCAGATGTGTGGAACAATTTTGCTTCTTCAGCTGATGCTCTTCATGGAGTAAATTATTAACCACAATATGGAAATGGCTCTAATTGCCAAATAGAAATAACTATCCTTGATATACACTGAGACTCACCAGGTTGCTGGTACTGAAAAGGATCCACCTTGGTTTTTTGGACCTCCTTGGTCAGAAACCCATGGAAGAAGCGATGCTCAGCTGTCGCATACAGGGGAAAGAAGAGCCAAAGAGGCTGACAAGCTAAACCAAACCAAAGTCGCTGACCATTTGGCAGGGAAAGTGCTGGGAAGGACAGCTGTGCTGAGAAGTAACACCCTCTCTGCCAGGGCCGGCTGCTGCAGCCAGCTTGGTGTGGTCATGTACGAACGCACAGAACATGTTGGAGGCTCCATGGCTGCAATTTCAGGGTTGGTGGTGGACAAGTTGGTTGGTTTCAATCACAGAGCCTTGGGAAGAATTGTTTCTTTTTCCTTGATGACTGTGGTTCCCCTGAAGCCTGCAGGGATGATGTATGTCCCCTGCTACCCCACCAGAACATTCTCTCTTGCAGTACAACAAAATACTGCTCAGTGCCTCCCTCCCCCAGGGCCTGGTTTCTTCAGCTGCTGTCTCCTCTACTCCCCAAAAAATCCAGTGGGAGTCAAAGCAGCACAGCACCCAAAGCAGAGGATCCTACCCTTAAAACCTACACTGGCAAAGCCTGGAAATTGCCCTTTTAGGGATGAGGGATACACAAAAATTCACAATCTCTTTCCTGACCATGGCTTTGCCCCCTTAGAGAAGCAGAGCTGTACTGACAGCACATCCACCGGAACTCTGAGTTTATCAGAGCACTCTGCCCCTGGAAAAACCTCCAGTTTAAACCAGACACCATAGTCACTGTCAGTGCTGTTCACCAGGAGCTTCAGCAGACTCAGAACACCCCAGCTGGAGAATCAGGACTATGAATAAGTTTAAGGTGGCCAGAAGCCCCTGGCCACTGTCTTTTGCCTGCACCCTGATCATCCAGGAGATATTATACACAGGAGATCATCAAACAGACAAGGAAAACGAAGCGTTTACCTGCTCACCAACTTTCCCTGGTCGGCCGCGGTTTCCTGGCTCACCCTGCAGGACAAGGAGAGACAAGGCACGCGGGTTACCTGGTGCTCCCAGTCAGACCCCCAGTACAACCTGATTCTTTGTACATCATTTGGGCTGCTGTGTGAGAATTGTGGAAAATCTGCAAGAGATAACATCTTAAAAAAACAATTGTGACTTGAAAGATAATCTAAAGCAAGAAACACAGCTGACGCAAACATGGTTAATAAGATATGAGTTCTCATCAGGGATGTTCCTGAATTTGGGATGTTTCTGACCCATAACATTTCAATCTGAAAGACTAGAGTAAAACAGACAGATGAAGACAGAAACACATCATCAGCAGGAAGAGTTAGGAAAGGACCATGATTAACCAAAGGATTTGAGGAACATCTAGGGAAAGCAAGAGTGTGGACACCACGGGAAGGTGTAGTTCCTGAATGACAGAGGAGAAGGGATCCAGAAATTTCACCTGCTGGTGCAAGTGTCACAAGAATAAAAGACAACCCAAATTTTCCCAGGCAATGCTGTACCCGGATTCTGCTCTTGCAAAATCTCAAGCATAGGCACGTTACTGTCACATGGAGCATCCACACGAAAACCACAGAAAGAACCCACACGAGTGAAATCACAATGCAGGATGAGAGAAATTCAGAGAATGAGAAAAATGAGGGGTGAAGAGAAAAGCAGGACGAGGAGGACAATTTCAAACCCTCCAGGGATAAGGGCAGCCGTGGCAGCACTGGAAGGCCGGTGGAGTGCCCCTGGACAGGCCATCCAGCGGCCACACTCACCACTAACCAGTATTGTCTCCGGGTGACAGCAGCTGTATTTTCTCAGTAGGCAGATACTCCAGATGTGCTGCCAGACCACATTTTTGGTTTTTACTGTTTGAAGAGGTTGTTTTTGTTCGGTTTTCTCTTTCCTTTTGAGTGTGGGTTTGTGGAGCGAACTGCCCTGGGATGGCTCCTGCTGCTAATTAGGCAGCAAAGATAGGAATGATGTGCATTGTTTTAGAACAAAAACGTGGAGAAGCAATGGAAAATAAGATGAGATGATGGAGGGGAGGTTGGTTAATATCAAACGAGGAACACACTTGTTTATAATAAAGCACATGGCTTAAAAAATGCACCATCGTTCTTTTCACTGAAGAAAGCAAGCAGAAGCACCAACCCCAAAATTCAGAGAAAAAGAGAAATCCTCAGTTCCCCTGGTCCTCTCTGGAATGAATAACCTAGGCTTGGAGCGTAGGAAAGTTGAGAAAAGATACTTCCCTCTTCCTTTCCTCCCTTCCGCCCACTGCTTCTCTGATCATGAACAAACTCTTTCCTCACCTTTGGACCATCAGGACCAGGTCTTCCCGGAAATCCCTTCCGGCCAGATCGACCCTGAAATACATGGAAGAAAATTTACATAAAAAGATTACAGCTGCCCTTGGTCACAGCAGTGTGTCTGTGAACACATGGTGCAGCTTACAAGTGACGCTCCCTGTGAATTCAGGGTGCTAGAGATGTAGCAGCCCTTACTGAGGCCAAGGCAACACAAGAGGAAAGCTCTGTGTCTCGAGCAACACCGGGTTTGATCCATGGGGAACATGCCCAGATGGCTACTCCAAGTTTCAACCCATTTCTGACCCTCCAGCTCAATTCCATTACTTAAACACGACATCAGAAACATAACGTAGGGGCTATAATTAACCAAGCCAAGGGCTTTGCTGCTGCCCTTTAGTTTATTATGTGCTGCATTCAACTGGATTTATTCTGCTTCCAGCAGTTTTCTTGTTGCAATGCCAGCAAGGACACCAGCAGCCTGAGGATTCAAAGGTGTTACTTTCCCAGTATTGGCAGGGACTTGGCCATATAAACTTCTTATGGGCTCCATCCCTGGCATCCAGAGAGGATCTGGGAGTAGGACCGTCCCTACAGTGGGGGAAGCCAGGTTGACATTCACAGCTACAGCTCAGAAAAGCAGAAATAAACCTGCAGACCAAAAGGTTCATGTTGAGCCTTCCCTTTGGCTAGAGAAACACTTAATGGTGCTGTCCTCAGGCACAGGAGACACTGGATTTATTATGCTGCGCCAGAAAGGAATAAAAGTGTCTACCAGAACAGTGGAGGAAATGCAAGATGAAACATTTATTTTTTGATCCACCCAGAAGCTCCAGCACAGTTACCAATTGTCAAGATATTTTACTATCCCACGATGACAATTATGTACATAACCGTTACAAAATCCTGAGATGGCAAGCTCACAGATACGATAATATTTTGTTTTGCTTCTTTTAACTGTGTTTCTGTGATACATCACTCTGTTCAGCGTGATGTAGGGGTCAAAAAGGACTCTCTCTCACTGTCCGTTCTTTTTTCTTGCTTTTCCCTCTACTTATTGAAAAATACTATAAATCAAGGACGAAGCATCAGGGCTGGTTACAGAGATGGTTTCCAGTCAATGCGCTTTATCTTGAGGATGAACTATTTAAATGTTAGAGGGTTTTTCAAGGTCTGAGACTTTAAGCAAGTTATAAAATTAGAGTCCCACTCAACACCCTGTGCAAGGCACTTCCTTGACTTTCAGCCGTTCTAGATCAAGCAGTTGGACCAAGCCCTGGACGAGACAATATTTCTTAGAAGGGCAGATCACTCCCCAGACCAGGAGGTTTGAAGCTTTGCGTTAACTACAATTCCATTGCAAGGTCGACAGAGCTGGTAGTAACTGAGTAAATGATGAAACCTACCTCTGGACCAGGGACTCCTGGTGGTCCTAAGGGTCCTTCATCTCCCTGAGGTGAAAAGAAATTAAAATCAAAGGCAAAGTAGTGACAAAATTTGGACTCGCCATGCAGCAAGAATGAAAGGTCTGCAGTATAAGCAGCAGTTAAACACCAGCTATGTTCCCAGCTCTCACATTTTAACACTTGAGTCCTTCTGAATCTTAGCGCAGGCAGCTCAGCATCTCTGAGGTTTCTCATCTCCCTTCCTCATGTCAGGAATAAAATCTAAAGTCAAGTCCTGCCAGTAAAGGCCATCCAAAATTTGACCAAAGTCAACACCGGTTGATTAGGCCTATCATGGGCTGGATTTGGCCATAGGCTACCCTGGACACGCTCACACGTCTCTGCTTCATTTGATTTGGCAGGGATATGAATGCTGTAGAGCTCCCTACTCTTTTTCTTTCTTTCTTTCTTTCTTTTTTTTTTTGCCCCACAAAAAAAAAAAGGGTGTTGCAAAATTTCCCACAGAACCATTTGGCAACCATAGGAAGGTTTCCCTTTTGCTTTCAAATGGGACTACACACGCTGCAGGATGGAGCTATCTCAAAATCTCACACAGCAATTGGACTCGGTCCTCTCCCTTGGCTCTACGCCAATTTCTAATGTGATAGGATCAGATCTACAGTTTCTAGGAGACCTTCAATTAAGCTTCACAAAAATTATCTCAAGTGTCTAAAACCAACTGCCAAGAGAGAAATTAAAAGCGCCCTTGGCAGCCACAGTTCTGGCTGTTCTCATTTAGGTGGTCAGCCGTGGTAATGAAGTGGCACGAGCTGGCGGGCTGAAGATGGGACTGGAAGTCAGGAACCCGGCTCAATGGGCTCAGACAAACCACCCACAATATGCCACATTTCTAAAGAAGATGTAACGCACAGCCTTGACCTACCACCTCAGGTAACAGCAGCGGTAAAGGCACAGTGGTGTGGTCTGGTGCACGTTCAAAGTCCTTCAGCACAGCTTACGTCAAAGTCCATGTCCATGTCTTCAGTCTTACTTTTATGCTCACTAACTAGAGTAAATTGAAGGCAGCTTGGTCATGCCTGCCTGAACCTGGAATGCAGGGCTTCGATTCCCTTTGTACATTGCCTAGAATATTTTTTTTCCCTATTTCAGTGCAAACAAATGAGCTAATTTGCATTAATCCCATTTAGAGAGCGAGCAAAAGAATACTCAGAAAAAGTTAAGAATTATTAGTGCTATTAAACCGAGCTCCTGCCCATGCGTGCACTGAGTATTATTTGCACAACGTCTCGTGACTCTGGACAAACAGTTTACGCTGGCCTAAATGAGAAGAAACTACACCAAAGTCACTGGAGTAACAAGAGGATAATCAGAGGGTGCTCAGGCCTCTGCTGCTGCTATAAAGTATTTGCAGCTCTAGGACAATTATATCAATGATAATCATCCCTTTTTAGTGACTGGAAGTGGAATGAAGCTTCAAGTTTTCACAGGAAGTGACAAGTGAAAGCTGCAAGCTCTGAGATGCTGAGGCAAATGAATCTTTGCAGAAGAGCAATTGCAATTGCTGTACCCTTTTTACAAAAGGATGTTGTCCTGTGTGAGGGAGTGGAGTCTGCGGGACTCACAGTTGAAAGAAAACACACTTAAAAGGAGCAGCGAGCAAAAGCCAGGTCAGGCATGCCTGTGCAAGGGGATGTGCAGGGAAAAGGGCATTAGCACCCGTTCTGGGTGTGTGTGGGTGGGAGGGAACAGACTTTAAAAGAAAAGCCAATGCAGGGTTTAGGGTCAGCAGATGCCAGCAATGACTGGAAGCAAAGATCACAGGACTGGAACTTAGGGGAAGCTCCTCTTCTGCGGTCTCTGATCACTGAATATTGGCATCTGCTTCCACATTCAGAGGGACCGAAGGATTTCAAGTCACAGGCACCATTTCAGTATGCATTCATCTTCAAAATTCAACGTTATTTTTTAAATTCGATCCGCTTTTGGTCTGAGGACACTCACCTCTTGTCCAGGCAGTCCTCTCGGCCCAGGTAAACCTCGTGCTCCTGGCTTTCCCTGAGAAAGAGCCAAAGGAAAAGATACTCAGAAAATAGAAACATAAGCTCAGAAGGGCAATTAAAAGGAGAAAGTCTCCTTCACAGCCATGGGACATCATCCAATGTCAATTTTGTTACAGAAAAAAAATTGAAAAAAAAGGAAACCCTGCACTTGGAGGGACCTCAAGCCAAACAGACCAAGCTGAAACGCTGGCCAGGACAATCTTTAGGAATCTCGAGGGCTTTCTCTCCCCCCACTTCCCACTACTTTGTTTTCCCTGGCTGCTTCCCACCCCACACAGAGCTTCAATCTCTGCTCCACTCACCTTCAGGCCTTCAGGACCATTTTCTCCTGGTGGGCCAATGTCACCTGGGAAGCCCTGAAGAAAATGAGAAATAGTCAGGGTGCAGAGGTGGACTTTTGCAGCCAGCTTCGGAGGACAGCCTCTGTGAGAGTTTCAATTAAAGGCTAAGGGCAGAGACATTTGTTACGTGCTGGCAGTGTCCGTGTGTGGGCCCCCGCGCAGCTTCTAGAGGGAATGAAACAAGACAATGGGAGCAGCACTATCGGTTTGATTCGAGAGCAGCCTTTCCCAGCAGCTCCCGTTAGGTCCATCTTCTCAGAGGATTTATTGCTGTGAGGGCCTCCCTGTCATCACACAGCTAAAAACGGCAATTTGGGTTTTAATTAATCTTTATGAGTCAGCGCATAATCTCACTGCTCCAAGAAACGAACTGCACGCCTCAGCGACAAAGGGAAGCAGGCGAGGAATTAGGAAAGGTGCTGACATGCTCATTAGCTGCCGCCTTCAGCCAGGCAGCGGCTCCTTTCCACCCACCAGCCCTTCGCTGAGGAAACAAAGGAATCTGTGGTTATTTCCAATAGCAACAAAGAGGAACGATTGCTAAGTGGCAGCACTCGACCGAGAGCCCTTCCAGACCCAGCAAAATACCAGAACACTGATGAAGGGAAAACAGACCATCAGTTGTGCTGGAAGCGGCTCTCTAGCATCTTGCAGACGTTGTGTGGTTGCTTATGAAGGAGAAAAGTGACAATTTTCTGGGGGAAGCTGATCCTGCATTTAAGGTATCACTGCGAAAATTTTTTTGGTAAGGGCAGTAAGGGTCTTTTTCTACTGAAATGGCATTTTATGGGGGAAAAATGGAAAAAACCCTCCATGATAACTATGACAAAAAGTGGAAGGAAAAACCAGGAAACCATGAGACGCAGAATGGGTCGTAAACCCATCTTGATCCGCCCTACCTCATCACCACTCATGTACCATCATACCCTAGCAGAGAACGGAAGCCGTACACTGAAAAGAGGAGGGTAGGTGAAAAGTGAGAAGCAAGATTCAAGAAATGAGTGTTCTGCCCCGCAAAAGCAGCTGAAGAACAACTTCAAGGGCCAGAGAACAACATGGTGAGTAGAAAGACCAGCATCCACAGAGTCTGGCCAGTGGCTGGGAGACAGGCTGGGGCTCTTGCCAGGTTAGAGACAATCTTTGAGGACTGACCTTTCTGAACAAGAACTGAACAAGTTGTTACATATAGGACTTGCATGGGAAGATTGGGAAGAAAAAGGCTTGGAATGGTAGTTAGAGATAGGAAATCTAAGTGCAGGGTGGTCAGAGGGTACAAGATGGACAGTTTGTCCTGTCTCCACTTTGAACAAAAGTAGACCTCAATTCATTAAATAACAGTAAATCCTACAACACAGCAAAGCTCTTTTGGCCTCGGTATTTCTGGTGCCCTGGTGTGCCATTGTCCCAAATCAATCCATCTGCTCAATGCTACCAACGGCTCTGACCCCAGAACACACCAGATTTGGGTTGGTAAATGTGTCAGAGCTGAGGTGTTATGGTGAGCGGTGGCAGTGGCAGCCATCCCCTCCCTCCGTCAGGCTGGGTGCCCATGTGGGAGGCAGCGTTTGGCTCTTGCTTTACATATGAATTAGCAACAGCTATATGCATATGCCTCCTAATCAAAACCCTATGGGGGCCTGTCTGTGCATGGCTCGAGACCTAAAAAACTCCAGTGAGGAAAGGAGATAGGCATCTCTAACAACAGTCTCTCAAATGCCACATGGGTGTTTATCAGAGAGCTGATTCTCAGTGGGGTGGCAGCTGCAGGCATCGAATAACTTGCTGCAGAGGCAAAACGAGACAGGAGAGAGGTGTTATCGTGTGGGTTTGCTGAAGAAAGGATGCCACGGAAGTTACCAAAGAAAGAAAAGATGTGAGAAGGAGGTGGTGGAACATACCTCAGGGCCAGGTGGTCCTGGAAACCCAACTGGACCTTTGTCACCAACTTTTCCCTGCAGAAATCAGAAAAACATGGAGAAAAGTGAGCTTTTGTCTTTCCTGTTTAGAAGAGCACGCCCCTGCCAAGATGTATTTCCAGCTGGGCACGGAACCTTCAGAAAGGGAGATGAGGAAGTAGAGGACACTTGGTTACTTACCAGGGGGCCTGCTTTCCCTCGTGCCCCTGGGACCCCAGGCAAACCCTGGCTGCCCTTAAAGAGAGAGAGAGATTTTTTCAGACGACACAATGAAGCATCAAAAAACACGAATTCCCCAGGCTCCAGCTCCCGTTTCTGCAGCAGAGAGAGAAGCACTTTCTAAGGGCTAAACTCAGTCCGCAAGGAGCTGGGACAGTGTCACTAATGTCAGTGAGCTGTTTCTGATAAAGCCGGGGCTGAATTTAGCCCCGAAGAACACATGAGCTGTTGCAGTTAGCTGTGGCTCAGCGCCATGTAGGCCCCAGCGCAGTGCGAAGTACAGCATTAGTCAGCTGAAGTTGGTATCATATTGTAGTCACAGGGGAGAAGTCTTTCGCGTAGAAGTTATGCACGGCGTTAAGTGCTTCACTGGGTCAGGGTTTAAGTCGCTGCACTGAGCAGACAAAACCTCCGAGACTGCAGTTGCCGGACCACACACATTGACACCCATCCCCATCAATCCCATCCCACCACTTCCAATTTCTGCATGAAGATATGGCCCCTTTTATATAAAGCCCCCAGCAGAATTGCTTTTATTATGCGTAACAACAAAATCCATATATTGACATGAATTTTAGAAAGGCGCAGCGTACCCCAAATCAGAGCTATCTGAGCAGGGGTACCCGACAGCAGGATGCAGCTAGTTCTAGCTTCTCATGGCTTAAGACGAGCTGAGAAAGCTGGTGGCCACACATACTGCTATGTAAGGGAAAAAATTGAAGGAAAAAAGAAAAACAATTACCTTGTCTCCTTGGAAGCCAATATCTCCTGGAACACCTGCTCCTCCCTGATCACCCTGGATACACATCACCAGAGAGTTAAAATAGGCAACAGCAATGGCCAAAATGCCCAGGTAGATGCTAGACGGTGCATTGTACAGCAACAGTCTCATCACTAGCTCCATTCAAAACTGAATGGCTGGCAAACTGTAGATCACATTAACTGTAACAACAATCCTGAAAAAAGCATGTATTTCCCAACAATGGTTCTAAAGTGAGAAATGAAACTGCAGGAGAGAGAAAAATATGAATTCCCAAGCATTGTGTTTCTATAGAAGCTGCAAGAAGAGAGACTACGTTCCTCTGGCTAACACAGCCGTGAAGATGGTGAAGTGTTAAAACTCAGCAGAACAGCAGGGCTAGTTTCGTTTCGATGAATGGACCTTTTCTCTCATAAGGCTCTACAGAAAAGCAAACAATACTCGGGGTTGCTGTGAGTGTATCCTAGTGCTGACATCAAAGATCAATCCTCTTCCATAAGAAAACAAGAGTAACATCTAGTAATGCTTTAAGACCACCTCACTGCCAATATCTGGGCTGAGATTCTCCAGGAGGGTAGGTTGGTGTTCATTGGGATGGGGATCCCATCTTTAAGCACAGCATCATTGACAATATTTCCTAACCGAGCTATCCTTCTTTTCCCTCTTCGGACTATCACAACAGATCCTGACTCCCTGGGTAGAAAATAAGTATCCCTGGAGGTTTCCTTAGGAATGATGGACTATCTTGCATTGCCTCAGCCCTGCTGTGAGCAGGCTGTTGGGCCAGATGACCTCCCGATGTCCCATCCAACCTCATTTATTTAGTGATTTACTTAAACGAAGGGTGAGTCAACGACGGGGCACAGAAAGGAAAATTCTACTTGGGAAGTCAAAGGAGGAACGACTATAAAGACTTGGTACACTGACAAGACCCAACAGAAATAACTGTTAGAGGAACTCTGTCCCATGCGCAGCAGATGCCTCGAAACTTGGCTTCCTAGTAAGGGAACAAGCCATACAAGAGCAGAGAGCTGTATGTTTAAACATGCACATGGAAGACATATGGACTCCTGCTAGAGCCAAAGTCTACAAAGAGACGACAGAGAAAGTCAACTTCTACTCGGGCAAAACCCACCCACTTGTTATCAGAGAGCTGAAATAATTCTAACTACTTCAGTAACATGCAGGGGATAATGAAATTGTGAACGGTTAAGGCTTGAGTTGGGAAAGACTTTTTGGAGACAACTTTTTCAGAAGATAAATAATTAAGAACTATGCAGATTCAAAGATGGAAACATTTCATGGATTCATGCTAAATTCGCTTAAATGTTTTGGTAAATGTTCCCAGAACATTTCACTGAACCATCTTCAAAACAAATCTTTTTTTATAGCAAAATTGAAATGCCGCTTTTAAAAAAAAGTTAAATTGATTTTACTCATTTTGGTTTTAACCTAAAATATTTTAATTTGAGTCAAATAACCAGCACTTTGCTTCATCTAAACTATTTTCCATCTATCTTTTTTTTTTTTTTTGGCAATGCAAGGGAATGGAAACAATCAGCTATTTACACAGCTTCAGTTCGGATGAACCCCAAGTATTAGATACAATAGAGATGTCAAAAAAAAAAAAAAATACTGTCTGACCCAGCTCATTTTCCTGCCATTGCCAGATTTCCCTCATCTTCTCTGAATTTTCTACTTATTTTATCTAGTTCAAGGCTTAAAACGCTGAAACCGGCAGGCAACTTTAATTCTGGCTCCTGCCAGAAGACGGCACGAAAATGTTTTTTCTTGAAAGTGAGAGGTTTGCTCTGAAAACTCCTTGTCTTTATCACCTATGCTGAGGGTCAAAAAAAAAAAAAAGCTTTTTTTTTTTTTTTTATTAAGCAGTTGTCTACCGGGACAGCATAAGTGGCCATTGAAATACTGTTTTGGAAGAAATATTTGGACATTAAGAAATGACTACTATAAGAAAAGTTCCCTGAGCATTGCAAAAAGCAGGAACAAACCTTTATCACTGAGCTTTAAGCAAAGGGGGTTAGTGACTGCATGACAGGGAAAACAGTTTTCAAACAACTCTGAGAAATGGGCATTAGAGAGGGTAAGAAGGAAGGAGGAAAGACAAAACACATCTCTTATCTTTAGCTGGGCTCCACGCAAGACTTCTCATGCTATTGCAACAGCCCAGCGAAATGTCATGGCATGAACGATCCATCTGCGATGGCCATTAGTATCTTAAACAAAAACTGAGGACTAGGGCATCCCCTTTCACCTGCCTTGAGCACCGTAAATCTGGAACTGTGACTCAGGGTGTGTGTCCTTAACATGAGGAAAAAACCAAGGAGGAAAGAGGTCAGGAGTGTTTGTTATTAAAAGTGGTGCCGAGATGACGAAAAGGGGCTGCAAGGACTTTGCTCGTGAGGAGGGGGAGGAAAATACAATCTGAAATTACAAACAGGATCTGCCCATGGGACATTGCCTGCGTTTCATGTTTCACGTTTCACCTATAAAAAGAAATGCAGCTTCAGAGACCCTGAGGCCCTTCTTAACCCAGCGCCGCACAGCAAGGGGGCCACGAGGGAAGTGACAGATTTGCAAGAGTGAGGTGGGTTTGCTGTCTGTAGGATGCAGAGGAGGTCTCTGTGCAAAAAACCTCATTTTGCTCATGACTGGACATCTCTTTTTCTAAGACTTTCCGCTTGGCAATACAGGGGGAGCTAACTGCAAAACTACTAGAGGTATTTTACTGAGCTGTGTCCTTCACAAGTTACAGATGTCCTGATTCATAAAACTCCTTTATGCGAACAAGTAGCTAGGATTTCCTCTGCTTCCTCCACCTTTCCTCTGTACTCATCACATCACGTGGTCTTCTCAAAACCACTCTTTATTTCAGGGTTATACAGTAATTCGACTTCTCCCTGTAAGAACAGATGCAACTCTCCCTGTTCCCTCTCCTTGCCTCCATGAAAATACATAAATGGAAATGGGTGGATGACCCATTTTATGGGAAAACCAAAGACGTAAAAAACATCATTAACTTCTGCGGTACCAACCTTTTATGGGGGATGCAGGGGTTGGCTAGCATCGATGCGCTCTGTACTTGCCTGTTTAGCCGCTAGATACAAAGATGTGATTTCTGCAGGAGGAGCGGGATGTTGCCCCTTATTCTAGTTCATGCCTGGCCTCCGCCACACGATGCCTGCATTTGGGATTAATGAGCTGCACCTTGTAGAATACTGAACAAGGCAACGTAGGAAACAAAGTCCAAAAAACAGTGAAAACCACTCTCTCATGGAAGGGGAAAACCCTCGCATTGTTGAGGCAGCTTCCTCCTCCTGCAATGGCAAAGAGGAACGGTAGCAGCGTTTCTGAAGGATGCAGCATTGCAGGGAGGACCTCCTCCCAGGTGGATCAAGGTGGTGACCTCAGTTCCCTGTCTGCTGCCCACACACACAGTCCAGCCACCCTGCCACCATGCTTAGGTTTTACTGGTGTCTGACCTGACTGCTGTTGAGGGAAGGGATCCTCACCTGCAAAAAGACAAACCTGTACAAGGCCACTCCTGTGGACTGCAACCAAGACAGATGGGTTTAACAGGAGATTGCAGACATCTAATTAAATCTTCATCAACACATCCTCAGAAAGGCACTCTGAATTGCAGCCTGGAGCTGGCAGGGCTGGCCAGGTGTGAGCAGTAGGGTTGCGCTCCAGGGACCCTGCGACACCTATGGCTGCTCCCGCAGGGTCCCAGGGGAGTAACACAGGGCACAGCATTGGCAGCTCCATGGGGACGGGCAGGAGAGGCCAAGTTCTAGAGCCAAGAGCTACAACGGAAGGAAAACAACCATCCCTTGCCGGGAAGGGTGTGGGACACTCTCAAAATCCCTGTTCCCCCTCAAACCCGGGCTAGTCCATGAGTGGCAGCAGATGGAAGGTGTAAGGCCCCCAAAGATACTCTTATCTGCCACTAATTACTAATTATGAAAGGTTACCGATTACTGTCAGCATGGAGCAGTGAAGTTTACTGCTCTCTGTCCCTGCTGACCCAGCATTTCAGATGCTGCCAAATGTCTAGGGCTTCTCTTTTTTTTTATCTCTCTTTTTTTTTTATGTTTTTTTTAAAAGATGAAGTTTAACTCTCTGTTTACCAGCTTTCTGAAAACCACGGTGGAGGAGAAGAGGGGAGAGCCAGTACATTTATCCCCCTCCCCTCTGGGAGACTTCTGCACTTCTGCAATAATCCCTCACATCCCTTTGGGAAAAGCCTCAGTTTCTAAACGGCTTTATTAGAAACTGCTTTCCAGAGAATCCACCTGACATCATACAAGATTCTGCCTTTGGTAGGCTGGGACCCTAGTGTAAGGTATTGATTTGCTGCTGGAAGGGGCATGTTTAATAAGGCTGACAGCTACTGTTGGCTGAGCCTGGCCATCGTCTGTGCTGGCTAGTACCTGGATTCATTCATCTTCCACATTCAACACCCTTCGCATATGGCTCAGGTCTTTCAGAGATGGACTAGCCATTTGAGGCACCCACTTACAGTCTCAGGACAGATGCTTGGGCAGCTGGCAGATGGTAGCCCAACCCCAATGGAAAATCATGCATCTTCAACTGATTTCTGAACCCTGTTCACACGCTGGGGTGTAAACGGGACTCCTGGACTCTAACACAGCTTTCTGCTGTATGGGCTGTGCATCGGCTCTGCACGCTGGCTCCTGCAGCACTCCCAGTGAACACACTGCAGGAAAGCAGCACCAGCTTGGAAGTCTGAAATAATCTGCTCTTCAAAGGGAACTCAGGAACCTCATATGCTCGTAGAGTGGTACAGTGGGATGGGTGTGCTTGAGCCACACCGATGTGCAGGGAAAAGGTTGCTGCACGGTGGCTGGACTGTGCAGCTAAGTTCACCCTTGTAATTGCATCTTCATCATCCAGCAGAAAGGGGAACTCTGTTACTTGGGAGGTGACCAAGCTATGAATAAGGATCTCTGCAGAGGCAGATTGCATACAACCACGGTCTGGAAATGTTTCAAGAATGGCAAGAGACAAACTTTCAGAACGACAGGCATAGAGAATAAATAAAAGGTTCAGGGAGGTTGCTTATGTTTCTGGTCACAGCAATACAACAGTTTTGTCTGAAGACGTCGATGGAGGGTTATAATGAAGTCAGAATCTAATGGACAGAAAAAGAATAGTAAGCAACTAGAGAGAGCCTTTAAATAAATGTCACAGCCTAAAAATAGCAATAGCAGCAGAACTTAAGTGACATGATTGGTGAGAGATTACAGAAGGGGCCTCCAACACAAGTCAATCCCTCTGCTCTAGGCAGGGTCCTTCCTGTGACCCAAACCCAGCCAAGCACTAAGTGAACACAGAGATCCTGCCTCTACTTTCTTATATGCGGGATTTCCTTAAGTCAGATATTTCTAAGATCAGCTTCAATTAAAAAGCATGTGGCAAAACAAGGGGGGACAAAGAAAGATTTATGATGTAGCTTCTTAATAAAGGCTGAGATAGAAACCATTTTCATTGAAACGAGGCAGTCAGCAAGAAAAAGGGTCCAAGAGGGTCCAAGAGGGTCCAAGAGGGTCCAAGAGGGTCCAAGAGGGTCCAAGAGGGTCCAAGAGGGCAGGGTGTACTTCCCACCTCGAGCAACCTCCTCCTCAGTCACTTCTGCAACTCAGAAGCCCTCACGTAACATGAGGGCATAAATGTCCCTTCCTTCTACCACATGTGCATTTAGACCACAAGCTCTTTGAAAGCAGAGTTTTTCCCTTGCTACAAACTGAGCAAAAGCAGCAAGACCAGATATCACTTAAATTTCTTAGTGGCACCAGAACATAAACAATTAAAACACAAATGTAAACAAGCTGTAAGAAGGGATGAGTGTTTTTACTCATGGTGCCCAAATCAAAGTGAGAGAAAATAAAAAGGCTTAAAGGTGTCATTCGCTAAAGAAACATGGGAGTGAGTAAATGAATGCAACAGCCTTTTGATCAGTTGGAGAAGGGATGCATTATAAACTGGGCCAACTAGCTGAGCAGCGAGACCAACAAATCAGAAAACCAAATAACTGAAAAAACCACAAAGCTATTTCAGGCCAAATCCTCCCCCAAATGTAAGGTGAGCCGATGAACTTTGTCTATACTCATGCAACCAAGTGCAGCAAATTCAGATGCTTTGGCTAAAAACTGCAATGCCAGAGCTGTGTCCCTTCACCTGAGCAGATGAGACTTGTGACCATCAATGCCTAAGTAGGTCTGATTTTTCTTTACCTTGTATATCCCAGCCCTTTGGCTGTTGGACTGCTGGAAAGGAAACGCACAAGATTTTGGAAACTCGCTCTGACTCCAAAATTATCATTGGTCTGATCTGAGTGTTTGATAGCACCCAGGATATTCGAACTACAGTCAACTCATTGGGGCCAGAGGAGGCTTGAGCAGGAGGGATGGTTTGTCAGTCTTGGATTGGGAAAGGGCTGTAATGAACGCCAGGAAGGAAGTCTGTCCTGTCCAAGGAAAACGCGGTGGGAGAGGTAGCCAGGGAGGGAAAGAAAATGTTTCCTGCACCTGAGGAGGGAAGCTGCAAGACTGAGCATTGGGATTATTGGGGGAGGATGGATACTGTGTCCAGCTCTGGAGCCCTCAGCACAAGAAGGACATGGACCTGTTGGAGCGCCTCGAGAGGAGGCCACGAGGATGATCCGAGGGCTGGAGCACCTCTCCTGTGAAGACAGGCTGAGAGAGTTGGGGTTGTTCAGCCTGGAGAAGAGGAGGCTCCAGGGAGACCTTATAGCGGGCTTCCAGTGCCTGAAGGGGGCCAGGAAAGCTGGGGAGGGGCGGTTTGCAAGGGCATGCAGCGATAGGACGAGGGGCAGTGGTTTTAAAGTAGAGCAGGGCAGGTTTAGATCAGACATTAGGAAGAAGTTCTTCACACTGAGGGTGGTGAGACACTGGAACAGGTTGCCCAGAGAGGTGGTGGAGGCCCCATCCCTGGAGACATCCAAGGCCAGGCTGGATGAGGCTCTGAGCAACCTGATCTAGTTGAAGATGTCCCTGCTCACTGCAGGGGGGTTGGACTAGATGGCCTTTAAAGCTCCCTTCCAACCCAACACATTCTATGATTCTAATTCTGCACTAGAGTAAGGATAACTCCAGGGAGAGCTGCAAACCATTTGGTTACGGTGAAAGCAGTGGCTGGAGAAATACTGGGGATAAAGAGAGCAGTCTGGGGAAAGGGATTGAGACTGTAAAGTCCAGGAAGGTTAATTTTGCTAAACAATGATTTAAATGTTGGCGATTCTTATGATATTAAACCATTCCTTCCAAGGAGCAGACAGAAGAGTCTGTGGGCTCTGGGAATTGGTGTTGAGTCAAGAAACCAGCTACAACTTCTTAAGCTTGTTGTGAAGAATAAGTCCTTCTCTTGCCCTGTCCTTGCTATCTATAAAAGTGAAAAAGCGTTACAGGGGAGAAATGGAAACTGCAGACACAGAAGCCCTGGCAAAGAGTTGCTATAATATAAGGAGAGTGGAATCAACTGGCTTGACACTACTTCCCCCATGTGCAGTTTTGGGCTGCTAAATCATTGTCTAAAAGCAAACATCTAGCAAGAAAATAAAACATCAGACGGGAGGAGGAGAATACACTTAATGGTCATTTTCCATTGCTCTCCTGAGCAATCAGAGCCAACAATAAATGATTGCACCTCCCACTCTTTCAGACTAAATAAATCCTACAGTCAAATATCTGTAGGAGGATGGTTCTCATGACAGTGAGACATTTACACACACAGCTTCATGCCGATTTAGCTCAAGCTGCGTGTTTTTGTGCCAGCAGTACTAAATCATTGCAATCAATGCCCCTCTCCTTTTTTCTTTTTCTAAAGTGATTTATATCAGTTTGGCATAAGGCAATTTCCTCTCGGCAGGAAGCTGAACCGAGGTGAGCCTCTCCAAACGGGAGCAGAGATACCTAACACAGAACAGTTTTTCCTGGGGATCCAGCTGCTCTGCTTGATCCAGTGAGCTGTGCTGCTTTGTCACATCATGCGTTTCCCCCAAATGCATTAACGCAAGCCCATTGTCAGTGTTGTTAGGCCTTCATCCTCCTCCCCATCCCATCTTGTAACCAATATAAAAACATAAAAGCCCAGTGAAACACCAGATAATCTTACAGTTACTATCATCATCAGTGGGAGACAGAAGCTCCAAAGGGGATCTGAGCATAACTGATCTATACTAGAACTCCATGGAAAAGGGGATGAGGCAGATACCATAAAAGAAAGAAAACTCAAAACTGGAGTATCAAGAAAGGAGAGAGGGTGGAAGGATGGGAGCAAAGGGACAGCCAGAGTGGAACCAGTACAATGGTGATGAATAAGAGAAAGAAGCTAGAAAGGGGTTTTTACATGCAAAATTAAAACACAGTGCAATAAGGGAGTATTCAGATCACCTTATCACCTTTCAGTCCATGTTCTCCAGGGTTTCCCATCAGCCCCTGAAACCAAAGAAAGTTCAGAGTGAGACTGAGCCACTGTGAAGACTTGCTCAGGTCTATGACATTGATGTCCCTGGTGGGGCCAGTGGCTCAGACCCTCAGCACTGGCCTGGCACAGGCCCAGGGCCAAATGCCAGGCTGCTCCCAAAGCGTGCTCCATTACCCATTCTTTAAACACCCTCCATGGGCAGGAGGCGCGCAGGGAAAATGCCCCTGGGATTCTCCACTGACTTACACCTACTGCAGACCAACAGTGGGATGTCGTGTTCAACAGTCCTGTGCCTGGGTCAATGGGCAAGCATCACTGCTCTCCGTCCTTTCTCTCAGGACGGTCACCATTACCCAAGGGAGGAACAGAATAATCTTCAGCCCTGCCGTGGAAGAACAAGAGCTCACACAACTCACAAAACATTCCTCACCTTTAAGCCTTTTGGTCCTGGATAGCCTATTGGTCCAACAGAGCCCATGTCACCCTAGTAAGAGAAAGAAAATTACCCAAGTCATTAGGTGCAAAACCAATAGATAGCTGTATGTGCTGTGAAATTCCTCTCCTATCTGGTCTCTGAGTATCCCTGAGGAATTGCACCACTGATTTCAGCAGAAGCAGCATCCTGGCATGAGTCAAGAGTCTTCTAATGTGTAGACAGCCTCTAAGTAAAAGCAACACAGGTGTTTGCCTGGCAGACACGTGAGGGAAGGAGAACAGCTCTTATTCGCATCCTGCTCTCGCCACAAAGAAGAGACTCCAAAGCACATTGACACTCACCACCAGAGATGTGAACTGTCCCTCACGACCAGCCCACCCGTCCCCCCCCGGGTGCTGCTGCTCCTGTGCACGGCCAGGGCAATGGGGCAGAGGGTGCTGGATGCCTGGGTCACGCAGGAGCATCCCGCTCCTGTGCCACAGCAGATACGGGTGTCGGGGAGCATGATCAGACTCCAAAACCAGGAGCCTGGGTTCCTGGATTCACTTAAAAATTAGATCAGGAATTCAGGCTAGTAAATCAATGGCAAAATAATGGAAAATTAATTAAGAAACCACCTTGAAGTCTGAAACTGTGGTACGATCTGATAAATTGTTTTTGGATGTCCCTTCTAACTTTTGAATGGATTAATTTCCCTCTTCCACTATTTGAAAAGTTAAAATCTTGAGCTGGTTTAAGACAATCCTGGAGTGTATTTATCCTCAGTGAAGTTACTTCTATTCTCAGAAAGAATCCACTGCAGTGTTCCTGAGTCTGAGGGTGTGTTAAAAAGGACACAGACCCAAACAGCAAAAAAGTCAATAGTCAAGAAAATTGGGTCACTACCAAGCTCTGATATCTAAAAGTGATATGGGGAGGAGAGAGGAGAAACAGAAGGTAAGGAGGAGATGTCTCATCTGCGTGGCCATTCTGTGCAGCGAGAAGCCAGCATGGCATCCCGTACTGGGATTTGTACGAGAAACTGCAGCGCAGGAGGACACTGGAGTCTCAGCTGCTGCGTGTACCTGCGTGTGCATGTATAAAAGAAAGCCTTCAGCGGCCGGCATTTAAACAGGCTTTGACTGCTTTCTGCCCATGAAGGGAGGCAGTGATATGGTGCACCAGCCTTGCCTGCAATGTGTAAATAAACAGGGAAGGCTCTGCTGAAGGAACGCTTCTCTGCCCCGTCTCGGGCCCGCAGCCATGCAGGGAGCACTGGGCCACAGCCGCCTCAACAGACGCCCTTTTCATACCTCCCAGCATAAAGGCTTCTTGTAGAAACGCGTTTACTTAAAGCTTGGCCCACACAGTTAATTAGGAGAGCAAGAGGCTTTAGTTACATCTAATTCTGCACTTCAGCCTCTCTTAAACAGCGAACCCAAACACCTGCAGGGTGCATGGAGGCAGCCGGGAGCTCGGTCGGTCCCCAGGGGTCTGTAGCTGGGAAGGAAGGAAGGGACTGACCGGGGGCCAGCCTTGAGCAAACACCCAGCCGCCTTCTCCATGCCCTACAGCCCTGCTTCCATGCTGCAGACCCCAGGGAAGGAGCCTGGTGCTGTCCCACAGAGAGGAGAAGGCAGGATGGACATGTCCCCTTCTCCCCAGGAGGATGGAGGAGGTCACTCTTAGATTAATCCCACTAGAGATGCTTCAGCATCCTGAATTCAGGAGTTGCGTATTACCCTGGGACACAAGATCTGATTCAGTCTGACCTGAATCTCAGTTTGAAATTTCTATATGCTCAGAACGGTGCCAACAGACTGACCGGGAAAGACAGCAGCCGATTGCTACTGTTGCAGCAATGATTCCTGAAGGAACAGCACTGCAAAGCAACGACTTTCTTCCTTAAAAGTAAAGCTAGGAAGAAGCTCACAACAGCAATGATGATTTCTTCATCTGGATGGGAAGGGAGAGGAAATATTTAAAGTTTAAGACAGACCAGGCTTAGCGGGAAAAGGAGAACTGATGGTTTTGCCCTTTTCCAGCAAAAAAATTATAACTTGGGGTATCAGTAGAGACCGACATAGTGGATCAAAACAGAGGTGACAGACTCTAGATATCTGGTGATGGAGCTGAATCCTGGTCTAGGACCTGCAGTGCTAGACCTTGGGGCCAGTCAGGGAAGAAAACCGTTTAGCTGTACCTCACATAGAATTTGGTGCCGTTTGGGTAGCTGCAGCCCATATGGGGCAAAACCAGCAGGATCACAAAGCAGGTTAGAAACCAGACATTGCCTGTCCTCATTTCAGATCAGTTCCAGGCAAAACCTCTCCTTCCTGGCCCCTGCGATCTCTCCCAAGCTCATAACAGCATGGGAGGGCAGGACTGGCCACCCCCCGACTCCATCACCTCTCAAAGGATCTTAATCACATTTACCGTGTCTGACCTTTCACCTTCCAACAAACAAATATCTGTGAGATAACAGCAACCAGGTGAAGATAAACCTTTCCAAAAGCTAGGACAGATTTGGACAATACCTTCAATTGTATTCTTTTAAATAGCAACCTTCCTCTTACAGCCCTTTGCCAGGAGCACATCTTTCTGCTGCTGTGGCTAAAGTAGCTACTTTCATCTCCACTAACAAGGGGAAACACAGAAGTAATTCCCGGCTCCATGAAAACCTTTCTGAAGCCTTAATCCCCCATCTGCAAGGTGGGTACACTTGTTCCACCATATTTTCTGCTTCTTCCCCATGGAGTCTAAGGTTTCTGGGTTTGGTGCTCTATGTTTGTGCCATGTCTAGGGCAATCAAGGCCTTGATCTTATACACACTCCTAGAATTTAAGCTATGGAAAGGCAAAAGGGGAAGGTTTTTAACCATTCATTGCAAGTCAAGATTTCGTGGATTATCATAGCTGAGGAGGAATCATTTTGAAAGAATGCTGTAGTACCAACACAGCCCACCACTTTTGGTGCGTGGAAGGAAATAACTTGAAACAAGTACTGAGACCTAAAAATAAATCGTAATCTGTTCAGCTGGGCATTCACTAACCCCCAGCACAGCTGCCAGAGGACAAGTTGCCACCCATCCTTGCAGCCATCTATCTCCTGCTGGGGAAGAGGGTAATGAAGGGTGGAATTTGGCTGCGTACGTAATTACCTGGATTAGTGCTGGGATGGTGAGAGTGCATGTAAAATTCCTGTATAGCCAGAGGACAGACGGTTCCTGCCCACAGTCTCTCCAGTGAGCAAGAACTGTGCGTCCTGAGGTTACTGCTTACAGGGACTTGCTTTTTGAAAGATCCTGGTGTGGAGTGAATATTGCATCTTCAAAGAAATACTCTGGTAAATGTTATCAAAAGGGCGCGTTATCTAGGAATAAGGGCACTAATGGCAAACCTTTAATCCGTTCCCTTTTGCTTAGAAAGGGTTTGCCCTCCTCCAACTCCCAGTCCACCAGGCAACCTCCTCTCTCCCCAGACATCATGCCTCCCCCATACAGACAGTCATCCTCTTCACCGCCCTGCCACAGGAAGAAGAAAATCTGTGTGTAGTTATGCACTACTAGGTTGAAAGGGTTAAAAGCCCCGAGAAGTCAGATCTCCATTTGTTTTTGTACTTACAATGAGTCCAAGGACTCCAGGAGGACCTGGGGCTCCCAATTCTCCCTAAAAGGAAAGACAAACCGACATGGTTATGGACACTTTGTAGACAAACAGAGGCTGAAAGGCAGCTCAGTGTTTCAAGAGCTTGAGGGACGAGAAGGGAAAAGACCGTCCCCTCCCCCTTCCGTCCCCCCCACAGCCCCTTTCCCCAGCCAAAGTGATCGAGAACTTCCATCTTAGCGAGCGCAGCCTCTCCAGACACAGGGCTGCTTGTTGCTCTGCAGTTATTTGCAGGGCTGCCTTCCCCTCCCAGGAGCAGGCTGGATAAAAGCGGCATTTCACTGTGCAGGCAGGAGGGCGGGTGGGAGCCTGCCCCAGGTGACAGGAAGGCATGGACAGGGAGAGGGACCAGGGCAGGGAGAGGGACCAGGGGGGCAGTAAAGCTAAGGCGGGAAGGAGAGGCTGCTGCTCCTGCTGCTTTGCATTGGGACAGGTGAGGTTTTTTGGGAAAGAAACAGTAAAACTCAGGAGAAAAGGAGGACTTGGACGAAAATTAAACTGGGTAGTTTGGGGAGAGGGTACACCAGCTTCTGGCGTGGGCTGATGGGCTCTGGGAGCGTGTTTGGCACATGGGGTTCTCTGAGGCTGCCCCTCCTGTATCAAAGAGCTGGTTTAAGGTGGGGAACCAGCAGCATCCTCTTCACCCCGCCTCATCCACCAACTAGCCATTTCTTTAATTTTTAGAAAAAGGCCCTAGCCTTTGGGCTGCAGCTTGTCTGGGGAGAGGTGGCTCAGCACCTCTGTCCCTGGAATCCTGCAGGGAACCCAGCACTTGCTTGGAGGACGAGCCACTTTTAAGCACACCGCAGAGCGCAGGAGATGGGCTGCAGAGATTTCCTCCTGGGCTCTGTGCCCATTTGCCATCACTCACAGACTGCTCCCAAGCAGAGCTCTTTGGAAAGAACCAGCTCCTCTTAGAGGCTTTTCAAGAGCACCTCAGAGCACACCGTTGCAGGGGACGGACTGCTGTCTGGGTTTGTGGGGCTGGTTTGAATTCTCAGCTTCACCAAAAACTCGCTCCGTGCCAGCGCTCCAAAGACACGCAGGTGCCAGGAGTGCCGGTAGGTGCCTGATGGCATTCCCAGGTGAAGTACAGCAGAGAAGCTGTGTCAGAACCACGCAAATCACCTATCTAGGTCCCCAAGTACTTTAGCAATCCCTATGTGATGCTCAGCCCGTTCCCGCGTCTCCCTCAGTGGGTCGCCCGCTCCCTTGCCGCATCAACAGTGGGTTGCTTGTTAGGGCAAGGACCTGCTCTTACACACCTCTGTCTCCAACAGGGCCTCTCAAAACAAGTGCATTGGAAATACTAAACTTCCCGTTGGCTCAGACAACCCTACCCCTGCTCTGGATCACGCTGCCTACTTTCTTTGACAGACCAGCTCAGTTTATGGTGCACATCTGGTGGAGTCCCCTTCAGTGCAATAAAGCTCCCCTTTTATGGAAAGATTTGCCTAGTGAAAGAATGAAAGAGAAGGGGACGCAATGTGACTAAACGTGCTCAGCCTCCTTGGGTAAAGGGTTATGTGTATTTATTTTATGGGAAGTGGAGTAAAGGACTATTGGGCAAGGACACACAAAAAGCGTTTCATAATCTCAACCAGCCTAAAATTGCTTTTTTATGGCCAGTTCCTTTCCTGCATACTTGAGACATCTGTGGAGCAATTGTTCCTCACGGGTGGGATTTCTGCGCCCTCAGAGCTACTGTAATAAGGTCGGCTTCAAGCTTACTGTCGAGGCCTGGCACTACTAGGCTCAGCAAGAAGAGGGAATATCCCCAGGAATGCTGAGCACAGGAGCTGCACAGTGGCCTGGTTTTCCCAGTAAACTCTGCAGGCTCCAAGGGTGGCTGGGATGAAGCCTGGAGGGATGGTCGGCTCTTGGTCCCACCAGTTGTGGGAGGGACTGCCTAGATCTTCAAGTTATGTCACGTGGGTTTTCCTCAAGAGAAAGGGTAAATGTGGAAACACACGGCCTCATGTCTAACACAAGAGGATTTCCTCTTGGAAGAGGCGGGGGTGGGTTCCCCTGGGAGAGGTGGACAGGACTAGTTGTTAATTTGAGCCATTCCCTGGCCTGGGAAACGGAGGATTTACAGGTGCCCTCCTCTGGCTATCAATAACGACAGGCTGGTCCCTGACCTGCGAGGGAAATCGGGCTCTGTTCTCCTCTTTTCAGTGCATGAACTGGGCACTGGGACAAGAGACAAGGAGATGAATCAACAGTCCTTTCCCATGTCTAATTCCTGTGATTAAGAGACTAATTGGAGTGGCTAAAGCGCTCCGGGAACGGGGATTTGGAATGTGATGGCTCAACAGTTCTCAACAAGTTGGTAGGAGGGAAAAACGCCCCTGCGGTTGGAAGAGTCTTTGGTCTGTCTGGAGGCGACGGAAAGAAGATCAGAGACTGTCGGCTTCAGCCATCCCCATGCGACGGCAGAGGCGGCAGCAGCGTAAGTGCTCTGTGGATCAAACGGAGATGGGGCAGCTCAGGACCCGTGGCAGCCTGCCCGCCTGCCGACAATTTAGCCGCATACTCCACCTAGCAAACCCCGCATATTTGCGTGTTCCACAAACAGACTTTCTGGCATTTTTCTGTGTCTGTGACTCCGCTTGTGACCCTGTGAACCTCCCTTTAAGGCAGCCGAAACAGTCTGTTTTCATTCTACAATCTCCAAGGCACATTAATATTTAAAAGCCGTTGATAAGATGAAAGAAGAGCAGTCCTTCTGGACGAATTAATGGAAGGGACATTTGCTTCTCTGTGATGCTCTGGGAACTGGCATTCAGCTAACATTGAGCACATCTTCTGAATGGAGCTTAGACAACTTGCAAATTTTAAAGAAAACAAAACAAGTTATTTGGAAAAAAAAAAAAAAAAAGTCTTCCTGACCTCCAGGATTCCTGCTCTTCCTGGTGGGCTGGCTGGAAATAGCAATACAATATAGAAAGTCTTCTTCTTTGGGACTACTGATTCCACTCTGACCCATGGCTTAAGTTGACTGAAGGATGGGAAAAGTCCAGCAGAAGTATTCCTTGGGAATCTAATTCTTTCAGTTCACTGCATTTGTGATTCTTGTGTTGAATTCCCAGAAAGGCTGGAGTGTAGCTGAGCTTGGCTTGCTGGTTAGAGTTGCTTGTGAAAATAACTTTTGTGCTGCACATATGACGAATGGGAACTCGAAGACTCTCACAGAGCGGGTTACTTCACACAAATCATTCCATCAAACAACAAGAGCAACACTGTGATTATGTGTGAATAACCAAGACAGCAGGAATTTCAAAGATGAATCAGTACTGCTCACATGTTAATTAAGGGAGAACCAACAAAGTCACTCAGAAAATAATTTAGAATAATTAATACATCTGAGAACTTTTTCAATCCACAAGGGCTTGTTTTGTGAGTAGTGGAAAACACAGCATGTATCCAACTGTTTGGTATTAAGTGCTACAAGAGCAGAGCAAAATAAACCTTATCAGCATCCAGCTGTTTAAATGGTCTCTGTGACCATCCTGACCCAATTCCCAGGAGACACATCCCACTCTTAGAAAGCCAGCAGGGGTCAGATGAAGACCGGAGAGAGGCCAAGAACTCAGGAGCCTGGAGACTTCTCCCACTGCAGTGCTGGGGCCGGGTGAGGCACGGAACAGGGCAGCAGAAGCCTGGGCTATGGTGTGTGTCCCAGTGCTCCCAGACACTGGAGCGGGGAATCTGGCACTTCTTGTACCAGTATTAACATTCACATCAGATGAGGAAAGGTACTGAGCTTCAAGTACTTTAGAAGCTTACTTCTACAGGCTAGTGAGATGCAAACTAAGTGGTACCAGCTTGCTAACCTGCATCGGAAAATGAAATGTGGTGAAAAGGAGAAGAACATGCCTCTTTCTCTATGTACCTCAGACCTCTAGGCAATTGAGTACATGAACCCTCAGAAGAGCAGGCCATGTGCAGTCAAGTAGCTATCTGTGGTGCCTCATGATGGTACATCCCCCTGTCTGTGGGCCCAGGTCTCCCTGCTACATTCATACAAAGCTTTATCCAGAGCACACTAGTCAACAAGGTGATTCCTGCGGCTGTCTCAGGCTTTGCATCAGGCCCTGTGGCATGGACAACATGCTACAACCACTGTGTGTTCATCAGAAGAAACACCCCTACCTTTTCTCTCTTGATTTTTCTTCTAGTCATATCCTCAGGATGAGAAAGCATCTATCAAGACCAAGGTGCAAGAAAGGCAATAGATGGAAACCGAAAGCAAATGGCAACAACACGATGATGTGGCATTTAGAGGATGTTGAGTTGAACATGTGAATTCACGGCATGCTTGAGCAGGGCAGGGACATACATTTTTTTTTCAGGAGAGACAAAACCAAAATGCTAGCAGTTGCCACCAAACTTTAAAGCTTCTTTCAGATCCAACTAGCACGATGCAATACAGTGTGCTGACTACTGCAACAGAAAGAAAGAAGGGAAAAAGCTATCAACTTACTGGGTTCCCATCGATGCCTGGAGGTCCTCGTTCCCCAAAATCACCAGGAAAACCCTGAGGAGAGGAGGCAAACACGAGTATTAGTTATTGACGCACGCTGGTGTAAAGACAGTCAGCTTAAAAACTGCTCCCCCTGCACTCAGTGCAGCGCTTTGGTAGACAGCGGGTCACAAGGAAGTGTGGACCATCCAGCTGCTTGTCCTCATCCAAACCATTCCTGCTCCACCAGCACATCTGCTCAGCGAGAAGCTCTACAAGGCTGAGAGTTCTGATTCACTGCTCTCTCCTGGGGCCAATGAAGGGAAACCAGAAGTACCTTTTACAAGGCTCAGCCATGAGCTGCACATTAACTAACGGGAGCCTTGAGAGGAAGAATCAGCGAGGAGACAGGAAGGCTTTTTCCTTGGCCATGCTATGAAAAGCACCCAATGCTGAGGCTGCTGGACCTGACTTGTTCACACCTTGTCTTGCAGCCTATGTCCAGCCCTCAAGCAGCCGTGCCTTTTCTCAGCACCAGTCGTCAGCCCTGGGCACGCTTCATATGGCAGGCAAGGCTTTTGCAGCACTGGGTAGAAAGACAACGTGAGTGTGTGTAGCAGAGAGAAGGGGTGGAAATCTGTCCTCCTTTTGGTTCGCCCAAGTACTCCACTATGTCTAACAAGGAATATGCAGCCCTGAAGATTATGTTGTGTAGACTACACCCCACATTTGGAAGATCAAACTCTGTATTTAAAGATAAAGTGCTTTCTATCCACTTTCAGAAAGAAATATCCTACTGATTGGCTACTTCCTTAAAAGTCAATCCCAAATTCCTTATGTTCTGGAAGAATTCATAAACCTCACTGCAATGACTACCCTCAAAAATGGATTGTCAATCTGAATTATTTCATCCTGTCTATTAACCCAACCATTTCAACAGTACCCCCCTCTCATAGGATAGCTGAATAGCGTAATGCGTGTTGGAGCCCATGCAGATGCTTAATGGAGCTGATCAAAGATGCTTAGTGATTTCACTCCAATGCATTCACAACCTTTCAGCTTGCCAGAGGAACAACCCGTTCCAAGCTCATTACGGTCCACACCCCAGAGCTGTGAAAGACCATGTTTACTACATGAAAAAGTCACCACAAAAGACTCCATCATCATCTCATTATATCCGATACAAATTTGGAAGAGTGGAGGTACTGAGCCAGAGCCAGAACATGGTGGTGTGACACGTTCTCTCTCGCACTCTTAGACAGACCCTGTGCTCCCCCCAATTCCCTACCACAAACAAATCATCCAGCCGCTTGCTCTTCCCTGTCCTGTCGTGCCCTGCCTCCCTCAGAAAGAGCTCGGCGGAGGGGTACACAACCGCTGGAGTTAGTAAACCCTCTTAGTCACTACACCGACGTTTTCAAGGAGGAAGCAGTTGAGTTTGAGATGGATTGGACTCAATTTTCCCCTAAGCTTAAACTTCATTCAGCAAAGGACTGGCAGGGAGCAGGCTGCCAAGAGCTATCAGGGACCAGCTCAAACATCAGCAGCTTCAGGGCTACTCTGAACTTCAGCTCCAGTGGAAGGTGCTTTGGGGCGGCCGTGACACTGAGGTAAGAGAGTTCTGCGACTCTCCACTTCTTTTTCTTGCGTGTCCCTTGAGATGGAGTGAGATAAAATATGACACAGCATCCACCTCCTTTGACTCTGAGCTAAAAGGGAAATCGTTGTCTGCTAGAGGAGCTCCCCACGGACAGAGCATACGCAGCGCCTAACTCCAGGGAACTTGAGGGAAGCAAAATGTGACAGCCAACAGCAACACGCTATCTGGAAACCCATCCGCAGCACTGAAAATCGAAATAATCACAGTGGACAGAATAGGAAAACTACACTGGGAAGCTCTGCAGTCAAAGATGTCATCCAAGACTTCCCTTCATCTTGAGGGTTTACAACTCCTGGTCAACACAACCAGGTAAAAAGATACTTGGTCAAATCCAAGGCGAGAGATGGGACACCTGTTTAAGACAACCAAAATTCTGCCACCGACTTCAGAGCCAGCATTTCACCTCTTCTGTACCGATTCCCCACAGCATTCCGTACGCACTCCTGAACGGACACAAGCTATCACTTGCTTGCTTGGATTCAACACTTCTATTTTATAGGCATCACTGCAAATGGGAAATTCTTCTGCCTTTTTCCAGCTGGGCACTACATCCCTGAAGCCTGTGCACATGCCAAGAAGCTGTGGTAAGCAACCGCTGGGAACAGCCTTCTGCCATCTAGAGACAAAGACATCAAATATAACAAGAAGGCTGGGGGGGGGGGGGG
>VYZM01021685.1:203088-269974 GCA_013398915.1 Dromas ardeola
GAAGGGGGGGGGGGGGGGGGACGGGGGCTACAATTTTCTTTAATGAAAAAAAGGGGAAAAATAACTCTGATACATGCTGAATCAATAAGATCAGAACAGAGATGTGCAGGGAAAACTCATTGCTCAGGCAAGACCAAAAAAAAGAAGACTGCCTTGGAATATTTTGCTGTTTACGGTCATACAACTTGCCAAGGAAAATATGAGTGTGCATAGACTGATACTGTACTTACACTGCTGCAGAGTTCAGTCCCAGCCTTCAGCACTCCCCCAGCTGCATCTCTCCTTTCTCAGGGGGCAGAGCTGGGCACAGAGTGACCCGTGGATGCCACCGAGCAGCCTGGCCCTGGGGCTGCTGAGGTGTCTTCTGTCAAGCTAAGGTCTTGCCAATGTGGCAAGGTTTTACTACTTTGAATAGTACAATTAAATCAATATTGCTAAAGCAGCGTAATATCATCTAGAGGAATGCTTGCTCCAGACTAAAAGCATTTTCAAAATTTGTTTTAAATCTCTTCCAACATCATATAAACAATACACTCCTCTGCCAGAATAAAAGCGTACAGATAAGAAACTATTTGCATTCATGTTTCCCACTAATCTTTTTTTATGCCTCAGTTTCTAGTACTAACCTCACTGCTTAAAGATAAAGATGTAGGAGATTTGAGGCACTTGGTAACACAGTTAATAAAAATCTAGCTTCTATGCAGGCTTTCCAATCTCCAAGTATTTAAAAAAGCAGGTTATTCCTGTGTTTTGAAGGCAGAGAGCTGAGCACCTGAGGTCACTTGGCCAGTACTACCCAGTAAGCAAGAGATTCGACAATAAAACCCATTCACAGCACCCTGTGACTCTCCCCTCAGAGCCGGGGTGTCTGCCCATCCTCAAGATGGGATGGAAAAGGGTCAAAGTGGGAGGAAACAGAAGAAAGCCCAGAACAGTGTGGGATGGCATCATTGCTGGAACAGCCAGGCCCAAGACACCACTCAGCAGCGAAGCCCGGTCCTTGGCAACACCTGAGCGTCCTTAGCACGCCATCTGCTCTGCTGGCACGAGCACCCCTCCCAGCCTCGGCTCACGGCTCTCCGGGGTGATGGGTGGTCCCCTGACACCTTTTGGCCCGAGCTCTAGAACAAACCCAGAGGAGGAGACAAATGGAAAGAGCAGCTTCGATTCAACTAAGCCCAGGCACCCCAGCCCAACATTTGAGCTTGGCAACACAAGTATTAACAATCTTTTGCACATTAAACAAGCCCAAGGCTGGTGGCTGTGCCATGAAGGAGAATATTTCAGTATCCAAACGGTCTCCAAAGACCCACACCAGGTTGTGAAAGCTTTCCCAACACAGTCCTGTGCACAGCAGGAAACAACCAATCTTCTAAGCCCCTAATGAAAAAGAAAGCACTTTCTTTCCATGGGGTAAGCAGTAGCAGTTTAAACCACAATAACAGTTCCAGTGACCACAGTGTCCTAATTTATTGGATCTCACATGTCTGTAAAAGCTATTTTTTTCCATGTCTCTCCCCTCCTGCCTGAGACTAAAGGACAGAGATGTTCCCCAGGAACAAAACTAGCACTATTCAACTGAAACAAGCAGCCTAGGAATTACAAGCGGACTTCGTTATCCCAATTGTTTCATTCCTGTAAGCAGCACTACCTCTCCTCTCTTGAGCACCGCTCCAGCAGCCTGAGGAGCCCAAACTGAGGGAGAACACATGGGGCAGGAAGCTCATTTTATGGTGCTGGCGGACAGGCAGGTCGCAACTGGCAACCCATTACAGGAGACTTGTGAAACAGATTAAAGAGCCCAGCACATTCAGAGTCTCCTGACCTTCCCAAAGTGAGTGCAGAGGTTTTTTTGGTACAGAAAATCCACCGTTTTTCAGGGTGCAGCTGTTTTTCCAGGAAGACTGGTCCCTGGAAATTATGCTCAAGAATTGGGACGGCAAAAAAAAACACCCTCGTGAAAAACATCGAGCTGTGCATACTGCCCGCTCTGTGGGAGGGAGAGGACATGCAGAGAAGGACTGGGACTGGGAAGGGATGGCAAATGGCAGCAGAGCTAGGAGGAAAAGGCTCGACTAACAAGTTCTGTTGGCCAAGGGCCAGCGGGGTGCTCCTCTGCAGTGGCTGAAGTCAGGTATGACAAAACTTTTGGCGCTGTCTCACAGCTGGGAAATACGGAGAGGAGGTGGGGAAAAAAAGGCAGCTGAATGGATTTCACATTGTCTGAAGGAGAAGTTCAATGAAAGAAGCAAGATGAAGCTTGAAGAGGAGTTGGGAAAAACGCATACAAGCAGATGCTTTGCACTAAGAAAGATCCTGATGCTTCTGTGCTCTCCTGTCCTCACCCCAAGCAGTCTTCACAGAGGTTGCACAGTTTGTCCTCACCACACCCAGTGAAACCGAGGAACCACCACTAGAGAAGGAACTGAGGCAGAGAGAGATGCAAACTGATTTATCCCAGGTAACACTGAGAAGTCCAAAGCTGAACCAGCAACTAAATCTCTATCTTCGAGATCCTACAATAGTGCCTTAATTAATTTTCATCCACACTCCCTGCAAAGGGCACCTTTTCATGCGCCAGGAGACTCCTGCTGAGAGCAACCAGATGTAGACAGACACTAGAACCAGCTCCTCCTGCACCAGGGGATCACATCCCCCTCCACCTCCCCTTCCTTTCTTCCTCTGCTTGAAACAGAGCGGTCTGCCCTTTCTTGCTGCCGTCAGCCAAAGGGCTGCTCCTGGTCTGAGCAGACGCCATCACTTCTTGTCTCTTGTCCCTGGAAGCAGCTGTCTGGTGACAGAGACCGGTGAGACACCCCGCGTCCTTTGCTTCCCCAAGGCCTTTTCAGGTGTGCTCGTGTGGGTGGGTGTGTTGTATGTATACAACATCTGATTCAGTTTAAAACACTTTCCCTGCTGGAGTAAGGGAGGCAGTCTGGCAGCTGCTGCTCCGAGGAATCCTGGCAGGTCTTTATGCCAACAGAATCCTTCTCCAAAAATAGGATTTTATTTTCCTGTTGGCTGAAGGTGAAGCTGCTCAAACCAACCAGCCCTCCTGTCTTGTCTGCAAAAGACTCTATTTGCCAGTTGGCTCGGGCCAGGTGAATCACTGCCCAGGACTGTCCCCAGGGATGGAACTTGCAAGTCAAACAATTTAAACATAAAAAAAAAAAGGTGGCGGTGGGGAAGCAGGGCTGAGGGTGAGAGAAAGCATTCACTGGAAAAAAAGAAGGAGAATAAAATAAACAAGTGTAGCTTATGTTGGCAGCTTTCGCCTCTGAGAGCATTCTTGGTGGAGAGAGCAGATGTGAGCCCCTCCGCAGGTGGGCACGAAGGCAAGCAGGCTGGCTCAGACCTGGCGCTGGGTGCCTGAGCGGCGAGAGTCACCCTAAAGGGAGCCTGGCACACCCCGCGCTCCCGGTGTGCCGGCTCACCAGCTTTAATTCAGGCAGCAATGCAGGAGCCTCTGGCTTCTGCTCAGGCTAGACCTGGGACTGTGACAGCTCTCGTCCCTGGCGAAGAAGGGAGATGCCATCCTCAGCTGGGTACGGGACCGACGGTCCTGCTGCAGTTCTGCTCCTTTGTCACCCAAAAATGAGGTTTGCTCTCTGTCCCTGGGAGACTTCACAGCTCTGTGTCACATCCTCTTTGGATAAAGATTTCATGGCATTTTTAAACATAACTATCCCTCCAGCTGCGGGAGCACAGCCCTCCAGGGCAGGCTGTTCCACCCCAACACGAACAAATGTCCCCTGAAGTCCCTTCAGCTGAACATCGCTGAAGTTAACCGATAGCCTCCCCGGCCTCTTGCTCATCTGCTTTGTTCCTTTTACGCTTGTATATGATCCCTGCCCAGTCTGGGGGGCTCCAACAGAGTGCAGATTACACAGACCCAATTACCTAACGCTGAAGAGCACCGACTCTGCCACCACTCCTAATTATTTATGGCCAAGATTTCCAAATCAAGCAGCCTCCTATTTAAGAAAGTCAAGCAGCTTTGGTGATCAAAATGTTTTCAGACTGAAAAGTGTTAAGTTGCATTATTTATTCTTAGAGTTTCTAATGAAAATGATTTTGGGGCTTTGATCTGATTTATGAATGAACATTTCCCTGAAAGAAAAAAGATGTTCTTGTGCTTAGGAGACCTTGGTTCAATTCTTCACGAGTTTTTTGAATTACAATGGACAAGTCACTTAGCGACATTATTGGAAACAAACCATCTTTGAGTTTGTTTCTTCTCTTTCAGTACAAGTTATGGGCCTTGGTACCTTTCAAACCCTTTTCCCTGTGTTTTCAATACTTTGTTTTGCCCATTCTTTAAAAATGAAATACATGCTAATATTGTCCACCTTGCCAGGTTACTTGGATAATGTAATCACAAACACAGGAACATGTGCTGATATCAGAGTGATAAGTAACCATGCAAGCACTTCACCACAGAGATTTGGGAAACTCCAGACATGTGGAACACAACTTGAGCCAAAAAGAGATGGTGACATTTTCTCTGGGCTCACGCCTGCATTTCAGAGTGGTGAACCAGAACCAGAGGGGAGGAAAGCCCAGCTGCCCAGTTTCAGTGTCCAACTTAAGCATTAAAAAAGTCACTGATTGCTCAAACCAAATCTACTTTATATATTTAGCTTAATAAAGAAAAAATATAGCAACAAATTGACTTAGATGGCTAACAGGAAAAATCCAATTCACGGGCTAAAACTCTCCAAGTAAAAGAGGAGTTTTGTTGATCACTGATTTTCAGCACCTCCAGTTGACTTTTCATGCAAACAAAATGATTAAAAGCAATTATTTATTCTTTTTTAAATCAATAAGTTCCCGAAGAAGGCACCAAACTTTTTGGTGCTCTGCTGGGGTGTTGGCACAAGACAGAGCGAGCTACCGAAGTCCTGTCCATCAACTCCTACAGGCCATTCGTGCTCCTTCCTGCAGCTCATCAGGTGGATTTACCTGTACAAATAGGTCCTCAGTCTGCACATTTTCCCACTAACTTTAGCTGGCCGCATCTGTAAGTACACCTCTATATGCACAGCGCCTACAGCTGAACCTGAACTGGGACACCAGCGGGGAAGGAATGCTTTATGGGTTGCAGGATGAGCCCACCAAGCGCTCAGATGAATCAGGCCCGAGCAGTGAAGCTATGTGGAAGAGTAAATATTTATTTTCTGAGGATATATACGGATAACATCATTTAGGATCAGTTAAAAAAATCATTCCCATCTCTTTCAAATCTTAGGAAATGGTTTGTGGACCAACACACTGAACTACCACCTACATAAGTGGGAAACCACAGTTTATCCCTACTTCTTTAGAAATTTTTCAATTTTTATTACAATGTTTCTTTAAAATGTTTCTCAGTTTTTAAAGAGAAGTACAGCTCCATCCTTCCTCCCTTTCTTTTGGTAGGTAACCTCGTTGACAAGAGAGACATGGCTGGGCCCTTAGCAGCCCGTGTGAGCCATGACACTCAGGGCTGTAGGCGAGAGCTCTTAGGGTATAAGCCTATGTCATGTCTCTTACAAGAAAAGCCGTATGGGCTGCCTTTTTGCACCCCCAAAGAGCCCACTCAAGTCAACTGGAGTTTGGCAATTATTCGTTAAAGAAGAGGTACTTTGAAATGCTGTTACCAGTTTCCTAAATCTCAACTTGTGTGGTGTGGGAGACTCTCGCTTCGTTCACTCCAAATATAAGGAAGGACCTCAGCTGCATCCAAAGCAGAGAAAAGATTGGAGCAAGAAGAGAGTTGTTGTTTATCATCTTAGTCCCCACAGAGAGAAGCAAAATTTATTTTCGCAGTAATTTGCGGTTATGCCAGCCTTTCCAGACACATGGCAAAACATGTTCCCCCATTGTTTGCACGGACAACAGCTGAGACTGTGTAACTTGGCAAAGCCCCATGCACTTACGTGCACCACTGAGTTATCTTAGCCATATATCAAAAGGTTGGGGGAAACTGTAAACCGAAACCTTCCTAACCCAAAGGCAGCCCTGCTTTTTGCTATCTACTATCTCTCACAAGGCAATACCTTTTCATATGATGCAACAGCCTACCCATATTGGTGGGGAGCGCAGGGGTATCACATGCACTTCTAACAACTTATCGGATGAAGAAAAAAAAGAATATGTCGAGACTTGGTGTTCACTGGAGGCAGGAGTTAAGACATTAACTTTCTAAGTCAACATGGAAGAAGACAGCAGACATGAAAAATAGCCTGGCAAGAAGGCGCCGCCGCACTGCAAGCTGAGAGCTGGCAAGGGGGACCCCGCCTGTGGTCAGCTCATGGAGAACGGATGCCAGATTCGGCAGCTTGCCACCGCGCTGATGCTCACAACAAATACTGAGGCTACGTTAGAGCGGCCGCCAGATCACTGCTGGCTCTCACAACCTCCACACTGTGGCTGACGGGCAGCGGGAAGGGAGACTTCTGGACTCACCTATGCACTGATCCCTAATACTTAAAATCCACATGCCACTTTATCGCACATCTTCCTTGACATCTGAGCAGTAATCCTTGGTATTTACATGTTAAGTTTCAGCTACTGAGCTCAAATGAGAGCTGAGTGTGCTACCCCTGTTTTGCGCACAGACAAGCAAAACAGCTTGTCTGAAGTTGCACGCTATGGGGAGAAACCAGGTCCCGTATCCTCCTCCTCCTCCTCCTGTGCAGTCACCAAGCAATGCAGCATCTCCCCACCTTGCCTTGGCAGACTCTGACTGTTCTCACAGGCAGAGATGTCAGCCTTCTTGGCCACGCATCCCAAGCACAAACCCTCCCTCTGTGCCTGTTCCTTAACGGTCTGCTCCACCTGTCAAGCTATCTCCTCACAGCAGCACTTCACCAATATGTTGCCACTTGCCAAAGGCTTCCCAGAGCCTGATGGCAGAGTCTGTGCTGTCAGGAGGTGTTTGCCTCCCTTGCCTGAGGTTAGCAGGCAGGAAACCCCGTGACGACGCCCGACAGTGGCGGGATACAGCTGCGTATCACTCACAAACATGAGCTACAGGGGGACAAAAGAAAGACCAGTAATGATGAGCTAGACAGGCAGGGAAGCTGAAGTGCCTGTTTGTGGTACTAATGGCTTGCTCATGCTGCTGTTACCTAAAACTTCCAGCCCTGGGGATGGTCTGATCCCCTGCTGTTGTTTAACCCAAATGGATGGAGCCTTTGGGCCAGGGCTTTTCTTTCATGAGGCTTTGCATGGTACCTAACACGGTGAGGCTCCGTGTGTTCAGCTGAGCTCCAGGCACGGGACCAGCAGCACCAACAGGTTCTCAGAAAAATATAAGAAACTCTCAGCTGCGTTTGGCTAAACTGTGAATAGACCTCAGACAAACCCAAGAGTTACTAAGTATGTCTTGGAACTAAACTTTGCTCCTTCCTTTCTATCTCTTTTAAAATACTACTACTAATAAAACACATTGTAAGCAAAAATCAGAAGTAAGATAGCACAGCTGGTGCAGTATCGATACTCTATGTGAGAAAAAGAGATACAAGCACACATCAATAACGAAGATGAACAAAAAAAGAGCTCAAAGCTCTTCAGATATATTTCCTGACAGTTTGCCTTTAAGTCTCTTTCTCTAACAGGGCTTGAGAACGTCAAAAATATTACACTCCATTTGAAGCTTAACGTAATCTCCAGTGCAGACATTTCTGACTGTAGCTACCCGTCTCCCACAGCATAAGAAAAACGTATCACTTTCAGCTTTGTGCTTCTTGAATGATGACTAGCTATTCCTCTTCTTCCTGCAGGTCACCTCCTTCAGTGACAGTACATCTCCTTTCTAAAGATGAATTAGGACTGATATATCGCCTGCGCATGCCAAGACAGAAGGTAACAACAGCTTCTCTCATTCCTTCCCCCCAGCACTGTGTGGACCACAGCCCTGCCGCCCTCACAGCAATGCGGCTTTCTTTAATCCTCTTTTTTTTTTTTTTTGCCAGCTGCCTAACTGAACACCATAAAAATCCACAAAAACACCATAAAAAGCCATTATTTTCAGCCACTGCATTGGCAAGGCCGAAGGTTTAAGCAACCAGTTGCTTTAGCTCCAGGCCTCCAGCCTACCTCTAAAACAGGCAGCACATCCAGAGATGTACAAACTCGTGTTATTTCAGTCTCCCTGGTGCATTGGACTTTAATCATAATTCTCCCCCTGGCCCACCCCCGACCCTCTTCTTGCTCAAGAGCTCACCAGGGCCCATACGTTAGAAAGGCACTCGCCTCCTACGTTGCTGCTGCTCTGCGGGGAGAGCAGAGCGGGAGGGGGAGTCAGCTGTTTCCATGACAGATTCACCATGTCCCTCACAGCTCTGCAAAACTTAACTTCCCTGGAAGGGTTTCAAGGTCTGACTCATGTCCAGTTCTTCTATTTTAATCATTCCCTCTTACATCATTCTCGGAGGCCCACGGTGTCACATGCAAACTCCCCCAGCCCCCCACTCCTCCTCTGCCCAGCACTTAATCTGCTGCCGTCTCTCATCCCAAACAAAACTAGGTAGAGAAATACATTTGATACCAACTCCTTCCCTACTCTCCAGAGCATTTACCAGCTTTGGATGGCAGCTAATGAGGGCTACCAAGAGCTCTCCATCGCAGTGACAACACTGAAATGGAACAGGAACAGTAGCTGCGCTAGCAAACCTAATGGTGCGGGGATGCGAGAGACCAGAAAAATCACAGCAGGCTCACTAACACCGCAAACCAGCTGGGAGACAGCACAGGCCAGGAGATAAGTGTTAGGAAGGGAACGAGGTCAGCTGGTTCCTACTTTCCCTTCTCCCAGTGACTTCCTGAATAACTCTGGATGTCACTTAATCTTTTTGTTCGCGCTCGGAAGTTCAAATCATCAGCATCGGTCCATTCAAGATTTCTTATTAAACTTGATATCATGAAACGGGGATGGAGCCAAAGCTCCCTGAAAGAGCCGAGTAGAACAAAGGTGCTCACGCACAGCCGTTTAATCCCTTCTCTAGATCCCAGCCTAAATGCCTCCACGGTTGAGAGATTCCCCGCTGATCTCAGGGGAGCCCCTTGTTTGTAACAGTGACCGCCAGACAAAAACTCTTGCCTGGAAGATTAGGAATGCTAGCCAAACAACAGCTGGAATGCGTTGAGCCTCCCGCATGCTCCGTGCAGAAACAAGGCAGAGAGCAGAAACCCTGTACCTAACGACAGTTGCTTTGTTTGTTTTACTCTGGTCAATGAGTCACTCTCACATTGATTTGCTCTCTGTAATTATTCATCACAGAGGTTTCTGGTGCAACCAGTGGCTTACAAAACTGTAAGATCTGGTACAGATTTCCACTACCCCCCCCCCTCCAAAAAAAAAAAATCTGCTTGACCTTCCCCCATCCCAAGGAGAGGAGAACAGCCAGCCGGGATGCATGTAGCACTGTCGGGATGTTTGCAAGGCTCTCACTGTGAGAACACCAGCAAGAGGTAGGCGTGGGACTCCTGGAAAGCACGCGTTCGCATGCAAGGGAGACAAGGGGAAAGCACTGGATTTTTCCGTGTGTGGGTGAGTGGACATTTACAAGGAGCCTGTGAGTGCAATGATGTCAGGAGATCAAGAGAAACTCAGGTCAACATGAAGGACAAGGTGCAAAGGCAATGAGACACACCAGAGCACGAACGTACCTGATCTCTCCACTGACTCCTGGAGCAAAAAAAACCTTGTAACATTTTGGCAAAGGAAGCACACAGGATTGCTTGGAAGAAGGCTGATGTGGGAAAGGCTTTCCTTTCTGTCCTTTCCCTGTTTCCTCTGCTCATTTCAGTACTTTTCCCACCTGCTTTTATTTTGCCTTTTGCTACAGTCAGCACAAAACCTTTCTTCTATGCAGCTCTCTCAGTTTCACCTTGTATTCCCAGCCCTACCTGCAAACACCTCTTCCTCCTGGCCAAATCTACCTGGTCTCCTTGGTCCTCAAACATGTCTCCATCTGATCTGCTTTGTCTCTGTACCACCACCAAAGACAAAAAGGTTTCTATACAAAAGTGCACTTGCATCAGACAAACCAGGATGGTACAAAGGTTGGAAAGAATCGCAGCAAAAAGAGGCAAATGTGATGGGACTCGCATGCCAGTGAGTGAGATCTCACTGGGATGGGAGATCCCAGAGCCATAACGTGGTGAATCCAGAGCCCTAAAACGCAGCACAGACACCCGGGATGCTGCAATCATGGTGGGGACTTAAAAAGCACATTCAGGGAAGAGGCTGGCCAGAGGGAGGACAGAGGGGAAGATGTTGCTGAAGAGAATCTGAGGAGTGTAAGGTCCAAGGGAGCATTGAGACAGTGCAAAAAAAGAACAAAAATGCCTGTGAAGTGGGCAGAGCACAAAAGAAAGGAAGAGAACAATATTTGTATCTTCAGTTGTCTTCCTGCTTGAGAAAAGAGATATGGAAAGGTTTGTGTGATCTCCCCACTTAATTCCCATCAAAAGATATGAAGGAACCCAGCCAAAAGCCAGATGTTTTTTCCAGTTTCATTCAACAAGGTCTGCATAATAGACGAGGAAAAACTTTACCGGCCTACCCATCTTGCCCCTCTTCCCAGGAACTCCAGGGATCCCCTGCAAAGAAAACACACAGAGAAAAAAAAAATAATAGGTCTGGTTGAGAAAGCAAACAGCCAACCAACAATACAAAACACAACCAGAAGAGAAAGGGGAATGCAAAACAGGCTAATGAGTGCGGCATTGTTCAGGAATCAAAATGTCAGCTACTTGCAGTCAGCTGCGAGAGCAGAAGACAATTAACCTTCACCCACTGACTACGGCCCTCCCTGAGGACACACGCAGGCAGCATCCACACCCAGGGCAACAGGCTGAAGCTGCGCTTAGCAGGAGCAGTCATTAAGCTACTGGTCTGGAACCGAATGAAGGCCACCGCCAAGGCACTCGCTGGAGAACTTCTGTTTATGTTTCTTATTTAGTTATACAAGCATTAAATCAGCGACTCTAGAGCGCAGGGTAGTCCCCTCCCAGGCAGGCACACACACACTCATTCCCACATGCTCCTGGGGCCTCTCTTGTTTCTGGAGCTTGCACTTTAGGGAGAAAAAGGTGGAATAAAAGAGCCTTCATCTTACAGCGACCTTCCTTAGGAGCTCTTGCAGTGGGAAGAGGAGGTCCTTGGACGGGTAGAGATCAGGTAGGTGGGGGGGCGTGGGGGAGAAGAGCAAAAAAGCAAGGGAGGTCCTGCAGAGCTCTGAACGCGTGGGTTTGGAGAAGGCACAATGAAAAGGATGGGGGGAAGGGAGGACACATGGGAACAGCAGCCACAGCTGCCTGTCCACAGGCCCCAGTCTTGACTGCCCAACTTGATGCAACTGGAAGGAAAGCCATTGTCAGAAAGGCTCAGGCACTGTCCCTTCCAAGATACGGGCTCTCTCCAGACACCTCCAGTTGGACACCCAAAATGCTGGGACGCTGTGGCTGGGATGTCACTCCTGCAGAAACAGGGAATTTCCACATACATTCTCCCCCCAGCTCCATCCCACTCAGATGAACTAGTAATGGGGAGGAGGAAGGCAGGATTTTACGTGAAGGAAAACATAGAAAAACTCTCTACTCAACAGTGAGGTCTGATGACCTTGTCTGAAGCCTACGTTTTCCTGAGCTGAATGTCAACACCATACAGGGACACAGGTCTTCATGCAAGGGCAGTAACAGGCTAAAGACGGCATGGTTAAACATTAGGCATGCTCGCCTCTTTCCTCGGAAACAAGGGATAGGAAAGGTTACAAGAGACTCTGAAGAACTGTATTCAAGAACACACCAAGGTTTTCTTCAAAAGATACTCACTCGTTCTCCATCAGCCCCTGGTAGCCCAAATAATCCTGGGAGACCAATGTAGCCCTAAAGAAAAGAGGAAACAAGTAGTCAAATACGTTTCTCCATTAGCAACCAGTCAGTCTGTCTTTCCTGAACAGCAGAGCATCCTCCAGCGTTGGTCAATGGCAGCCGTGATGAAATAAACCTTGAGGCAAGTGTATATGCCCATGGACTGCATGGTGCTGGCTTCCACGATGTAGTCCAAGGGCACATACCCTCACACCAGGGATCATGAGGACTCCAGGCAGGAAGGGGCCAGCAAGAAGAAACCTTACCTGGGCTGGCTCCGAGTGTACCTGAGGGAAACTGAGCTTGATTCAAGGTTAGCAAGAGTGACAGCAAAAGTAATCCATGTGCCTACACCTCCTTTTATCTCTCCAAGAGCTCTTTCCCTGCCTTTGGCACTCACTCCCAACTGTGATGTGAAAATGTCTTGTTGTACCAAGCCCTTCCTGCTTATGTCCCATGGGGGTCGCACAGAACAGCCCCTTCTCACGCAAACACCACCTTCTCCTGGCAGGCAGGGCTGCCCACCACCCTGCTGCTGAGAGAGGCGCAAATCGGTAATGGTTCTGCCCAAAGCCTTTCCAAGCAAACTCTGTTGCACCACTAAGACCTTTTGCAAACACTTCGTGAACCCAAGCATCAAGCGCCCTGCCATTTCAGGCTCTTAGGCTTGGGGTGCGAGGCTCAGCTTGTACATATGTATAGATCCTCTGAGACCAACTGTAAAGAAGCCTCCTATGCACCAACATGTTTCATGTAAAATCTGCTCCTGTCACACGTAGCAGCAGGCTTCGCATTTTCAAGTACGCCGCGTTTCTCTATGGCCTTGGGATCCTGTTCAGCCAGGACACAAATGCTACATTTCCCTTCCCTTGCAACAATTGAAGGCTTGTGTTTAATCCTCTTTGCTCAGCAGTTAGTACAAAGTTACCTTCTGTGCTGGTCCTTTGCAAAGGACTAATTTGTGCCAAACATGCAGAACCGAGAGGAAGTGAATTTCAGCAGGGAGCCCCCTCAGTGGCACCTCACTGTTACAAGAGCCAAGTGTTAACACTGATTTTCTCTCATCTTTCTTTCTCCATCATCGCTAAATCTCTTACTGCCAACCCCACCACATTTTTTTACCAGTCTGTCGCTCTCTCTAGGTTGCGCATCCTTTAAGGATGATACTTAGCTGGGAAATATGGCCACATTAAAATGATGCTGTCTGCCTTTGCCTCCTGAACCCCACGACAAACCACGTAACTCCTGAACTACCTCCTGCAGAATTAAAAATAGAGGTGGGGGTGGAGAAGAGTCCACAGTTGGCTCCCTCAATCCACAAAATGCAGATATCTCACCTTAGTACCCAATTCTGATTAACTGCAGATGAACTGAGAAATGGCTTTCTTGGGTAGCTATAAATATTTCAGTCCTCAGCACCCACTGGTGCAAAGTGGGAAATAATTTTCAAGTCTTGCATTCTGCACATCTATCACATGATAATTACATGAGGTCCTGGTCTGGCCAGAGAAACAGATGCGCCAGGGAAAGCTTTATCACTTGGAGAAGTGAGGTGAGGAAGCTGTGCCGCCTCAGATCTTCCTCTCTCCTGCGGTACATTGGAGAAGCCATCTCCCCTCCCAGCTCAGGAACACAGCTAGCTACACACTCAGCATTTGTTTATTCCTTGCAGTTTTCCTAGTGATGAAAGCCAGCTGCTTGAATTTACTGCATATAGAGAAAGTAGCACGTGTCAGAGAAAGGGGGGATTTTATTGGCTCAGAATCTCATTGTGAATTTATAATTGCAGGAAAAGAACAAAATCTTACTAACAAGAGTCTTAATTGGTAAAAAGAATAAAAATAGTCCTTTGCAGTGAGAATGAACCCTCAGCGATTCAATTTGGTGAGCAAAACCAGGCAGAACAGAGATATTAACGTTTGCTTTTGCACATGGCTTCAAGATGCTGGCTTGCTATTCTGCATAATGGTATAAATCACTCCCAAACTCAGGACTATACCCAGAAGAGCCCATATTCAGCGTGGTCGAAGACCGCTGAACCACACTTATTGAAACTAAAGAGGCCTTTGGGAGATGGGGCTTGCAGAAAGTTCAGACTTTGGTCTTTGGTAGGAATTTGTATGCCATTCTTTCCTCTCCTGCAATGTGAGCTCTGAAGGGGTTGACTTTAAATCATCAGGACTATTGGTGAACTTTGATCTTGGTACATTCCATGTATAATTTAAAAAATTTACCAGTGCTTCAATAAACAAGTGGTGCGCAGTTCAAATCCCCTGAATCCAACAAATTAAAGGAACTAGTCTCAGGATTGCAAAATTAAGCATGAAGTTTCTTGGGAAGCCTTTGGTAAAATCAAACACAGAAAAGACAAATGAAAAGCTGCTTACCCGACTGCCTTTTGGACCAGCTTCCCCTATGGGGCCAGGTAAACCCTAGAACAGAAGGGAAAAAACAAAGACAAATGTGGAAAGGCTTTAGCTTAACCTAATGAGCAGTGCCAGATCCCCAGCACTGTCCCTGCGTGATTCTGCTCTCAGTGCCGAGTCCAAGGCGTATCAACAAAGGAGAAAAAAGGACAAAATGATACAAATAACAAATCTCCCATTGTTGGGGAGCTGGGACTCCACAGAACCTGAGACTGCTGCACATAGTGAGCCTTCCCTGGGGCTGAAGTAGAGATTTTTGATCATAAAGACCAAAAAGGCTAATGCAGCAGGGTGCACGGAGGTTGCGTTACACTTCAGATGCGATGTACAGTGATGCTCTGTACCCAACAGCTCTCGATTCATTTTCCTGCCTAACTGAACACATGCATAGCAAATGACAAACGCATTTCAACACCTGTTTAGGGAACACAGGCAGGTCCTGATGCAGTGAGAAAGCCCCTCGAATTTCTACAGCCCACAGAGTCATTTAGCAACGCAGGTACTGCATATCTCTAGCCCTTTCCAGCATCAACAGCTATGGAAAGAACTGAAGATACATTCCTTGTTTTACTTCTATGCCTATTGCTGCTCACTTGAAGCACCGTGAAAAAGAACCCTTTGAAAACATAATGAATTTTCATGTTTATTGTCTTTAGCAAGTTTCCAGGTCTATTTTTTCTCTAGTTCCAAATGTTTTTGGGCTTTTTTGGAAGGAAGAAAAGAAAGAAAAAAAAAAAAGAAGTAGGCTAAGTCCATATTTTCTTTAGCTGGCAGCACTGCACACTCAACCTGGGATCTGAAAGTCAGGTTGTGCTCTTTCCTGGCTCACGTGTCGTTGCCAAAGATTTCAGCCATCGAGGTGAAGTTAACAATTCTGCCTGTGATGCGCAAATCAAACCAGAGCCAAGCTCTCTCTCCCATAGCGCTGCGGAGCCAGCACAGCTGACAAGAGTAACGAGTAGTAAAATCTCACTAAAGCAAACAGCTCTGATGCTGGATACACACAGCATTCAGATATGCTGAAAAAAGCTGCCTTATTAAAAATAATAATAAAAAAAAAAGTCACTTTCCTGACCCAAACCACATTTTAAGAAAGCACTTTTGTTCTTCGTATGTCAAGCACAAAGATTTCACCCTGCTTATCTGATGGGCAGAAGACTGCTGTGAATTGCAAAACAGCATTGGTTAACCTTGTATGTCCAATAGAGCTCGGACCGCTTCAAGTTAGTCATCTAACACACATCCACACCTGGGAGATGCTTTGGCATGCAAATCTCTGAGAGCCTTTCAGAGTATGAATGGAGCATTTAGTCAGGTGCATAAAACTCTCATCCAGCTCTACCACCTGCGCTCTCCAGTGTGCATCTGTATATTCCACCTAAAATTTGCTAAGCGAGGTATCAATTTCATTTCAAATCTCAAATGGTCTGAGGCAGGGGGATGCAGACTTGTTCTGCACATCTAGTTCACATTTAGTCTGATAACGTGTACATCTGCGTAAAAACTCACAAACGAACTCATGACAAGTCTGAAATGCTCATGGCAGACTGCGTGGGGTCTTTGACATCTGCCTGGCCTCTTATCTATGTACTTAAATATAAACCTGACGGAATCCAATGTTACTGTGTCCATTTTAGAAAACCATGAAAAATTCATTTCACTGTAAAATGTTACAGGGACAGGTCTTCTGCCCTCCAACAGATTCCATTTAGGGTCTTACAAATTCTTCCTCTTAATTTTCTTCCTACTGCTCAGCATCTCACATCAGTAAGACAATAAAGTGTCCAGTCTTGATCCTTTTTTTTGCACGCTCCTCCATTCCTAAAGTTGCCATAGGGCAATTTTTTCAGAATGAAAGCAAAGACTTGGTTTTCTTTCATGATCATTTTTGCAGCTGCAAATATGATTTAAATATATGTGGTTTTGGTCCACGTATTATTTTATATGTATGTATATATATGACTACGCTAGTGAATTTTACTAGATCTAAATCTTTTATTTCAGTAATAAGCCTTCTTCTGTCCCAGGTTTCTAACATTTGATGTAAAATCTGTCTAAAAGCGAAGCAGCTTGCAGGTATGTTTCTTTGCTCTGCTGGTGGGTTTTTTTTTCCCGTGTTACACTGAAGTAAAAATTTGTCAGATTTTTCTATAGAAATCGAGGTTTTATCTATCATAAACATTAAATACTTTCTAACAACCTTAGTGTCCCCCAGAGTTGAAAGACTGTCATTATTACAGCATCTTGGGGAGGGAAGAAGGAAAATACACATAGTCTAAAGGTCTGCACTGTCTTTAGCAGGGCATGTATTTAGCAGGGCATATATTTAGCTACCTGCACACCCAAATCCCTAGTCTGTGCACAGCACGATGAGATTTACTGCACCTGCCTGCCAGGATAACCTTTGGCACCTGGGCTTCCGTCTGGTCCTCGTTCGCCCTTTGGAGAGAAAAAAGAAAAGGCACAGAAGGTAAGGTGAGTGTCACTCTGGGGAAGCCTTTTTAGCTGTTTCATTCTGTGAGCCGGGGGGAAAGCGGGGTGGAATGGATTAACCCGATGCAAATTTATAGAGAGGAAAAAAATATTAACTGTAGACAGTGGAATAAATTAATGCAGGGGGAAAAACACACAGAAGCCAAGTCAATAGGATGCATGCATTAAGCAAGTGTTGCTGTTTCTCCTTCTCCCTCCATCTGCAGTGAAAGCAGCAGATAGTTCGAAACAAGGGGGCTAAGAGAAGGTGTAAGGCTGCATCTATATCTGGCATATGGAACCGTTTTACTGGTGGGGAAGCACTGCCAAAATTCTTCGAAACTAAATGGATTCATGTATAATATCCTTTAACATCATTGCTAACAGGGCCTGCTATTCATTGCCTTTTTTTTTTTCCTGAACTGCAAACACCAGACTTAACCAAATAAAGAGGGGGGAAAATGGGGAGAGGGGGAATGGGCTTTGGGAGGGGAGCTACATGTTAGTACTTAATATGATGTGGTTAGTAAACTCCAGGTGAAATTAATGTAAAAGGAAAAATAAAGGGGGAGTAGGGTAAGCTGGTATTTCTTCCACCACATAAACTTATTGTGGTTGAGCAATAAAAAATTAGAAATTAAATTTAGAAACTCCAAGGCAGTCTCCTCCCACCAACCTGCTGATGCCCGGTCAGTGTATGCGCACAGCTGCCGGCAGTGCGGGAGTTCACTCTGCATCCCTCTGTGTACCAACCCGCCCCTGAAAGGAGCTGGCTGTCCACACTGAGCAGGCTGTACAGGATCCAAACTAGCCTCAGAGGCAGCACATCCATCCCTCTTTAAATGTTTTGGAAACTGGGAAGACTCACCTGGTCTCCAGGGTGACCTGGTGGTCCAGGGTAACCTTTATATCCCTGTAGAAATAGGATGGAAAAGATGAGTAAGAAGAAAAAAAATAAATCTGTTTTTAGTTTGAATTTCTCTTTGCAGGTGGGAGTGAAGTTCTAGGGAGAAGCAGGTCTTTAGGTATGGGATAGCACTGCACAATCACGCAAACATTTAACGTGCTGCTTTGTGCTTGGATCACCCAAATACTGCTGATGTTCCCAGACGATGCTGCAACGCGCTGGGGCAGCAGCAGCCAGCGCCTGCTGGGGTCTGGCCTGCGGGCTACTGGAGAAGACGGACTTGCTCCATGAGCAGACTGAGAGTTGCATCTACACTCGTGTCTCTCTATCTGTAATCGACACCTTTAGCAAAGCTATCCTTAATCCTTAGGAAACCACAGGCTTGTAGGGTAGAATGTTGGCTTTGGGCAAGTGGGGGGATGACACAACATGAGTAACTCGCATTTCAGAGCTCTCACTTTTGCTTTAGAACTTGAAATGCCATAGGAAACACCAAAATAACCATTTACTGTCACAGGAAACTTCAATTTTGTTTCTAGCTTGAATTTGTCTAGCTTCCAGCTTTTCTAATCTAATTAATTACAAGGTATGACAAGATCCAGAGTCCTTCATTATGAAGCTCCTGAAAACAGTGAGCAAGCTGTCTCCTACCCTGCTCTCTGCTGAATTAATTAGAATGAGTTTCTTAATCCAGCTTGCTAGCTGGCAAGTGTTGTGGGCTTCAAATCATTCTCGCAGGTCTTTCATAAACCTGCTTCAGTTTTTCAGGTTGGTTTTTTTTTTTTTTTTTGGAGATGCAGACACTGGAGCAGGACAAAGGTAGCCTGTTCAACTGCAGGCTGATCAGTATGTATTTTAAGACAGTTTGCTTTCTCCAGGATTTACCTAGAGCTCTCTTCAAACACTGAGTAAATTCTGCAAGTGACGGGCACTTCAGATTTTTTCCCCCTCTCCTTTATTATCTTGCTTCAGCTATTTAAAACAAACTCATTTCCATCAAGTGGAGTCAGAGCAGATTAGAAGATTAAATTCAGTTACAGAGACTGTTTAGCTGGCCTACAAACAAGATGTTCTGGTTTCAGCTGGGATAGAATTATTTTTTTCTAGGGGTTGCTGTGTTTCAGATTTGGTATGAAAGGAACAATAATGCATATTGTCTTAGTTATTGCCAGGCGATGTTTATATTTTTCAAGGACTTTTTTCGGCTTCCCATAGAAGCTGGGAAGGAGCACAGAGAGAACGATGGAATGGCCAATGGAATATTCCGTACATAAACGTCATACTCAGTAGATAAATGGGGTTAGCCAGGAGCAGAGGGTACTCGCAATCCCTGCTCGGGACGGTGCCAATTCACCAATTTACTGGGTGGTGAGAGTGACTCGTGTCTTGTATATTATTTTACCATTATTATTATTGTTCCTTTTCTGCTATTGTTCTATTAAACTGTCTTTATCTCAACCTGTGAGTTTTCCTCTTTCCCTTTCCCCTCCTTTTCTCTCTGCCCTTCTGGGGGAAGGGGGAGAACTGCGTGAGTGCTGCGTGGCCCTGGCTGCCGGCTGGGGTTAAACCATGACATAAGATTAAAAAGAAAGGGCAGAAAATTTACCTTGAAACAAATGGGGACAGAAAATAAACAAGAAACAGTCTTTGCACAAATATTACAGAAATAAACTGCTTCCAGGGCGGGTTACAATTGCTAACTGAACTCAGTCTCTGCTACTCACCCCGTCCCACACCAGGGCTCCGGGCACACATCGCCCGTCTGCGAAGCCACACGGGAGCATCCCCCTGCTCGGGAGGCCAAAACCGAACCCTGCTTTGGCCAAGGACTTGGCCTTTTGCTTCGCTCACCAGATGAACCCGGGCCTGTTTCTGCTCCCAGGTCCACACCTCTGCTTAACAGCTTTTTTATTCTTCCCATGGGCTATTCTAAACCTGCAGCCTAAGCCTTCGCTGGCGGAGGTATGCAATGCTCTCAGCCATCCTGGCTACTACCCACTCCCCTTTGCATTCCTCCTTGCTCATTATTTCAGACATTTTGGCCTGGAAAAATGTTGATTCCCTTTTTACCGATTCTCTCCTGCTTGAACCTTGCTTGATGTATCACAACCTGGTCTTTTGACTGAGCTGCACCCCCTGAGGAAAAGGTGGCTGACCTAACAGACTGTTTGGCTACTGGCTGGCCCTTATTTGAACCACCTAGAAGGTCCTAAGTGCTGTTAGTGCATTTCAGGCAGTGGCTCCTAATTGGAAGCGTCTCAGCAGCTCTTGGAGCAGGACCAGCAGACAGGACTCCCTGCCCCTCTCCAGGAATCTGCTCCATGAGATCCTCTCTTGCTTATCCTCTCACTGGCTCCTCGACAGAGGCTCAGCATCAGCAGAAAGGAGGGAGGATGCTCCACCTGGGTTGGGTGTCTGACCTGAAGGTGAAGGCATGTTGTGAAGGTCCAGACCCACCTGGGTTAGGAAGGCCCAGTATTGGTATTGCCTGTCCCTGGAGCATGGACCACCAGGGCGTGGTGCAGATGGAGACCGTCTGTTCTGCACACCCCGCTCCCACCCCCCCATCACCTCTTCCAGAGAGAGCTGCCAACAGAAGCAGCCCTGGGTTCAGCACCTCCAGACCTGCCCTTGGACTTAGCACAGAGCCCACGGAGTTTCCTCCTGGGACCTCTGCCCAGCTCCTCCAGCCACAGCCCAGAGCAGGAACTACCTTTGGCTCCAGACAGCTGGAGCACCTACTTCCATGGATACGAACACTTAGAGATGTCTCGCTCCCTTCATTGATAAGAAAGGGGTGTCCAGCTTGGTTGCTCCAAATCATTCTGCTCTGATTGGGTTCCTGCAGGACAGGCTTTTCAAGCCTGCGATGTCCACCCAGAGCAGGTGGTTAGATGAGAGCCCCTTGAGGTGCTCAAAGCATGCTAATGTCTGAGCTAACGTCTGCACCAAGCACTGCATTGCTATCTCTATAATGTTAAGTGAATGGCACTTAAGTTAAATACCTAGACACTCTACTACTGTTGCATCCTATTAAATGTCCTCCTTACTACATATAATGAAGTCTGGGAAGCTTCAAATGTGTGTTTCTTTATAGTATACTCCAGTTATTTCTGTCTCAGGTTAATTATAGTGAGGCGAAAACAGAAAAGCTTGTGTATGCTGAAGTCGGCTGCGATGTGAAAGTATTTACCTGCTAAAATCCTCTTCAAATAGCACTAAAATGACAGGGCAGAGGGTATGAAAACAACTGCATTTGCTCTTTTATCCAAACACTTCCTGATGATTACAGAGTGCTCAACACAAAGGGCTGTGATTTAGAAAGGAAATTGCACTCCAGTGAAGGATTTACTCATCTGTGATGATATTTATAATCCCTGCTCCTCAGCTAAAAAGGATCACCCTGCACTTTGCTAGGAAACGTGAAGAGTAAAGAGCCCAGCGAATGAGATCTGTATGACAGGATGTGTTTTGAAGCACGGACCGATTCCCAGCTCTGTCTTTACTCCCCAGGTGACTTTAGTGAAGCTTTTTCTCTCTCACTGCTGCAGTCTTCTACAATCTTGCACTTTGCTACAGCTGTTTTCTCCTCCACAGCATTTGAGGCTGGGAGCAATGATGCAGTGCTCTGCTGAGAGGTATCTGCAAGGCAGCTGGAGCCTGCAGCCCCCAAACAAAAGCCAAAGCCCACTGACACCTCGTGGGCCCCCGAGAGGAGTGGACAGCCAGATCCTGCCACCATTCCTGAGAACTCCTGGTCAGCAAAAGCAACATTTGCTCTGCGTGGAGAGGATGCGAATTACACCTGCTGCTTGAAAGGCAGTTTCATACACTCGTAGATGGGCGCAGGCAAAATGACTTTGGGGGTGCCCTGAGATCAGACTCTCCAATCCTACAACGAGCAAAGGTCTGCATTTCACAAGGCACAGCGGTGTGGGCCGCACTACCCAAAACCATATGCTGCTTGGTTGTGGCTCCAGCTCATGCTGCTGAGCCCGTTGTTTCATTCATTAGTGGGAAAAGGATTTTGTTTCCCCTGGTGAAATATTTTGCCTACTTGAAAGTTTCTACATGGCGTTTTCAGATCAAAGCCCTTGGAGCTCTTTTCACAGTCCCTCCATGGAGTGAGCGGGAGGGATGTCCATTTCCAAGGCGTTGCTGTTTTCTGGTAGCCAAGATGTGTTGCCCACCTTCAGCCAAACACCAGCATATTTTCACTGGGAGAATGCCAGCAGGGAATCCAGATAAAAAAAAAGATTTTTTTTCCAAACATTTCTCCAACAGCTGTAAATTTTTTCTTAATGCAGGATGCTAATAAAAGCCAGGTTACACCAAAAACACTGCCAGACTAGTGCTACTGGGAGGTGCTTTTTTTAAGCTGCACCAAAGGAAAAATTTCAGCGTCCAACTTGCTCGTTACTTGAAGAAACAGAAGCATACCCCTGCCTTCGCCCTGTCCTGGGGGAGCTGAAATCAGATGTGAAGGCCATGTGCTGGACTCAGGAATGTTTGTTCAATCTCCTATTCCTTCTCCCCTTTTTCCACTATGTTAGTCCGTGCACTCCTGACATTGCATTTTGCTGATCGTAACCACAAGGTTGTGTTTTATGAGCTGTTATACCAGGAAAATGGTATTATTTGCACCCTATTTGTTAGAACTTGTTTGTGACAGCAAAAGATTGGTAATTAATCACTCTACTGGTCATAGCTCCACACAGCACCCCAAGCATGACCAATCTTGGGAGCAGAAAATTGTACCCTGCCCCTACTCTTGGCAATTTGATTCCAATATAAAGCACACAACAAACAATTACGGAGGGGGAGGATTTCTTTCAGCTTCCTCCACACCTTCTTTCTCTCCCCCAAGTCTTAAAGCATACCTGAGTAAGTGTTTGTGTGCAGCTAATTGGCCTGAGGAACAGTATAACTTCAAGGGCCCATTGACCGATGAAGTGATTGAAACAAGATGCTAATTTTAACTGTTCAGCTTAGCTATGTCAATATTGGCTCATTGGGAAAGGAGTCATGTCCACTGGGCCCAGCTATTCAAACAGCTCCCTGCAACAGGTCCAGCTTCCAAAAAACCAAACCAACCTACCAACATGGCCTGGAACTGGAAGGTCAACTAAAATGTTCTTCATATATAAAAAGTACAGACGGCTGAGGTGTTGCTGTGCAGACTTGCACGCAGGAATACAAGCACACACACTGCTGCAACGTGAAGGCAGGGGTGGATCTTGTACTCCATCCTTATATATCCTTTTCTAGGCATAGGTTTGCTGTTCGTGATGTTAATGTTGTTGAAACATCAATACGGAAGCAAATAAAGCAAAACCTGCCTAGTGCTGTCAATCTCCAAGCAAAATAGAGAGAAGGCATTCAGATATTTTGTTTGAAATGTGCTTTACCAAGAGAGACAGTCAAGGTTGCCTTGGAATGTCTAAACCTGTTCTGAATCCAATTGATGCCAGTTGTAGATCCATTTAAGTTAACATATGGGCTGAACCAGATCTAAATTCAGCTTCCTGATGAAGACCCAGTGTCAGGGTGCAGAAGGACGATGCAGTGCAGTAGGACATGGAATACAAAGAAGGAACAGAAATCTGGATCCAGAATTTCATTTCATACTCTTACATAGCCTCGTTGGTACTACCTTTAGGCAGTTGCTTCAGCCTACGTCCCAGTTTATACACTCACGAAACAGGCATAAGACTTTTTTTTGCTGGGTACTAGGACTTAATTAAATCTTTTAGGCAGAGTCAGAGGAGAAAATTATTAAATAAAAATACTGATCTAATTCACTAGAAAAAGAATACTCTTACCTTTCTACCAGGTGGTCCAGGGAACCCAGTCAAACCAGGTAAGCCCACATCTCCCTGTAGGAAGCAAGCAAGTTGAATTAGTTCTCAATAACATTTTCTCTATGCAAAGCAAACTGCTCCTGAAATTATTTTGCCAACAGTAGCAAATAAGTATCAACAGTATTGATATTTCTGATTTTAATCAGAACTCTTCAAAAACTGACTGGATAAGAAGTGTAGATTTAAACAACATCTCTATTAACTGGCTCATATAAATAATAATCCCAGTTAATCAATGGCAGCTGCTGCTAGAGTCCAGCTTTTTGCCATCAGAATGAATGCTTTTTTTTTTTTTTTTTCAATGATTTCATTCAGTCACACGCTTCATTCACCTGTCGATAGGCAATTAAATAGCCAAGGCAAGAAAAGTTTAGCTTTTAAGTGCAATAAGAACAGCAGGTACCTCCTGCCAAACCCTGTGATTGTGCTCACACTGCTACCGCACTGGCTCAGCCCATGGCTCCCGTTCAGATGGCGCTGACGGCATGGATATATGACACGGATTGAACCTTTGCAGGCTGCTGGTGGGAGGGTTTTTTCAGTGGCCTGTACTTTTGAAAAGGGAGTGCATCACATCCCAGCTGACATACCCAAATCATCACAGGAACGGAGAAGCGCATTGCTGTGAGACCTCTCTAACATCCAATCCTTTTATACAAGCCCATTTTGGCCTCCTCTGATTTGGATCAAAAACCCCTTTAGAGTGTCTAACACTGTGCTGTGCCTGCTTACTGAAAATGCATTTGGAGTATCTAGCTTGAAAATTAGGCGTCGCTCCAAACTCCTGCTGGAAACTCCTTGTTTCTATTACTGCGAACAGGAATAAAGCCTTGTTAACATGAGCTAAAAGCGATCTGGATCTCTCCCTTCCTTACACTGAGCATGTCTGCAAGAAAACGGTTCCAGACTCTGTGGGTGGATGATTTCCATGTGATGCCATTCCGATGTAGCGTACCAGAAATTTCAAAAGCCATCTCGTGCTGTTAAGTTAAAAGCACCAATTCAGACTTAGCCTTCTCAATATTTTCTAGCGTCACCCTCCATCTTGCATTTGTGTGGCTTGCTGTGCGTCATGGAGGCAGCTGGTTTCAAATGGAGGGCCTAAATTCTTCATGGCTGATGCTTTCTATTAGCTGTGCATTTATAGCAAGGCTTATGATGAAAAGAAGAGAACCAGGCCCCTTGCCTTGGACATGAGTTATGAAGTATTGTGCAGGCACCACTGAAAGAACTAATTGAGGTAGATGTTGTGGAGCCCTGATCGCTCTACTATTCATTTCTAGACTTCTGTGAGGCCTTGTTGCCTCAGTAAAAATCGCTCAGCTGTGAAACAGCAAAAACAGGAGGTGTAATTTATTGAAAAGAATTAGCAGAACTCTGATACTTAACAGTTGCTGAATCCAGAAACCAGCTACACTTCCCAGTTGTGTTGATTTTAGTAGATCTTGGTGGAAAGGCCGCTGGTTATGACACAGCAGGGTCCGTGGGTTGGCAGTGCAACTGTGCGAGAAGCCTCCCTTTCTCCACCCGCGGGACAGCAAGGCTGCTCTCAGAGCACCGGTCTGCTGCGGGCTGCGGTCGGGACACGACACAAAGCTCTGCTTCTCAGCCCCTCGGCAAGAACATCCTCTCCTTTGCCTTCAAGGCTTTTATTGCTTACACTGGGATTGCCTCTCTCCACAGCTGCGTGCCCAGAGCTGGCAAGGTGCGGCTGTATCTCATATGTACTATTTTAAATACTTAAGTAGCCGTGTGCCTGCAGCAGCAGGGACTTAAGTTTGGGCTGCAGATTGTGCATAAAATGAATAAACACTTGGACAACGAAAAGCTGTGTCAGCAGGCACTTCAGTTCACTGTGGTCAATACCTCAGCTAACCCTCTTTAGTCCTGAATCTGGGGTCTAAGTCTTAATTTTCAGTCCTAAATCTACTTAAATAGCTGCGATGCTTGTGGCTGCAGTATGGGCTCCCTCCATGTGGATGCACAGGGCCTAAAGCTGCCTGAGCACTCTGGGCAAAACATCTTACCTTCTGTCCATTGCGAGCTTTTCCAGGCGACAGGCCAGGATCACCTTTCTGACCCTGAAATGAAAAACTTAAATTAACGACATAATCCAAGGACCCAGCCCATAGATGCGGTTTTGCTTCCACCAAGCCTCCAAAATTAGAAAAACATTTTGTTTTATCTCTCTCTTGCCCTGACATCCCCAATGTATTAAAGTCCCTGGGTATGGCTGCTTTGCTGGGGCTGGTTTTGGTGACTGATTGCTGCTGCTAAAGCGTTGAGTTTTAAATAGTATTTGACAGTATTAAATTGACTAAAGAAAGGACAACTGGAAGAAGGCAATGTCAGTACTTTTGATACTTATTAGACTAGACAGCTGTGATTTCTTCCTTGTCTACAACTACCATCACAAAAATAATTACCAAGCCTATTACTGTGGCTAAACCATCCTTCTTAACAACTTGCTAGATGCTGTTGCTTTTTTAACTGTGGAGAACACATGAAACTGCAGAGGAAGTTACACTAATTAGACACTACCAACAGCCAGAGCAATTGTGAGGCTTTCAGGCTGGCAGAAGAAAGAGGCACACTTTATCTTAAGTGGCAGTATTCCTTATTTTCCGTCTTAACAACCGTGACGAAAGGAATTACAATTTAAGACTGTGATCTCCTGATGAACACAGGCTGGAATTTCAGCAGCATTTGAACATCTAATTCCAGTAGATTCCTTTGAAAATCCCAGTTCAAGTTCTTAGAAGATGGAAAGGTGATGTGTGCACCTAACGGGGCGAGAGATAGAAGTGGGAAAAAGTAGAAGGGATTTGAAGTGTGCCAGATTCTTTTGGCAGGGGAGAGGTAAGGCTCAGCAGCACACAAAGAAGCCTAGGTCTGTATAACATCTCTTCTGGCACAGCAAGGACACAGGAATCCCAGTATCAGGCACCAGCCGTTTAACACCCCTGGGATCATAAACAAGTTGCAACCTCTGTGCTCCACATCAGCAGCACAGGATTCAAAACCAACCACCAAGCACAGGACAGTTGAGAGGGTTAATTAACGCTTGTCAAGTGAAGGGCTTGGAGGGAAGGGGAGATCCTACAAAGGAGTTACAGTATTTATTAACTGGCATTTCTCACTAGCAGCACAAAGGTCTAATTATAGCCAGCTGAGCAGCTTTTCCATGCAGCCTCACTGCGACCACACTCGGCAACGTACTTCCCACCTTGCAGAGAGTGTAAATCTCCCTTTCTCCTCCTCCACCATCCACCACAAGCTGCGAGGTTCAGGGAGTGAGACTACTTGGCTACGGACTGTAGGGAGCACTGCTGATTCAAGGCAGATGCATCTGTGCGAATTCTGAATGAAGGCTGCCTGGTTTCCAAACAGTAAATGAAGTCATGCAGATAATCTTGCTTTGCATGCAGCTGTTATCAGGGCAATTCTCCCGCTCTTTGAGCTTCAGAGCGGTCAGTGGGTGCTACAACTGCTTGGAACAGATTAAAGCAACCCTCAGGATCGCTGGGTATTAATTTCTACTCTGCAAAATTAATTTCTTGCAGCAGGTAGACACCCATCACTCCCCCTAAATCTTGCCAATGCTCCTGAGCCATGTAAAGGAATACCAGCCTCTTGCATTTTTCCCTGGGAAGCTCCAGATTACATTAGCAAAGACCGTGCTTTACATCACGGTTCTGTGTTCAACACAGATGAGACCACCACACAGGTGGAGAACTCAGCCACAAGCAGGCTCACACTTCCCTCAGGTTAATCAGCAGGACGGCATCAGAGCCAGAGAGAACAGATGCCTGGATGCAGAGGGCTGGAATTGTGGATTAATTGCCTAACTCTTCTCGCACAGCAACTACAACATGGGAATTAGCCTAAGCCTTGTCCATCACTAAGCCATGGACCTTGCCTGCAGGCTTCTCTCCTTCCCATCCCAACCGACTGAGCCCAGTACTTCCTCTTGTAAAGGAAGAAATTGTTCTCTTCTATTTTTTGCCTACCTGGGAGAAGTCTAGAGCTGGGCAATTTAAACACCTCAGCTTTGCAATCCCACTAATAGTATTTTAAACATCAGCGAGCCAAACTGATGAGCTATCTCGGAGCCAAACCATTCACTAAAAGGAAGATTCAATTTTTCCTAGTGCTATATAAGACAGATTTATCCAGAGCAGCTAACTAAGCAAACCACACTAACGCCTGATGCCAAAACCCTCCAGATGAGAGATGTAAACCCAACTCCTGCTATGGCTTTTGAAAACACACCCTGTCTGACAGCTAACCCTCATCCTAATCCCAAACTCTATTAGGGCATCCTCAGAGCTACATCTATTCATCAGCAAAAACGCCCCTCCTGCCCCCACCAGCAGCTTACATGTCACACAGCCAGCCACAACCCCAGCCCAGCATGTGTCTGCAGCCATTTAAGAGGTTATCTACTATAATCAGTCTTTGCTAACTGTATGCAATAGGAATTTTGCCAAAGACAACAAACAGAATGCAAAAAGTGGCAAGAAGCCCCCTTTAAGTAGTTGCACGTTATAAATTGCTGAGAAAAGCACAAGGGGTGAAATTCTCAGGTGGCATGAGTGGGTGTGATGCCACTGTAGTCAGTGGGACCACGCTCAAATGGATCAGCGGGAACATGGCTCTACAGCTAAAAAAAGCTCGGTGCAAAGGATTAGCTTCTTAAGTACAAGGAGTTACAAGTGCTCAGCTCCAGTGACAAGAATAAGGCGGACTCTGCACAGGATAGATTCAGAAATGCAGGAGTCCAACAACACAAGGTTGGTGCACAAGTACAGACACCTCTGCCAGCTGCAATGCCACATCACATCCCTAGTGCACAGCTGATTGCCTGACCTTGTGAGTGCTCTGTTAATTCAGCTGATAAAAATTATGGTCCTGGGTTACTTCCTAAGTGACAATAACTTGGTGTTAGTCATTGTTTCCAAGCTGTATCTATCTGGGAAACTTCAGTTTCCTTTCTTGGATTTCTTGTCTTTTCCACGGTATTATCTGTTATCTAGGGAAGACCTAGTCCAGCAGCCAGTTGAAGGCTCTCGGCAAGAGAAGTTCTAGTTGGGGCTGCTCTGCTTTGTCGCCCAGGCTGAGCTTTCACAAGTCCGTAATTTCAGCCATTGGCTGGGTCTACTAACAAGATATCAGGTCCCAATTGCAGGCTCGTCAAGCTTGGTGAAGGGTAGAGGCATTTAAAATGTAAGGGGGTGAAATATCAATTTTTTGTATGAAGTCCACTTTCTGGGACTTGTGTAACACCAGAGGAATGAAGGGAAGGAGGGAAGTCAAAACTCTGGGATCTGATACACACCTTCCAAAAAGTGCTTCATATGCAAAGATCTTGCCATCATGGCTTGGCAGGCTCTCCCTGCTAGAGGTGAAATTATACCGAGGCCTGGACTGAGTTACAGCTCTCACATCCCACTGCAAATTTAGTACTTCTTCTGATGAAACATCATGTAGAATAGCCTAATCCTGCAAATAGTGGCTGGACAAAATTAAAATCTATTGCACAGACTGATGACACCATATCTCTGCTGCACACTATTACAGCTGTCCATCCACCGAGGGCTTCCCGCTGCCAGACTGGGCAGCAAAAGGGAGGAAAAATGCTTACAGGAAGTTTTTATTTCTAGTAGGAGACCAACTGAACACAGCTTTACAGACAAATGATGATTTCTGACAAGGCATTAGGCTAAAAGTGTTTGGTTTTTTTTTTTAAATCCTATAGCATAGAAACATAGTTTGACTCTACAGATTGGATCAGGCTGAATTTGCAGCACTGGAAGTTAGATAAAAGAACTTTGATTTGAGTTATAAAACTCAACAAGTGTGATCTGGAAGCCATTGATGGAGAATAAATGCAGAACACTAAGATGCAGAACTTTTACAGCCCCACTTTTCAGGCCATATAACTACACTTTAGAATTTAAAACAGCTGCTGTTCACCAGCATGTCTCCAGTGCCTAATTTTTAATCACGTAGAGGCAGCATGCCAAGTTTCCAGAATCTTTTTCCCAGAGCATCAATAGCGTTCACAACATCTCTGCCTACTGATGAGATCACGAAAAGAACAGACTCTTGCTCGCACCTTTCTCTATGTTTGGCTGAGACATCCTACAGCTTCCTTGGTAGTGAAGACCTCTATTAAGCATTGCCTTTCAAAACTCAACTATCCTTTAGTCCCAGATAAGTGTTACAAAATATAAATCTAATTTTGTGTAAACAGTGACACCAAACCAATCCAAACGGATTTCCCAGGAACTTCACAGTCTTTAGGTAACACAAAGCCTTAGACACAGGAATGAGCTGGGAATTAAAACATCTTTCTGAAGGGTTTTGCAGCGCACGGGACTAGCTCTCCTCTGGAGCTCTGTCTGTGCTAAGGTCTCACGCGAAGGGAGGAGGTCCGCCTGGGGGGGGGGGGACTCCAGCTCCAGCTCCCACCTGGCTGCAGCACCCCGGGGGGAACAGGAGAAAAGGACAAAACACAGGGCTCCTGGCACTGCAGGAGGAGGTCTGTGAGACCTCATGGGAGAGATGAGGACATCTAGAAGGAAGCAATGGGACCATTTTGGGAGGACTGATGGAGGTCAGGGTTCCCAGAAACTCTGGAGAGGGAAGGAGGGATGAGGGAGGTTCAGGAGGGGGAAGGCAGAGGAAGAAGACGGGTGCTGCCAGTGTCCCCCCCGGCTGTCTGGACCCAAAGGTGGATGAGTAGGATACAAAACCCAGAGAACAGAAATGAGAAGGGAAAGAAATACGGACCTGTTGAGGCTCTGGAGTGGGAGGATTCCCCTGCCCTCATCTCAACATTGCAGTTTGCTCCCTGGCACAGGCATAGCTTAAGCAGGATCCTAATTAGGCAGTCTTTGAAATTAGGGAGGACCAAGTACCGAGGCACACAGCAGGGTCTCTTGCAAGCACAGGAAAAGGCTTTGGCCCATGTGTGAGCGGAGGGGAGGGGAGGGGAGGGGCGCAGAGGGGAGGGGAGAAATGGCTTCAGCTGCTCATCATTTTATAGGGAAGGGGATGAAAAGGTCTGTCCTCCCCCTGCTGGGACGTCCTCTCAAACAGGAAGGCAAAAGCTCCTCACGCCAATTAATACTTACTTTCAGGCCTGGAGGGCCAGGTGAGCCAGGGTTTCCGTGGGGACCTGGGGGACCCTAAAAAACACAAGAAACACAAAAGTCAAAAGGAGTTGGAAGGCATCGGCGTTAGTCCCGGGAGCTGCAGAGAGTCTCGGGCTGTGCCGCGGCCAGCGCTAACAGCAGAGCACCGGTGGCCTGCGCCCAGCCGGGACAGCTTCAACGCGACCCTCCGTCCTGCCTTCCCAGCAGTCAAACTTGGCTGCCGGCTCCTACCCTCCTGTGGCGTGTGTCTGTCACCACAAGACGTGTCATGACAACAAGATGATTTGGGTACACTCAATATTCCACAACCAGGAACAGAAACTGCTTTGGGGTCAGGGGACCCCAAGCTCTGCAAGGAGCCCCAGCAGACAGAGATGGAGGCAGGCAGAGGGCTGTGGAAGCGTGGCAGGGTGTTAATGATTTTTTTGGTCAAAATGGAAGGGAACACAACTAATTACTGAAGGAAAATTTTAAATTGTTCAGCTATTTGAGATGATCTCATTTCCCCAGAAACCAGACTTTTGCCTTTAGCGGTTAGAAAGAGAATGGGTGGCTGGACAGTAAAATGGGGGGAGCAGAGGTAAGTCCCCGCTGAAACCATTGAAATCTGTATTTTTGCATAGGCCTCACAAGCCGATGACACCGTCAGAGCAGTTACCTCAGATCACATACAGCAGTATCTCCTTTTGCATCATATTTTAAAATCACCCTGCATATTTTCCGAAGACTATTTAAGGAGTTATCTGGAATAAGCAGCTAAGAATAGTTTACCCTAGGATTGTATACAGCACAGAAGATCTGTTAACCTTTCAGGCAGAAGTAATAACAATTCTAAGTCCTCTTGAACACGTTCCTGGGAGATGAAACAACCTGAAGATTCAATTCCAAGGGCTCCTGCTCTGCCAAGACCGTGTGTGAGCTTTACACCCCCATGAGGAGCACTTTAATGTACCCTCTAGTTGGAAGGAGAACGGGCTCGGAGACAAACCACCACTCAGACAATTTCTCAGTGAGCTGTAGTATGGCCACTGAGCTCTTCACCGCATGCAGGGCCAAAATCTTCAGGGTCTGATTTCCAAGGAAAAATCACTGCAGTTGAACATGCGACTGCCATCAAGTTCAGTGCCCTTGCTCTCTTTGGAGAGAACACCAGCACGCTGATGTCTATTCAGTTTTATTTTTACTACACTGTAATAGAAAATAATGGCTGTTTTTTATTGAGCTATTCTATCTTGTGATATAGACAGTTGTTGAGTGCTCAGTGCTATTTCACAACACATGCTCTGCTGTAAGAAGCTGTTCAATTAAAAGTCCGAGGCTGAACTTTTCAAATGGCATTTTTTACCCAAATAAATTTAATGTCCCAGTCTTAAACTCCTTTCAAATTTTCAGCCTGAAACCAAATACGTTTATTGTCCCATTCTTAACTTCCTTCCAAATTTTCAGCCTGAAATTCTCCCATAGTTTACCCTGGCAGTGAATTACCAGTGAAACTGAAACAACTTTAATTAAAATTAAGGTGCTGGAGTATCAACTTGTCATTTGAAAACCCATATAGCTGCTGTAACCAGAGTAACTGAGCACTGAGCAATCTTAAATAAATTCATCTTCCCAGCAAACTATGGCATCATCTGTTCATCTCATTGGGTGGGACACTGAAACAGAGACTTAATGTGCTGCCTAAGGTAATTCAACAAGTCTGTGGTAGCAAAAGTGCTTCAACCCAAGTCTTCCAAGTCTCAAATATGTATGAAAATTAAGTGACAGAAATCAGAACAGTAAAGTCTCTATAAAAGATGAGTTCCTAAAAAGCCCTTACACGTAAGCAGTAATCTAGGTAGCTCTGAACAGGGTTCATAAATCCAGACTGCTGCTAGATTTGAGGAGGGAATTCAGCTGTTATTCAACTTTGGAGCCAGGCAGCTTGGCTCAAAGCCCATTTCAGTGCAGTTGAAATCCGTGCTCCACCATAGCCCAGGGCAGGCTTAAACCAGTGTCAGACTGGAGGGAACAGCCTGGTTTGGTGTGACGCCTAGCTGAAAACGATAGTTTCCAAGAGGAAACCTGGAACACGGGAAGCTCAGCTGCCGATCAAGAGCTCCCGGGTAAGAGAATAATCACTCTTCCAGCAAAATTTGGTGCAGGTTCTTCCACAGCTAAACCAAAGCACAGCAACACAACCATAAAAACGCCTTAACCAAACGGAGGGAAGACGAGAGAAAGAATCAGCCTCAGTACCCAGGGATAAAACATGAGATTATGAAAAGCCCAGGCTCTTCCCATAAAATGGAGCCTTTACCACTGAATTCAATGAGACTCTGAGCACGTAATCCAGGCAAAGGAAGGTCAGAAGCCCGTCCTGTTCCCAAAGACCAATGTGGTCCTATCCTAGTGAGAAGTGGCCACATCCTGCTGATGAAGTGACAGCGGGAAGTCCAGTCTGGCACGCAAGAAACTGCTGTAACCAAGTCTGGGGCTTGTGCTAGACATTTTAAACTGCTCTCGTAACTGTAGAGAAAAAAGGGCGTAGTCTGGCAGTAGTCCTAAAAATGGTAAAAAATAACCGATCTTGATGTGTTCCAACATGGTTAGTCCTGAATCTGTGCTTACACCCACATTCTTGGCAGAGGAGGAAGATGCGGTGTGGTACAGTTAGATGGGCTGAGTAACAAAAGGTACAGGAGAGCATCCACCTCAGGAGCTGTTAGCAACACAAAATCCGAACAGGCAGGCCTGACAAATTAATCCACGCACCAATCTGCAAGCCCCAGTAACAGTCATCATGCCCCCAGGGTGCCCACCCTTGTTTGATTAAACCCAGTCCAACGTTCATTCCTCCACTCTTACTGCGCCCAGCAGAATCGCCCATCTCCAACCAGTGCTCCCAGAAACAGCACTCTTTTCACGGAGAAGCAAACAAAGAGTTAATTGCTTTGTAGTTCTACAGTCAATTGCTATGTTTTACTTGTGCTATCCTGGATTTAATTCGCTTTCCCCACTCATATATAGAAATTGGGATTCTCCTAAATACATTTGTCATCAATCCATTAGTTTTGCTCCTCTTTTCTACACACAGGTTGGGACGACGCTGAGACCACTGAGTAAGAAAATCCCACAGCACGTACTACTATTTGCACGCGTTCCTGTTTACCCATGTGCTTTGGCTCCCTCATAACTGCTGAAACGATCCAATCTAGCAACAAGCAAACTTGCATCTGAAATCTTCCAAGCCTTGCACCAGAAATTCCATGGAAAATTTGACGATGGGACAGCAGTAGCCCAAGGCTCAGGGGCACAGAAACCAGAACAATCCCTGAGTGTGTTCTCCAAGTGAGGGGGGGGGTTTCCCAAAGGTGACGGGGATTGTAATCCCCCTGGAATGCTTTTTATGTGAACGATGCTACTTGAGAACTACACTGTGCCACCCAGTTCATCTCGGTGACGCGCCTGAAGATGGGACCCTGCTCACAGAAGCGCTTTTATGCGTAATGGTTCACAGCCTGCAAAAATTAACAACAGTGTAACTGTGCACAGCTCCCCCCATCCCTCCAGCATTCACAAGGAGGGGGAAAAAAAATCCTCCGAACTCCTGCTAACTGCTAGAAAGCTTCAGTCAGGGGAATGACCACTCATTCAAAACTCATTATGTCTTGGGGTTTCACTGTGTAAAGCAACTTTTTCTGCTCCTGACCTACAGATCCCACTCTGACCTCTGGCTTGCTGAAAAATGAGCTAAATATTTGAAGTGAAGCCAAACAAACTGTTTCTTTAAACACTTCTTTTCAGAAATTGGAAAATCTTCCTAATGGAATGAGGATGCCGGGGAACCTCTACAGCTGACTAAGTTCTTGCTTGTTTTAGGAGGGAAGCCCTGCATTTTGAAGGAAAGGGAGATTTTTTGCAACCACTGACCAAATGTAACAGGGACATGTTACACCGGGACACTGCAATCTTTCAAGCTGTTAAGGTTCACAGGAGGATGGCAAGAACATCCCAAAGCATCAGTGAGTGCATATTTATTTTCTTCACCCATCCATTTGGATTTATCCTGCCTTTTTCAGAGAGGTTAAACAAAACAAGAGCAATTGCAACATTCCAGGATTTTTATTCCCAATTCTTCCTCTGACCTGTTGTGTGGACACGGGTAAAACACTCCCCTTGTACCTGAGTTTGCTCACCTGTTAGAGAGGGAGATCAGCTTCCAGTGGGACCTGGCTTCCTAAATTAATTTAAGTGTTTTGGAAAGTTTGACCGTAGCTCTTTTCTTTCTGTCCCGGGAGTGAAGGCAACAGCGGGACTCCTGTCTATCACGTGTCGGCTTGCTGTGTCCTGCACGTAGGAGGGGGACAGATACCTAGGGTTTACATAGCACTTGTCTGGAAGCAGCATTTAAGATTAAGTGTCATGGTTCGCAGTGATTTTCTGCAGACCTGATTAAATGGTGGGTAGTTTGCAGGTCTAAATATACTACAAGGAGTCACAATTTGTGATCAACATAGCTGTGCTGGCAAAAGCCCCTCACGCAGACAGCCCGGGAGTAAAGCCCATGGAGTCCTGGGTGAGGCAGGAAAAAGCTACAATGGTGCAGAAGTTATTGCTCCAGCGGGAGCCCTTTGTTGACAGTTCCTTGTAGAGCTTGTTAGCACCGCTCTGCTAGCAACACCCAGCCCCGGCCGCTGCCTCCCCGCTAAACCCTGATGTTTGAAGAAATGCAAAGGTCATCTGCAGAAACGAAGCGCAACACACATTGCTCGCACAGGACTGCTCTGGGCGGGTTGCTGGGGAAAGGGTGTCCCACTACCTGCCTGGCAAAGTGCTTTCCCATCACAGAAACCCGGGGAAACCCTTCGTTGCTAAAACCGCCTTTCCCTTCAAGAGGCACCTCAGATCTTACGTAGACACCCACCAATGAGGCACATTTGAGGGGAAGCAGTGTGGACACATCTCTTGCTTATGCCACAAATTCTTTAATGGAAACCTAAAAGCTGAAACCAATCCTAGCTGGATACGGACAGAGGGAAAACCTTCCTGTAAAGTGCACATGACCAATACAGCAATACCTATACAGGTTTGCAGAACTCCCGAGAAAGCGTTTATTAGCCATCACTTCCAGTCATCATCAGAACTGCAACATTTTTACTCCTGTGCCTTGGACTCCCTTAGGCAATCACGAGAAGAAGAAACACCCAGCTTTCATTTGTTATATATCTCTGCCTTCGTAGTTGCAGAAAGTAGAGCATAGGTATAGTCTGAATCTGCCTCAGTGAGTCCCTGATGGTGAGCGATAGGGTGTAAGATTAATTCCATGCACCTAAAATGGGGATTGGCTTTTAAAAAAATTGAGAAATTGTCATTTTCAAGAAGGCTGCCACTATCCACTTAGCTACCCAACCTTGGGTTGCACCAGAATGACGAGATGTGCCCTGAACACAACCTCTTTCATGCTTTTACAAAGAGTGGCATTTGTTATTGCAAACCAGGTGGCATTGCTTACATGGAAGAGCAACATTCGGACCCTACAGGCAAGTCCAACGATACTTATCTGCTGGAGACAAGGAGACAGAATCACGGGATCGGGCAGCTTTTCTTACAAACTGTTACTGACCACAATCTCACCCTCAAAGCCAAAAGCCAAAACTAATCAGTTTTAATTTTACCCCGAGCAACATGGGGGGAGAAAGGGAAATAAAACAGAGACAATATGGAATTCAAAGGAGTGGAAATACTGTGCTGCATCAGCAAGAGAGCCACTTTATGGACTTCACAGCTACAGAAGGTCATGAGTCAAAGGCTGTGACTAGATTTTCAAATGAGCCAAGTAATTGTATGAGCATTAATAATGTAGAAATTATGCGAGCTACAAGAAGGGCAATTATGTCTCATGCTTTAGGCCATAAACTGCATTGGTGACAAGAAAAAAATCCTTCCTTTCCCCTGGCATTGAGCACTGCAAAGTCGCATGCAATATTCACCTCCTCTCGGGAGCTTCAGTCTTGGGTTGGAGGTTCATGGGACACCTCATGGGTTACCCATGGGCTGGGCTGGGGTGAGAACCGTGCGGCTGCTCTGAAGATCAGGTTAGGCGGAGGTAGAACGCAACCCCTGCAGCACTGCACATTTATTTTTAAGTGGCTCATGCACAACAAAAGCCAAAGATGCAAGAATTCCCCAAAGACTGTCTTAGTTTCTGGCAGCTCTTCTTCTCGCAATGAAATCCTTAAACCCCAAAGAGCCACCACCACCACCAAAAAAAAACTCGAAGAAACACATTGCGAAGTCAAAACAACTTATGCACAGAGCAGTTCTGTCTCCAGTGCTCCGGGCCAGACATTTACAGAGTAACCCTTTTGCCCCCTCCCAAAATTAGCACAGCCTCTTTGCAGAGGCCTGAGCCAAGCCAGGCTCAGCTGTGCTGAGCGCTTCCTAACTGGGAACTCTTTCCTGGGCTGATTCTCAGCACCTCTGGCAGAGACTCAACTCAGAAATCTCCTATCGCTTATCGTGTTTCAGAGGATCATCTTAAATATAAGGTTGGAGCACGCCACAGATGGGGAATAACACAGAAAATTATGACACGGCTTCCACAACGCTTTTTTCTTCAGAAAAACTCAAGTTTTGGTAGGTAGTGGAATTCGGATGTAGAGCTGAAATTTGGTCATTCCCGCAGCAGGCAGGGGATGCAGCTGGGGTCTCCAGACATGGAGTCTAGTTTGCACACCACAAGATTGCAAGAAGTAACACCAAACACCTCTCCTGAGTAATGTGCTGGGGCAAGAACAAACTTTCAGCCTTAATGGGGACTTGCTAAGAACTGCAAACTCCGGGCAATTTGCTGATGTGGTTGCTGCTCAGGTGTTTGTAAACAGAAGACATCAGGGCTGGTAAACCAGTCGCGCTGATGTTTCACTGGAGAACATACCTAACATGGAACAGATTGTCCTGTCCATAAAGCACATGACCCTGACGCTATCTAATGCCTTAAACTTAGAGCAGAAATCAGTATTCAGGTCTGTTAATACCCAGGCCCAGGCTGCAGGGGGTCCTGCAGACATTTTGGTTTTTACCGTGGTAGAAAGAAGCTGCGTTTATCTTTACTGGTTACTGCAAGATCTCACAGGACTGTAGCAAGTGTCCTCAGGGAACACGCAGCCCTCTAGCTCTTAGTCTCTTGGTTGTTCTTTAAAGACATTACATGGGATTGAGTTTTAGCCAAGTATGTGTGAGGAAATCTCCCTCTGCTGCCAGGCCAGGATGCTGCCTGGATCACGGATCCAAATACTCCCTTCTTCCAGCCTCAGACACTTGCATCTTTTGATTCCCAACCCACATCAGTTCAGTGCTCAGGAAATGGGCTCCATAACCGTACCTTGTGGGACAGCACCTTGCTACCGTGAAAATGGTGCCAACAGTTAACTGCATCCAGGTCAGGCATATTGCCCAGCTTTGGGAGACGACTACTGCAGCTAGGCCAAGGCAGAAAGCTTTTCTCACAGCTAGCTGCAGCACTCAGCACCAGATGTTTCCTCAGCATAGCACTCAATGTTCAAAGATCCGCATCAGAATTTAATGTAGGGAGGAAGAAATTCAGGATTTTGCAATGGATTTTGTAGAACAGCTCAGACATTTTGCTCTAGATCCTGAAAAGGAGTCAGAGAGCAGGTCGGGGGAACACAAGAGCTCATCCTTGCATGTTGAGTCCTTGGTCCTAGACCATGGCCCACCAGTGAAGGCATAGTGACAGTGAAGGACCTCAAAGGAAGGAATTTGGGAAGCTGGGGAGAGTGAAGGACAGAACAAAAAGCCACCAAAGCTAATATTCAGCACCGAGTTTGTAAGAAGGAACGGATACTGGAAACAGAAGGAGACACAGAGCTCATTTTTCTGACAGGCGCTTGGAAACATTCATCCCCAGTCTTTGCTGATGCCAAGCCTTAGCTCAGGGAGGCCTCCTGAAAAACCTTTAACAGGGAATGAGAAAAAGCAGGAAGGCCAGACCTCAACAGCAGGGGTTGAAGCAATCATTACTCAGCCATAGGAACATACAACAGCCCTTGGAACAGTAGGACAGGCAGATGCCAGTACAAATGGAGAGAAATTTTAAAACCACTTACTCGGGAACCTCTCTTGCCAGGTGGTCCTGGTAAGCCTGGCAGACCTGGTGGTCCCTAGAAAAATAAAAATAAGTATTAATGACGGTTCTAGAACAGGATAGTGCTCCTGAAGTATTTCAGGGAGACCCATAACACAATCATTTAGAGAAGACCTGGGAGAAAGGACCAGTTATAACACCATGGCCATAATTTCCCTTCAACTTACGCTATTATCATAAAGAGATAAAAGCCATGCACAGTAACAGCTGCTGTCGCATATATTTCCATAGAGTAGAGACAGAGCGTTCACATCTTTCTGCTGCGGACCGCATTCCCGTGATCACAGCTGTGTTTCACGCTTCCAGTTTCCTGGACTTGTGCTGTAACACAGGGGTAACACAACTGTCTCTCAGCTTCGGAGTTTCCTGCTACGTGCTAGCACACAACAGAAGTAACGTGTTAGCACCTTGGCGAGGGAGGAACATTGCGTGTTGTAATATATACCAGCTGAGGATGTATAGTTCTGGGTGTTGTAGGTTCCTACATGAGTTGCAACATAATCGCATCCCAGCACTTCATATTTTAAAGCAGCGTGCTATAAAATGTAATAAAATTGGTGTCAGCATTGGAAATTCTTAAATACGGCTCTGTAATGTAGGAGAGGTCAACTCAAACATGTCAGAATAGTGGGGGTTCTTGGAAAAGGGTGAGTACAAAGTGGAGATATCAGGCGCCCAGCTGTGCACTGATCTGAAACAGGTTAGCAAAAAATACTTAACCAATGAGGTTCAAACTCCTTTGAATTTATTCATTTATTTATTCATTTTTTCAATGGTCTGGAGAATTCAGATTTCTGGAGAGCCATTTGCAACTCCTAATAACTCCTCAAAACTTCTTTTCCCCCAAGCCAAACATGTCGAGCAAGAATAACTGTTAATTAAAGCATCTCCCAGAGGATTTATATTCTAGTAGCTTGTTACAAAAGACGAGTTTTCATTGCATCCAGTGGAGAGAGAGATCCAGAGCAGCAGACTGAAGGATGTTTGGAAGGCAGCCTGAGCTCTCAGACACGTGGCATCAGGAGAGCAGGTCCCAGGAGCTCCATGGGGAACGCGGGTGCATGGCATGGAGCAGGGACAGCACCAGCCCTGCGGCTGCACGCTGCCCCCAGCACGGCCCGGCTCCCTTCCCACCGGGTCACCTCTGGGAGCTCACATGTGCCATCGCCCCGAGCGGAGCCGGCTGCAGGGCTGACCCTGTTGCCACTGAAGGATTGCCAGGCAGGACTGCCCAGGCTCTGCCGTGTGTTACTGGCCCCGAGGAGGCGGAAGAAGTTCATGATCTCTAATGCAGGAGTCATCAAGTGCATGATTTAGTAACAAAAACAAGCCTCGAGATCCCTAGCCTAAACCACGTGCCCAGTTTAAGATTTTCAGCAGAGAAAACCTGGCTGAGCCATATAGGTAACCGATGAATAAATGTTCCCCTAATATTACCAACACTCCTATACGTAAGCAGCAAATTAATTAGCATTAAAGAGATCTTTTAAAAGAGACATCCAGCCAAACTTGGTACAGTAGCAAAAAGCGAGGGGGAAGAATAAGCAAAGGCCAGGGTAGGTCTCTCTGTGCTACTAATTAATCATAACCTTTTCTTTTTTTTCTGTAGTTATTTCTATCTGTAGTAAAGATAACAAAAAAAGGAACATTTAAAAAGTGTAAGAGCCTACACAGCATAGAACAGCTAACACCCCACACTTCAACACACAGGGATGGACTTGTACCACCGTACCACTCACTGCTACTATCCAACGCTGCTGCCTGTCCTAGAGATTTCCAGTCTCTATAGCCTGGGATGCTTCATCTGACCTCTTTGCAAGTTGCTTATTGCTGGCTAACACAGTATTACTGGTCCTTGTATTAACAACCCTCATTGATACAGCTGACCCTCATTTTAGCAATACACACAGCATTTTAACCTGCCATTGTGCCAGCTCAGGGCCCCGTGCATAATGCAATTATACAGCTGTGCAAATAGACACATGATTGTAGGGGTTTTTTTAAGCCTCATGTATAATTGTGCTCCAGAATCCAAGCTTTTATTAAAAAAGTCCCCTTGCCCTTTTAGTTGCGAAGATAACTATCAAAACATTAACCCGATGCAACTGATCCAGCGACAGTTAATAGAGTTTAGCAAAGATTAATTCAAGTTTTAACCTCTTCTCCATCAAAAGCCATTCCCATTTACCCCTAGAAGGAGAAGGAAAAGAGAAGATGCAACTGTCTGAGAGCTGCGTTCCATGCGTACCAGAGCTGAGGTGACCTTTTCCACCTTCCTGCTAACAGCAGCTGCAATTGTACTTGGCCACTTCAGTAAAAACGTTCTCCAAAAATGTGGGCTGTTCAGAATAAACTGAAGCTAACATAAAAATAAGGAGAGAGTTAATACCTGCACTGAAGTGAGAATATGGAGTTAAGGGAAAGGCATTTAGCTGGAATGGCACAGAAAGAGCAGTACATAATTCAGGAGTCCCTATTACTTTGCTTTAATTTGCCTTTCCTTCAGCCTTTTTTTTTCCTCTCCTGAAGAGTAAGAGGAATAAGGTGACTGTGGGATGAGCAGCCAAAATATGCACGATGGTAACTGCATAAGGCAAGAGCGTGACTACGTATAAATTAGAAGCAAGTCAAGGTGAAAGGGGACCAGGGTAGCTCGATGAACACAGATCGCTGTAAAACATGACGCACTGCAAGACCACCTTCTAGGTTGTCACACGGTTCCTTGGTAGCTGGATTGGATGGGACACGTACTGTGCCTTCCTGGGAACTCATTTCTTCTCTGCCCTGTACATATGTCTCTCTATCATCCGAGCTCTCGAACAAGAGGCCCATGCCAGACAACTGGCTTTGCCTGGGGACAGCAACACTGAAATACACATGAAGAAAAAAGCACATCCGCAGAGGCAGCCAGAGAAGAATAAGACTGGATCAGGGCCCAGCTACTTACAGATGGATGCAATCCCACTTAACGCGTAAGGCTCCGAGACGTGGACAATAAGAGGCGCCTATCAACGAGCCACCACACCGCGAGCTGCTGGAGTCCGCCTGGAGGTAATGCCCACGCAGTCCCTACATTCACCAGAGACATCTCGCCCCTAATGCGGGGAAGAGTTAAATTGATCCCACAGTGCCTGTGTGGACATTTCCATTGTACCCTTTAGAGCATCCCCAGGGAATTCCAGAGCGAGCAGTGGGAAGTGCTCCGAGAGGCAAGAAGGTTTCCTTTTCCTGGCAGCTGGAGGAAGATATCGCTGCTCCGCTCCTGCCCTCCCATCGCCGGGACGCCCCATGAGATGGGGAAAGCTGACAGCCTCCTGCAGCGAGCTACCGTTCCTACCACTGCGGGTCTTGTCTCTCTGGCTTCTCGCCTACTCCTTTCTGCAAACTGATGGCAGAGAACACACACCCTGTTATCACACAAAGCAAAATCAGAGATCAAGGAGGAACGTGGCAGAAGCAGATACTCTCTCTTCTCCAGCCAAACAGCTGAATTGTTAACCAGCCTGAACAGTTCTGTGAAGCAGCTAATGGCAGCCACATAAAAGTTTAACCCTTCTCAGTTTCCCACGGTAGCATTAGCAACGATGACTGATCCCACCAAATGATTGTAGGATTTATTCTAAGCTGCTGCTGGGAAACTTTCTGGCGCAAAAGGGACTTCTTTTTTCTTAGCTTTTTGAGCTTCAAATTGCAAATGGAAAATTAAGCTAAGTTTTCTGAAGGGGAAATACATCGGACCCTGAGGACAAGAGAAATCTCACCATTTCCTCTTGCTGCCGAGATCAGCCAGTTTATACGTCTGCCTCTCCCACATCGTGATGCTCCTCGCACTGCATCCTCTGCCCGCGGCAGTGCCACCGGGAGCTAGGTGCCTTCAGATCTCAAAACCTGAGCAAGGCTGAACAAGTTCCGAGAGAGCTTCAAGGAAAGTGTAATCGGTACAGGAATTGGTGCTGGGGATTTGGGAAATGACTCGCTTCTTTTTGAACCACTACTGAATCAACTTGCTCAGATAGCAAGTATTCCTGTAATCGTTTCCCCAGGGGCAAGTACTCAGCTGAGTTGCAAAGAGCTGACGATTACCCAGGACACAATTCAGCTCATATTCCAATGCACACTGATAAACATCTATATTTTAGGGTCTCTCCAATGTACTTCTGCCTCCCCTCTTCTGTCCCCTGCACAGCATTAGTGGCACAGTTTTCTTACCCCCAGAACGGTTGCATTTCAGAGCTGGGCATCCTGCACTGTGCAAAACACTGCAAGGACTGAAGACAGAAGGGAGAACATTCTCCTTTCTCAGACGCTAATGTGGTAAAAGCCAACTTAAAAAGGAGTTCAGAAAATGCATCAAAAGCTTCTCCCCACATTGGCATCAAGTTCTGAGCTGTGACGTTACCCCTGCAGATAGAGAACTTGTCTTGTTTTCTTGCCAGAGGAGGACAAGACATATTTCATACGCGAGGCCACTGCCGCAAATCCACCATTTAGCCTTGTACGTCTGGAAAGCACCAGCATGGAGGGACTGAGCAACTACAGGGGCAGCACCAGAATGAAAAATCCCCTGCGCAGGAGAACAGAAGAAGAGAAGATCTCATCTTACCATCCTTGCCAGGCACTGCGCAGAGAGGGAGAGAGGACCTAAACTAAAACCTGGCTTGAAGTACAGCCTAAAACAAATCTAGAATTACGGGGGGGGCGGAAATCCAGCACTTTGGTTACTTTCTTCTCCAAGGCAGGCTTATCATATTAAATTTGGACACATCGGGGTTTCAACCAGTCTAAGAAGCAAAAGCCCTCATAATTCTGGCAGGAACCGAGATGTTGGTGGAAAGCCAGCCTTGTAATACGATTTCCGCAATAGACACAGATGTTTATTCTGGGTCTGTACAACACCTATCACAGAAAAGTCCTTGTCCACAACTGGATTCCTCATAGAGTGGCAGCACAATACATAGTAAAATATTAGTATTCCAACTTGATGAAAGCAGCTTTTCTAGAGAGACAAATCGGGAACAGTCTCTCAGGCTCTCGAGCAATCTCAGCCCTTGGAAGAAAGTCTGAAGGGGTGTGAAGAAATAGAGGGATCCCATACTCTGTCCCTCATTTTCTATTTTTAAAGATTTATAAAAATACCTGTATATGGTTATACAATACATCCCTACATCTTTTGCAGCACCATTTATCTCAATCACACTTTCAAATACTGCTCTTGAAAATAAACTTTTACACAAAGAGCACGCTCTGATGCTTAGTCATATGCCTCCAAGAAGACTTCCCTTTGGGGACAGCTCTGGTTAAATTAGCAAAAAAATTACGATCCAACTATGTGAGTGAGGTTAAAACTTTTCCCATGTATTAGACAAAGCGTGCGATCTCCTTTTTTTTTATTTTTTATTAATATGACTCATTCGTGAAGAGACATTCAAACGCATTGTGTTTCCCTTAATCTGTCACAGGCTGTCAGCTTGAGTAACCTTTTCTGGTACAAGGAAGACTGGAAATAGGCACTTCATATTTTATCAGCGTTCCCAATCACCTCTCTCTCCCCTACCCGCTGATTGAATTGGCAAGGATTGCTTCTTTATGAAAGGAGCCAGGCTCCAAGACAAACTGCTCGTGCGGAAGATGGCAGCTGGAGCAGTCTAGACTGGGGACGCGCTCAGAAACACATCTGCCTCGGAGAGCGGGCTGCCTGCCAGGGTAACGCCACACCTCTGCCTGGGCCACTGCCACCAGGGTTCGAACCTGGGGCTCCTGGCCACGCACCGCGCCGGCCCACGGGACGGGAGGCTACTGGCACACCCACTTGGGGACTTCTTCCACTCGGATACTCGGGGAGTTGTTTGAAACATGCTCCCTCCCTCCCCGCTCCTCTTGCGTTACTCAGTGCCTCCCCATAGTGAACTCAGCCCGCTCCTCTGCACGTTTAGCATCAGGTACGGTTTTCTTGCTCTAAAAATAACCGTCAGGCACTAGTTGAAAGAGTCAATATGGGGCTTTTTGCTTGCAGGGGACAAAAAGCCCTGGAATTAAAGCCTTATTATATAGATGGGAAAAGGTCCAACTTGGGGTACGCTGTCTACAACCCAGCTAGACCCCAGGGCAATGGGCTTGCTGCAGTGTTACCACCTAACACAGAGCATGCGCATGGCAGCAGGCAGTGCTGATGGGCCGGGGTGAGGGGTGCAGCTCCCTAAATCTCCCCGTCAAACCTCCTACTGGTATAGACAAGCAAATGGTACCCCAACCCCATCCACCAAAGGATTCAAAACACGTATCACATCCCAGCCTTGCAAGGGCTTGGCACAGTGGCAACAAAATACTATTTTTAATATATATTTTTTTTTTCTTTTGTGGATGTCCAAGCTACTTGCAGGTATGTGCTGGGGTCAGGCTGCTCTGGAAGCTGAGCGCCGTCCCACTTGGCCTGGCTCAGGGAGGGGAGATGTGGAGCAAGGCTGGGCAGAGGTGCTGCGGCGGCGCGGGGATGATTCAGAGCAACCTTCGCCAACTGCTGAGTCAGGGCTGCGTTACTGACTTAGCATGATGTTTGGGTGTTCTCTTAGCTCTTCCCCCGCTTCCGAAAGAAATTTAGAGCAGAGATCCCAAATGCTTGTGGTTATTAATGGTTCCCAAGAAATTTTTCTTTTTTAAGAACGTATTATCCTCCCTCCCCTAGCTGCCCAGCAAACCCAACATTCCTGAAGAATTAATGCTCTGCCACGAGTTGCGTGTGGGACGTAGCGTCTCCGTTTCCTGTTGTGCAGCACCATAGTGATCTTTCAGGGCAGATTAATCCACAGAGGGTGCTGCCTTCTATTGCTAGGTGAACAGATCCTTTCAGCCCCTTGCTTGCACGCCTCTACCAAGGCAGACACCTACCTCAAGCATGGGGATGGGGCCCTTCTGCACAGCTCAGATGATACCACAATTATTTCGGTAGCATTCCAAAGCCAGAATAGGAGAGACCACAGTGCCTGAGTCATCACTGCCTCGCAGCCTGGCTGTCAATCCCATCCTGATGTGGGAAAGACCAAGGTGAAAGACAGGCTTTTCTCCTCTTTAAGTGGCAAACGGGCCAGGCAGGGTGCTACTGGATGCCAGTCTGCTTCTGCTCATAAATCATTGCTATGGTGGCCCCAATCCTTGCTGAAAAGGTAGAAGGTGGTTTCCCATACATGCTTCTCTGCCCAAAATGACGGTCTTCTTGAAGAGACCTTGTAACAGGCGACACAACTGGGAAAACTAATTAATCATAGAATCATAGAATGGCTCGGGTTGGAAGGGACCCTAAAGATCATCTATTTCCAACCCCCCTGCCCTGGGCAGGGACACCTCCCACTAGACCAGGTTGCTCAAAGCCTCATCCAGCCTGGCCTTGGACACTACCAGGGATGGGGCATCCACAACCTCACTGGGCAACCTGTTCCACTGCCTCACCACCGTCACAGTAAAGAATTTCTTCCTAACATCCAATCTGAATCTCCCCTTTTTCAGTTTGAAACCGTTCCCCCTCGTCCTACCATTACACTCCCTGATAAAGAGTCCCTCCCCAGCTTTCCTGTAGGCCCCCTTCAGGTACTGGAAGGCTGCTAGAAGGTCTCCGCGGAGCCTTCTCTTTTCCAGGCTGAACACCCTCAACTCTCTCAGCCTGTCCTCATCGCATAGGTGCTCCAGCCCTCTGATCATCTTCATAGCCCTCCCCTGGACCTGTTCCAACAGGTCCATGTCCTTCTTGTGCTGCGGACTCCAGAGCTGCATGCAATACTCATCTTATCCTTCAACCCGTGGGCCAGACTCCGTGTACGACATTCCCAGCCCATAACCTGCCCTGTGCGGGGAAAGCGCTGGACTGTGATATCGCGCGGCAGAGCAAGAAGGGCTGCACTGAGCTCATCAGAAACGTCTGCCCAACACCACGAGGACGGCGCCAGGTAATTACTCAAGCACGGAGCATTTATCAGCACTTGTTCTGAAACACGCTCGGCTGGCCATAGAAGTGCTACATTAATTTCTCAACATGTCATCCCCATTCCGGTCTTTTCTCCTTTTTCTCTTCCCATGTCAGAGCCATCCAAGGAAGTATGGTACAGAGATCTCCGCGTGAGTCACAGGAGCTATCGAGCAGCGCACGGCAGCCAGCTCCAGCCGAGCCATAACCTCTCCCTCCCAAAGTGCTGGCTTTGCGTCCAGCAGTCAAAGACTATAAGGCCAGACAGAGCCTCAAAACGTTCTCCTTTCCCTTGATTCAGGGCTCCAGTTGTTCTCAGACAGGACGGAAAAATCCTGCCATCTCTTCCCTCAGCCCTCCACAGCATGAATCTGTTCCTTTGCTATGATTCACAAGCTGAGAGGGATTTTCCACTCCAGTTCAATAATAAGCTCTTTACATTGCAGGGGGAAGAGGGGGCTTGGAACTTGGTCCCCCCTCATGGCACTTGCAGGGCAAGAAGGTGGAAAAGGTCAGGATTTCACTGGGCTCAGAGCAGCCCACTCAGATTTAACCCATACAAGTAAGTAGTTTTTGAAGAGAAGTTCACAACTGCTGAATTTCTCCTCTTGGAAATATGCCTGAAATGACTCTCCACAAAGCACAAGAAGACTGCCCAAAGATTAAAATCACTGAAGCTCATTCTGTCTACTCAGGGATTTCGCAAAACATCTCCAGGTACAAAGGCGACAACAGGGATGCGTGCCTGCAAGGTGAGGCAGGAGTGCGGGGCTGCCCTGCCTCCCCCTGCCTGCGGCAGCATCTTCACCTCTCCCAGAGGGGGGAACCTCCGAACAGAACGCAGCCCGCAGAGACTCCCCACCCAAACGACATGGAGAGAAATCACCACCCTGCTTTGAAAGGGGCCAGGCAGGAAATGCAAACCTTGAAGGTAAACCCTCATTGAAGGCTTGGCGAAACACCACCACTTCACTTTAGGTGTTACTTACAACAACGAGCAGCACATCTGCAGACGCAAGTGCTGTTGATTGTGTTCCTTCAGCGAGTCTCAATATTTCCATTGTCAACCTCTCTTTCACTATTTTAAGGAGTCAGCTGTAAAAATTTGCTTTAGGCTGGAACTTGGCAAGCAAAGAATCTGTCTGGGAGAAACTTCTTTTACATGTATAACCCGTCTCTCGTATACACAATATAGCAAAGGGCTTGGGTTGGAACACCAAATCCTCCTAAAAGTTGGCCAGTTAAAAGATTCTGTTTGCATTCTTGCATTTGGAGGAAAAAAAAAAAAAAGCTAGCAGATAATTAGCGTGGCCTGACTGCTTTTAGAATTACAAAATGTATGTATACTTTTGTGATGGCCAAGATATACACCCTGAGAGTGGTTATTGTGTGTGGAATGCAGTTAAATTTATAAAGGAAACTCTTTGCACGTTTTAAGTGCAGGCTGTGAGAAATAAAAAAAAAAAAAAAAAAATAAAATTAACCCAAAAAATAAGAGGGGNCTTATACCATAAAAATAGAGGAGGGTTTGTTTAAAGAAACATAAATCCTGAAGCAATCTCTGTACTTGCATTTGTTGAAACAGAGCATTTCTCTGGCAATGTGAATTTCAAGTACAAACCAAATCAATAACCAGGGTAAGAAATAGTTAATTTGTGGCATGGTTTTGAGGCACCTGGGTTTTCTTTGGAAGGTGACTGGCAGTTGTGCCCTCTTGGCCCTGAGTAAAATCAGGGGTGTGGAACAGAGCCCCAGTCTGGCCATCAACATTTTAACGAGCAACTTGTAGGAAGGAAGGTGGGATTTTTTTTTTTCCTTCTCTTTTCTTAAATCTAACATTAAGCAGCAACTTTAATCACAAACTTTTGAGGGGCATCCACCATCACAGAGCACTCAAGTTTACACTGAGACATGCGCTAAAGTTGTAAAGAAATGTAATAGCGCTTGGCTGCTATTTTGAGTTGTCACACTCCACTAAGCTTTATAAAAACCCTTGTAGATTATGGTCTGACAACCAGTTAGCTAAGCTGTGACTGGGAATAGTTAGCATTAAGAGTTTGAACTTACCTGAGGTCCTCTCTCTCCTTTCATGCCTGGATATCCCAGTAAAAATGGAAATGGAGTGGGTCCGAGCGGGTCAAAGATTTGATAGCCATCAGTCACAGCTGGGGTTGTGAGGTTGAAGGCCTGTGCCCTGGCTCTGGAGATGGGACGGGCAGACCCCAGGGGCGGTTTGGTGTACACCAGAGGGACATTACTGGGATCCACTTTCCTGGTGAGGGACGGCACGTGCTTCTTTGGAACGGGCCCATTGCTTGGGTTCCGTGGAGTTTGCTTTAGGGTGACAAGGTGAACATTGCTGGTTGTGTTATCAGTCATCCTCCTCGTTGGCTTTACAGTACTGGGTGCTTCGGAGGGCTCAATGGTTGGTTTTTGGTTGATCTTCTTTTTGGTCTCTTGCTTGGACTCCTTCCTGCTGGCTATGGCAGGGCTCTGGCTTGTTGGTGGGGCCTTTTTGGCAGTGGGAAGGTGAGTTTTCTCCACATGTGTGGTGGGAGTGGGCCGAGACACCCTGAGGGTCGTCACCGTCCCCCGAGGGAGCGAACGGGTGGGTGGCTGTGTTTCAGTACTCGATGGAACAGGAAATGGGGCCACTGTGACCTTTGTGGCTTTGGTTGTCAGTCTTGGCAGTGATGGTGGGGATGATACCAATGAGACGGTTGTTGCACCTGAACCCCGGGTCTTGAGGGGTGCAGTGACCCTGCCAAACTCCAAGGCTGGGGCAGCAGTGGTCACGTTTTTCAGACCCTGCAGTGAGGGCTCCATATGCCATGGGGTACTTGGGGAGGCACTGGGATCCCTGGGCAGGAGGGGCATGAGAGGAGGCAGGTTCGGCCGGTAGGTATCTGCTTGCCTGCACTGTTTTTTCAGGTATTTACAGTAATGATGAGCTGCCTTGGCGGAAGGATAAATATCAAACTGGCAGATGGCTCCTTCAAACTGCACGGAGTGCTGGTTCATCTTCCCAAAGAGGAAAGATCCACGTGGATCCAATGCCTCGTCCTTTTTAAAATGCAAATCCGCATGTACTCTGCGCTTCCCACAAGAAGTAAATAAAGTGACTGTCTGGCCACGGATATCGATGGCCATATTGTGCCATTGGCCATCATGGACATTGTAATCAAAATATACAGAGCGCTTGTGGCCCACATACACTATGATCTTCCCAGGCACAAACTGGACCCCCAGCTGCAGTTTTTTCTTTTTGCTCTTGACAACAAAGAGAAAAGCATTGTTGATGCGGTGGGAGCAGAGGCTCAGCACTAGCAGCAGGTCAGTGCTTGAGCCTGCGGGGAGGATGGTGCTGACCGGTGCTTCGACACGTGCTCGCTGAGTGAAGATGACCCCTGATTTGAAAGGGATGACCCCTTGAGGAACTGTACGCGATGAGGACCATCCGCTCGATGGCCTTCTCCCTGACAGGCCCAGTCTTTGAAGAACATCCACATCTGAAAGGAGAACACAAAGAAAGTGTGAGGTGTTGGGCAACCCAAGGGCTGGATGGGTGTGGGGAGTCAAGCCAGTCCATGAAAAAGGGCAAGAGGTTACAGGAAACCCCAACCATCCTCTCACACGCGTACGTTCAAATAATCAGAATGGAGAGCACATAGCTCTTCTGCACATAGTGTGAGGAGCAAGTGCATGCTCAACTTGGTCACCAGCAATTGCCAAAATGCATCAGCTCCACGGTGCATCTGGCTAGCTATTCTGTCCCACCACAGACCAGCTCCAGATGTTCTGGAGGGAGCTGACCTCACTACAAGGAAATTTCCCACTGAGCACCAATAGTCCACTTCGCTGGGATTCAATTCTGAGTACTGACCACACAGCTGGAAAGGAATTTGAACAACAGACTGAGCTGGGATTGCAAAATTTTATATCCCCAGAAGGCAAGGAAGAGAACTTTCAAAGGGAGCAAAAGTCTTGTATCTGTCTCTCTCCAAATTAGTAAGAAGCAGCTTTTGATCTTTGAGACTCTGGAGAGTTTAGGGAAGCAAAGGTGCCTCCAGCATGAAAAAAGTTGCACCTAGATTTCACTGAACTGCTTAAGGTTCTCAACTTCAGTACTTTTTTCCCAACAGATCATCTTACAGCCTTAAATTATTTTAATAAGTTGGAGGAACCAGGCTTGGTTTGTGAAGAGCTGAGAAACTTGTTATGGCTGCCACTGAGCAACAGAGGTAGGACTCGCCTCCAGCATTTGTCACCCCGGAGCTTGGTGCCTTGTTCAAGAGGGATGAGAGGGATTGCTGTCCAGGGGCACCTATCTTTATCCACTGACTCCAGGGGAAGCCTGCAATGGACAGACAAACAGAATCCTCTGGTTTCTGGCCTCAAGGTCTAACGGGAGTCACACACAGCTCGGAGTCCAAGGCAGATTAGCAGGCGAGAGCAACACAAACTGGAGCCAGCTGGCGGCAGTCTCAGCTGAACTACTTAACTGGGGAAGATGCTGAGGTCTATGTGAGAAAAGCTGCAAAGGTGAATGTGCCCAGACCTGAAAAAGAGGCTCGTATGCCCCAAAACTTCATTCTTTTATTCCAGATCAAACATTAGGGCTAATAAAAGATGTTAACTACATGATACAGACAGATAAAGGTAAGGCTATAATGATTACCGTAACACTACCACTGTTGAAAACGAGCTAGGATAACTGTATTTCCTTCCCTTTTCCCTGCCCAGATGCAATCCCTGTTACTCGATGACCAGCTAACTCTCGTGTATCTAAGCGCTCTTTGGGGAAGCTAGCCTGGGCTGTACAAGCCAAATGCTGATCTCGCAAGGTAAGAATTTACAATCGCGAATGCGGCAGTGCCAATCATGGCTGCACGACAGCTAACATCATGGGATTGCAGCTTTCCTAGATTAAAAGGGAAAGTAAATCAAAGGTTGTCCAAAGGAAAAACAAGCTCCTTTTCTAAAGGGGCCTTGGAATTTGGCCATTTTGACCCTTAACTATTAAATATTCAGCACAATACCAATATTTGGAGAACTGGCACTTGAAAGAGATCCTCAGTGTTGGCCAGAAAGGTTGTAGACTCGAGCCAGTCTGAGGGCTGTAATGTTGCTGGCCAGGAAGGGAGAAGGATAACGAGAAAACCTCTGTTCCTTGACTTTGGCAAAAGTCTTGTCCATTTTTGTATGTATGAACAAGTCAATCAATATTTACTTTGTCTGAGCTCAGCTTTATTCCTACCTCCCTCTTTTAAGGCAGCTTGACTCATTTTCTAGCGGAGTCTACCCTGGAGAAGATGCGTCAGATGTGACAGGGAATGGAAATTTTCCCACTCTATGCAAAGTGGATAATTTACTGCACAGCATGTGCAAGTGTTAATAATAGTACTTCTCCTGTACTAAGAAATCCTTGGTCCCCCGCTATTTTTCTGCCATATTGCCCAATGGGGCTGTCCCTCAGCAAGCAAAGGTAGAGCCTTCCTCTCTCTGCACTGAAAGGAGAAATCGCAGCAGTATCTTCATGCTGGATAATCTCCGGAGCCCATGAAATAGTAAAGGCCAAAGCCCGGCTCTAGCGAAGTGAAGTGGGACCCTTGCCACAGACTTCAAAGGCATGAGGATTTAGCCCTAAGAAAATAAATTTACTACTTAAATTAGGAGCTAGACTCCAGCTTCCAATTTCTATGTGTATTTTTAGGTTCTGTCCCAGAGACAGGCAGTGGTGTGTCTCTACTAGGGCAGAGATGCCTTACACAGCTATTCATTTGGTGGCTGCTCTGCAAAGGCGTAAGGATGTTTCCCTGCTCAGAGGATGCCGCTGCTGTTTGCAAGACCAGTCCAACTGCCTCATTAGCAACTGCATCCAACAGTGCTTAAGAAAAAGGAAAAAAAAAAAAAAAGCACAACCCAACCACTCCTTTCCCTCAAAACCCACTAAGGTAGAGCCAAATTCTAGATGCCTACGCAAAACCTGACTAAAACAGACCTCATGCAGGACACGTATGTGGATTTTCCAGCACCAGGTCCAGGCGCACAGCTCAGGACTCCTGTGCACCCAGCCTGGCTGCCTCTCCATCCCATGCCAACTGCCCTGGGCTGGTGGGGCACATCCCCTGGGATGACGGGATGTCATCAACTAACGTAAAACGCAAGGTAATTTTGTCTTCCCTTAAGTAGCTCCAAGTTTAGCAAAGCATTTTTTCCCCTTCAAATTTTTTCCTCTGTAGATTTTTCCATCAAAACACATTATTTAAAGAACGCTTCACTTAGAGCTGCCTGGTCCCAGGTGCCTTGAAGCTAGTTGCAACATTCCTGTAACAACATTTGAGCAACTGGGAAAAACTTCTATCAGATGCTGTGAAGTGAGCTGCACAGAGAGTTCCTGAACAATCACATGGTCACCTCAAAGAGGGGATAAAATGTTTTGTTGCTCTCCTTCCCCTCCCGCTTTCCCCACGCAAAAAAGCTTTATAAGAAAAAGAAGCCAAAAGGCAGGAGAGAAGTAAGTTGCAGCTTCCTAGACTCCAGCAGCTGAGATGGGATGCCCACAGCTAAATTTGGGTTGAATAAATGTTACATTTCCAAAAGTTACTGCCCAGACCCTTAGTCAGTGCACATCAGATGAACTCACTAACCTCATGATCTTTTGGATTTTTAAGTTATGGAAAAATCATCCTCTGTGTTCCTTGATTTTCCAGAGTGCAGGAAGACCACTAAGCCTCATAGTAATAACTGCAGTGTTTTCAAAAGCCCACAGCATTGTCTTAATTTCATCCTCACACAGAATCTATGAACAAGCTCTTATTTGCTTTTATAAATCCCGTGTTTGAAAATCCTGAGTGATAATACAGTCTCAGGTCACCAATGTTTCCTTACAGCCTTTGCTTCCTCGGAACTTTTTACTTTCTGGTACCCAGAAGAGCAGCCCATGTCTGATTGTGGGGAAAGCAAGCAAGATTTTTAAAATTCCTTTATCACAGAGAAAGTGTCTCAGAGGGGAGTTATCTACCACACTAAGGTAATGCAGTAAGAGCAAAGTGAAAGAGTTTCCTTTAGATTGATGGTAACAATCAAAACACACAGCACCATCCCGTAATTATGGATAAAGATGGATAGAGATGAAAATAAATGGCATATTAAAATTCACTTGAAAAAAAGAGACGCCAAGACACAGTATTTGTTCTGCCTCTTTATGAGCTGACATAAAACTTGCTCTGAAAACTGCTTGACTAAGTAATTCAGCCAGATGTTCACCTCTTTTGTATTGAAGCAGAATTTGGAAAATATTACATTTTTCAAAATTGCTGATGGCAGGGATGTATTTTTTTTCCCCCTGTAAAAAGTGCTTCATGGGCTGGTTTACAGCTGAGCATTGACCAACTTTCTATTTTTTCTTCATGTTTTGGAGACTAAGAGGAGAGCTCTGGAGCCTGCTAGTCCACTTATTGTTGTCTACTGATTGCGGAGGAAGCTGTTCAGTTCCAGCGTATACCCGTGTAAAGCTTCCATGTGGAAGAGGTGTTGCTATTTTAAGAGGAGATGGCGCCTTTACAAACAGATGTTGCAGAGATGCTCAGCTCCCACTATCAACTGTAAAAGACGAATTTATTTTTATTTCTGTTGACTCTGAAGCTTTCTATCTCCTCTTGTGGAGTCACTGATTATTGTATCCCAACCTCTTGTCCTGTCCCCAGCAGCACTGGGGAGGAGATGTCTGTAGAAGGGGTGTAAGGATAGCATAAAGGTGTAATGATCCACCCTATAGAATATTCCCCTATAGAATACTTCCCCTACAGCACAGGGATCGAGCCAGACATTGCCATTCTACTATCAACCACCCCTGCAGGATTTTTCTTCCTTAAATTTGCTTTTACTTTCAGAACTCACATCATTTCTGTATGCACAGCATCCTATGTGCCTGCAGAGGCACGACTGGGTTGCATTCAAGTCCAGGACAAAACCCGTCTGCCAGAGGTGCTTAATTCCTTAATGCCCCAGCCTCAAGGGGCACTTTCGAAAAGCAGTTAAGTCCTCGCAAGTGCAGGTAGATGCCAGTGACATTTTAGACACAAAGCGCTTCATTCCCACCAGTTCCACCAGCCAGCCAGACACTTCTGAAAGTCCTCTGGGGCATGTAATCACCTGTTAAAAAACGGTTCTTTTCCCAGCTGTTAACTGCGTCATTTATATCAGCAGTACTGCAACGATCAGGAATAAATGCATTTAATTCTGTGCATTAGGCTCGGACATTATTAAATGATGGTACTAAACTGATACCAACGCACTTGGTTTTAACTTTGGTTGAAAGAGGAGAGAAAAAAAAGCGTAATTTACCTTCAGAATTTCCCTGTGTGAATCCCAGGAACCAGGTAAAACATAATACAGTCCAGAGAAAGCAGAATCCCCTAAAATTGGAAAAGAAGAAAAAACAATGAGTTTCTACAACATTAGTAATGAAAAACTACTTCCCCAATTAAGGATCTTCTTGATCACAATTCTAGCGAAGTCAATGGCAGGGTCCACAGGTCTCCAGGAAATGGAGAAGGGGTGCTCGGCAGAACAGCACTTGCTTCCAACTGAGAGTTCACTTTTCTACTTTAAAGTCATCTAAGGCCCACTGAATTCAGTGGGAGGTTTTCCCGCTGGTATTAGGGGCCATTGATCAAGCCTTGAACAAGAACCAGAGCAGTGTTGCGAGATGCAGGGTTGTCAGTGGCAGGTCAGCAGTCCCTTGGCTACTGCTACTCTTTGGCACTCATCCCGTCTAGAAAAGAACATCAGAAATGCAAGAGGATGGAGAAATAATCAAAATTGGAAGGTCAGAAGACATGGCAGAAGTGCATGTGCATGTCTGTGAGGACATGGGTAGAAAATGGGTTGACATATAGTGACATGTCACCTGCATCTCAGCAAACAAATTTGGAGTCCTATTGCTTTACTACATGCTTAAAAACGTTCTAAACATACAAAATCCTGCATGGATCTATTCCTCTTTTTACACCCAGATGCAAAGATGGTGGGGTAGCTTCTAACTGCTTGGCACCCTGTGCTATTGCCATTAATGACTTTCTCATTAGCTTGGTACAGCAGGAAATTTTAGAAAGTGTGGGAGCTACAGACTCCCAAGCACGGTGCTCTCGCAGACCCTTTCACACCTGAGAGGGAACTGGACAAACCTTTCAGTTAGTGAAACCAAGCCTTGAAGTGCCAGCAGAGAGGAAAACTTTTACCAGAAAGGTAGCTAAAGCCCCCCCTTCCCGCTCCAACTTCCTTGATTTGCAGCCAAATAACGAACATAGGAAACTCCTTGGTTAAGCTCACTTAAAACTGTCAGTGGAAAGTTTGAAGATTGAATTCCCTCATCTTCTAGCAATGGCATTTAACAGCTTGATCGGCAAGGGCTGCTGGAGGAACGGAGACAAAAATGTACGCTACAGAAAGTCCTCAGCCAGAAGAAAGTGGTGTGGGACATCCACAGGTTGCTCTTCACTTCAGCCAAGCCAGTGCGAACACTGGGATATGCAAAGCAATGCCAAAGTGCAGCTCGCTCCTCTCTTCAGATCTGGCACAGAAAAATCGTTTATCAAATGGGATTAGAGGCCACTCTTCTCCTGCCATCAAGTCTCAGCTTTCACACACAAACGCATCCTCTGAGGCAATGTATTATTACCCTGGGCCAGATCCTCACCCAGTGCAGGAGACCCTTTCCCACAGCTAAAACGAAGCCACAGTGATTTACACATCGGTGGGGAAACCTGGCCTTGAATGTAAAAATCCATGAAGGAATCCAGCCACTAACTAATATTTTAAGGCTTGAAGGGACAAAATACTGGAACAACCCCACATCGGCTGGGAAACAAATGAGATGGACCACATCATTCTTTGCTGTTTCCATCACCTCGACACTGGGCTATACATTTCAGTAGCTTTGGGGCTGCTTTAGTTTATGTGTGAAGGAACAACAGCTTGGAATAGCCAAATCACGGTATTCTTTCACCATGTCCTATATGCTAACCAGGAAACCCTCACTATGCTCAAGAGATCTCCAGCTGGGGAGACATGGTGGTTTTCTGCCCACTTCATCCCATGAGACACAGCTCTTGGGCTGAAGACACAGCTGAGTACAAGGAGAGCTGTTGTCCCAGTTCATTCAGGGGAGATAGGAAAGGAAGCAGAATAGGATGATTCTTCATGGCCACCACTAGCAGAAGTCTTTTTATGACTTAAAAGAGGCTAAAATCCACTTAACAGAAAGACCCGTGTTTCTGTGCTCTCCTGCAAAGGAACAATGGAGCGTTAAGACATGGACACAATTCCACACGTACATGGAGCAGAGACCTCGCTGGGTATCAGCAGCTGGGCTTGGCTGCCTGATGAGAGCACGGGAAGACGAGAAGGAGGTGACCGACACGATGTGAGCTCCAAGGACAGCAGGGGTCCCAAGTGTTAAGGACACCTTTTCTCTGCTGAGGATCAGATCTGTAGAGCTGTGTACAAACACTAGTGCACACAACGCACCTAACTGAAGTCCAGCTCTTTCTTGGAGGGGTACCCTCACAACACAAATTTGCTTCCAAAATCCCCGTTGACCAACACAGCGAGGGGGAACAAGCCTTAGGGGAAAATCCAGCACGTAATTTCATTCCAGTGACACTGACGGGGCTATAAAGGAGACGAATGCACAGCGTGGGATCCAGCTGGCCTCAGCCCTGCTCCTGGACCCCTCGCACAGCCAATACTGTAAGAGTTGAGAGCGGGGCTGGTGCCAAAACACTGAAGAAAAACACTTTGGCAAAATTTACCAACTTAATGGAAAAAGCAAAAGCAGCTTCCAAATGGCAGACCTGTGACTGATGGGGCTGTTAATTATTGCAGGATTTTATAATGCAGGCTCTTTTTCCGTTACAACTCTGCAGTGACAGGATTGCATAAGCAGCTTGAGTAGCAATAGTAAAGGAAGATTTTTCTCCTTATATAGAGCTATCAAACCCACCTTGCCTTTATCTCGGCTTCTTCCCACAGCCAGTGATTTCCACAGAGACTCTATCAAGAGGCACTCACTAAAGGCATTTATTTCTTTTATTGCATTGCCTCTGTGAACACCAAAATGAGGATCCCACTCCATAGTCACTAGATGAAGAAATGCCCCCAAACATCTATGACGTAAACTCATGTGAACCCTAAAAGTTTTCCAGTGCAGACAAACTCCCTTTATAGCAAACTGAAGCTACTGACTACAGCTTAATTTTGCTTCACTACTTTTGTGAGTTCCTGCGATCAGTCCATGGGAACTAACCAGCGTCAAAAGTGCAAGGCAAGAAACAACAGAGAGGGACAGAGAAGTACAGAGACCAGCAATGACACTTCTCAGCCTTGGTGGGGATTTTAGCATCTTCCCAGTGAGGACCGCGTGCACACAGGTAGCATCCAAAACTAAACATCCTGCAGAAAAGGACTTGGGGGGACTTGTGGATGAAAAGCTGGACATGAGCCAACAATGTGTGCTTGCAGCCCAGAAGGCCAATCGCATCCTGGGCTGCATCAAAAGAACCGTGGTCAGCAGGTCCAGAGAGGTGATTCTCCCCCTCTGCTCTGCTTTCATGAGAGCCCACCTGCAGTACTGTGTCCAGCTCTGGAGCCCTCAGCACAAGAAGGACATGGACCTGTTGGAGTGCCTCGAGAGGAGGCCACGAAGGTGATCCGAGGGCTGGAGCACCTCTCCTGTGAAGACAGGCTGAGAGAGTTGGGGTTGTTCAGCCTGGAGAAGAGGAGGCCCCAGGGAGACCTTATAGCGGGCTTCCAGTGCCTGAAGGGGGCCTACAGGAAAGCTGGGGAGGGGCTGTTTGCAAGGGCATGCAGCGATAGGACGAGGGGCAGTGGTTTTAAAGTAGAGCAGGGCAGGTTTAGATCAGACATTAGGAAGAAGTTCTTCACACTGAGGGTGGTGAGACCCTGGCCCAGGTTGCCCAGAGAGGTGGTGGAGGCCCCATCCCTGGAGACATTCAAGGCCAGGCTGGATGAGGCTCTGAGCAACCTGATCCAGTTGAAGATGTCCCTGCTCACTGCAGGGGCGTTGGACTAGATGGCCTTTAAAGCTCCCTTCCAACCCAACACATTCTATGATTCTGTGATTCTATGATCCTGAGGAGTTCCTACAAAAAGCAAACAGAATGTCTAGGGCACCACTTCTGCTGGGGCTTCAGGATAGGCAGGAGGTCCCTGCACATGGTGGTATGCACCAATCCGGAGACCTGATGAAATTATGACTGCTAATTAGCATACATTTGCAAAGCTGTGCCCTGGGTTTTCAGCTTCCCGACTCACTTGCCATCTTCTTACTGAGCGTTGAAAGATCAGACTGCTGAGAGAGGCAAGTTGCGGCTCAAGGGCTAAAGAAGAGTTGTCACCTCTCCAGGTGGCTCATGCTGATACAGCCCCAGTAAAGTCGTGTTCAGAGTGGCAACCTCAAGAGCAAAAGTAAAGGAAAAACCCTGTTGAACATATCGGTTCTCACCTGACACCCACTGCCTTTTGTAACAGAGGAATAAAGCACTCCACTGAACTAAAGACAATACTACAACAACCTCTAGGGTAGGCTTGGTCAGGAATTATCAATTAAAAAAAAAAAAAACAAACCAGTTTGACAAAGCTGAAGCAATCTGTAAAATAGTTGTGATCAGCTAATTATTCACTTTACATTTTCTGGAATTGGTTGGAACAATTTCAGCGTTTCTGTATTAAAAGTTTTGCCGCTGCCTTAGGAAAAAAAAAAAAAGTCCAAATGGTTTTGACATCTTGTTTGCTTAGATGATGGCTTGAAGCTGAAAAAAAATGTTACGAGGGTCCAAAGCAGCATTTAATGTTTTTTTTTCCTCCGTCATTTACAGTGGGGAAATGTCTTTGAAATTACAAACATTCTTGCAGGGTGGAAAAATAATTCCGCCCCACTCTCTTCCATTCAGGTGCATTTTTTTTTCTGTCCAAAAGACCAGAAAGCCAGCTGGATGCTGAAAATTGCTTTGCAAGAAAGGCAAATCTACGTTTCTAGCTGTAGATCAGAAAATAAAAGGAGAAAATGTCTATGTTGCTTAAGATCTTTTGCACATGACCGGAGGTGATACTTTATAAGTATAAGATATAAGTTTTGACAGTCAATGGGAAACAAAAATCACAAGCTACATACTGAGGCTTTAAATTCCACCGTGGCATCGATTGTACTCCCAGCTTTTTGGGGTAGAAATCTTAATTTGTACTCATATCATCCTTTGCACAGCATACTTCTGCTTCCAGAAGCTCTTAGACTTCTGGAAATTACAGTATTTCTCCTCTCACCCTCAGTTTCTGGGGCGAGTAATGGGAATGTATCATTACGTAGATGTCCCTGTACCGACCCTGCACAGTCCTTTGCTGGACATTTTCTGTGGCACAAACCAGCCATTGACACCTCCAGCCAAAGGTTTTGTCTGGTATACGCAGGCACTGTTGTAAAACCCAGCATGCCAAGGGGAGAGTTTCTGAGATGACTGAGATGATATTAATTTTTCATCTCCAATCAGCATCTACATTTTTAAGAAAAAGGAGAAAGCAGACATGGCCCAGATAGATACATTTCCCATGATCATTTAAAAATACTGAGAAATCTAAGAGTGATCTAGAAACTGTCAATATTAAATGGGGAAGAATGAAATTCAGTACCCCTCCAAGATTATAATGTTTAAAAAAGCTCCCCAAAATATAATCCAAGTACACAAAATGTCCAGAATCCAACTGGTCCAATTCCCACTGCTTCTGGGCAGACATTTATCAAACCAGATTTTCAGATGACACCTAAAAATTCATTGCACGTGCAGCCATAAGGGGAAAGGATGAAGCAGTGGGATGTCAGGGCGGCTGCCTGAGCTTTAACAGCACTCTGAGCAGGGTACAAAGCAAAGGGCTTCAAAGATTGTCCCACCATTATTACTGGAGACTCCAGTAGCCCAAATGGATGGGAAACTCTCTAGGTCAGACTCCAGCCCATCCTCGGGATGATCCTGAACAGGAATGTCTCAGATGCTCCACTCTGCCCCAGAGTTTGGAACGTGTGCGCAAACCCAGAAATTCCCAGGAGATTCTGGCACCATTTCTGCCAAATCTAATCTTAATTCAGGATGGAAATGCCCTTAGTGCTGTGCTTCTAGAGGTTTATCTGAGGGTTTTGGCAACTGTGGCCCAGAAAAAGTTGCTGCTTACTTCTGAGGAGGCCCCTGGTAGCGTAAGAGCGACCCACGGGGGCCTGATAAAAGGGAGGAATCGTATTCACAAAGGGGATGGAGCTCAGCTCCTGGGAGTGGTACAGCAGTAGGTCTCAAGTGCTGGAAAGAAGCTTTGCTCTCCGAAAAGCCTGCGTATCAGCCAGGCACATGAGGGTCTGGATGCATAAAGGCCTGGTATTTTCTCCCCCAGCACCTATAGCTCCTCTTACGTTTTCTCTGGGAGGGAAATGCAGATCTGCAGTACACAACAGGCGGAGATGAAGCACCAGTGTGGCCAAGCCTCCCTCCTGCAGACACCTTGCACCTTGTTCTTTCAAGGGTTTATGCTGATATCTGCAGACAGAGGGCTGACAGGTTTCAAACCCATCCTAACTGGGAACTAGAGCTTGTGTATTCACTGCACAAAGCTGGCCCAGAGCTAACCAGCACCTCTGAGCTCCTGCTGGTGACAACCTGCTTCCTCCCTTGCTAGGTGCAAGACTGATGGATACGACTGTGATGACTCAGACCCCCTCCCAGATACCTCCCAGCAACTTTCTACGATGGGGAATCTTTCCTGACAACCCGTTGCTTGGTCTCCTCTTTGCTCACCAGCCCTGTCTGTCTGGGTTATTGACTTTGCTGCTGCGTGAAGCGACAACACTCACTACTGGCTCTGGCCTTTTTGTTCTCAGTTAGTAACTGGAGCCCTCAACAAACAGAAGTGCTAAGCGTGATCTGTCATCTAACTCCTTTTTTGTCCTTCCAACAAACGCCTTTTGCATTCCTTCGTTTTGTGAATGGGGTTTGGCAGAGCCGTATAGAATTCCCCATTGTTTCCATTTGCACTTCAGTAAGCGTCCATCATTTCTACTTGCCCCCAACAAATTGGCAAAGAAAGAGAGAGGGGAAAAAAACCCACGTTCTCTGCGTGTGTCTCTGGTCAGAGATTTCCTACTACCCCTTCACCACAAGACCTGGGCAACCCTCGGTCAGTAATGTAACCTCCATAAACACTGTTTTCAAGCAGGGAAGATTTTATCCCCTCAACCCATTGCAGAAAGGGGATGAAGCTGGAGCTTTCTTAAAAGGACCTGCTCAGAGTGGCACATCAAGGCAGCAGGAGAGGAGGAACCCAGAGGCTGGACCTCAGCTTGTAACCCTGGCTGTGACACTGCCCTTCCCTCCTGGGACAAGGCTCCAGGAGGCTGGGTAATTGCCTCCTCTACCCCAAGGCACCCAGCACACACACACATTTGCCTGCCTGTTGCTTCCATTGCTGAATTTGCCTGGCAGTGCCATAATTTTTCCTCAGATCACCTACCCAGCTTGCACACAATGGTCTTTTCCTCTTAAAACAGGAGCCATGCCTTCCTCCAGCCCTTCCTAGAAGCTGACCCACCTTGGTGGTGCCAGGTGGGTGCTGTGCCACCGTTCGTGCAGCTTTCTCATCCAGCACATGGGCCAGGCAGCCCCAGAGCAGCGTTACATCAACAACTCAGGACTGTGACAACAGGCGGGCACCCATCAAAGGCCTCCAGGAGCATCAGACAAGCCTCCTACACGGCCAGCATGCGGCACTGGGGCTGGAAGGGGCCAAGGTGACACAACCACAACTGAACAGGACCAGTGCTACCGTCTGGACATGAGCTCAATGCACAGCTGAATGCAAAACCTTCTTCTGTGGTTTAGTGAGCCTGTGCTCACTAAAAATGCAGCAACAGAAAGGATGAAGAGGGGCATTTTAAGCTTGCAGAGCCTGTAAAACTTTGTGTTCTAGTTTTACAAGCTTTGGCTGCTCAAGCCAGGACAAGGCCAGCACACTCTGCAACTACTTCTCCTTCCCTGGTGAGCCAGCCCTCCCACTCCCATCCATGGGTCTCCTGCACCTCTGGCAGCTTCTCCACCACCAGCCCTGCTCCGGAGGATGCTGCAGGAATACTGGGACAAGCAGGACCCCCAGTGCCATGTGGGAACACACCAGAAGGTTCCAATTACAAGCTGCCTTCAGGCAGCACAACCCTCATCCACCCCCAGGAAGACTTGGCAGCACATGGGTGGCCTGGCAAGCCCAGGCACAAGCCAGCTCTGGGCTCAGAGGACCCTCTCCAAGGCTAACGGCCTCAACAGGAAGATCCAGTTGTGGGACTGGCAGGATGCACAGCACTCAACTTTGCCAAGCAAATCAAAACCCAGCACCAAAAAGCCCATCTGGACATAATGCGAAGGGTAGCAAGCGACCTCTGCTGAGGAGGGAACGGATCAGCAGCATGCTGGTGAGGTAGTTAACCCAGAGGAGATCCTGGGAACAAAAGGCGCACATATTCAGAGTCACCAGTAAAGACCAAAGGGCAGATTTCCCATGGCATTGCAACACTCAAACCCCCTGCAGCCATGCACAGTGCTAGTCTGGGACACCGAGACGAAAGAACAGCCACAGACCTCTGTAGAGCAGGCAGCCACGCTGCCTTCTCTTGGGTCCCTGTTTCCTAACCCTGGCCTCAGCAGGGTCTGACTTGCCCTGGGGCTCGAGCAGGATCTCCCTGTCCTCATCTGCAGCACCATGGTGGTCAGCTTCTCCATCCTGCTCAGAAGTTGGTGCTCTGTGAAACGACTGTGCATTGTGCCAAGTATCTCCCCAGCATCAGGGCCCTTCCCCTCACTGTGACGCAGCGCTGCTCTTGGTCTTTCAAAGGAATCTTTATCTCTCTGTTCCCCTTTCGACTTCTCCGTTTTTGATAGACAGCCACCCTCACAGGGTCCCAAGCCGGCATTTCACTCCAGACCATGCCCGACATCAAAAAGGTGCAACTGGGAGATGCTGGAGTTACCAGCATCTCCAGACACGTCACAGCCACGTCTGGGCAAAAAAAAAACAAACCCAAACCAACCCTAAAGCACTGAAATTCAGTCCTTGTGAGTATATAAACACAGAGAAAGCTTCTCAAGGAGAGCTGGTTGCAGCCCCTGGGAGCGGTTCGGATCTCTCCACATAACTTTCCCCCCAGACACATGCAGGCAGGGGGAGCGTGCGCTGAGCCTACAAAGGAAACTGCACATTCATCCACGTCCAGGCTCCAGCGCTGCGCTTGGGGGCGGCTGCCAGGAGCGGGGTGACCCTCGGGGTGAAGGGGAGGTGCCCCCAAGTCCCCTCGCCCCCTTTTTCCACCTTTTCCCCCCCTCTCCCGCCTCACAGCCCAGCCTGGCAGAAGCGGGGGGATCCTGTACACAACTTTTTCAAACTGCCAGGCAGAAGAATCCCAGTCTTTCCAAGGGAGTGTCGGTAAATCATCATTACATCCGACAACGCAACCAGAGGGATTAACCCTTTGCTAGTCCCCCGGAAAATAACAACAACAACAACGGAATTTAACAATGAAAATAGTAAAAGCCGGCCCCAGCTGTGTGAGAAAGAGGACGGGCAGAGTGTGTGCAGTGATTTTTTTGTATGTACATAGAGAGATAGAAAGCAGTATTTGTGCGCGCCTGTGTATGTCGAACACATGAAGAACATGCCACCAGGCACCCGCCTGCCTCCGGCCGTGCCTCAGCCCTTCCCATGGCTCTCCCGCTTCCCGGAGGACTGCGGCGGCGATCTCCAGGTACCGGTGTCCCCACGGCCCCGCGGGACGGGGACAGAGAGCGGCATTTCCCCCCCCCCCCCGGACCCAGGCGGGGCTGGGGAACCTGTCCCCCTGCCCGTGCCCGGACGGCTGTAGGTGTGCGAGGGGGAGCGGGGAGGTGGAATTGCCCGTTTTCTTGCATCTCGCGTGGGTGCAACATCGGCGCCCACCCCCCCCTCACCAGTTCCCGGGCTGGGAGCTCCTTTTCCCGCTGTGTGAGAATGCGGGGGGGTGTGTGTGGTGTGGTGGGGGGGGCTCCTCCTGCCCTTCCCAGCCCGGAGCCCCCCGCTCTCACCCCAGCCCCATTCCCACCCTCCCGCTCCAGCGTGGCCTCCCTTCTCTCCCAGCCCATTCTCCTCTCCAGCCCAGGAGTTTTCACATCATCCCCTGGCAGAAGGAATGTCTTCCCCCACCCCATCCCCAGCCACCCGGGAGCGGAGCTCCGCTCTCGGCCCGGCTCTCCCCTCCCGCAGCCCTCCCGGGATCCCCCGGCTCCCCGGGTACCCCCATCCCCGCCCAGGATGCCCTTCCCCAGCGCCGGGAGAAGTCGGACTTTGTACTCACCCCCTGCCTGCTGCTGTAGCTCTGAGTCTGGAGACCGGCTCTGATTCCGGCTCCATCACGTTTAGTGCATTGTCTCTTTCGGGCAATTTTTGCAGCAATCCATCAGAAAAAGGGGGACAGGCCGGTTTGTGGGTACATCCTTCCCAGGAGCTCAGCTCTCTGCCTCTCTAAGGGGCTCAGCTGTGTCAAAGACACCCCCTGGCCCGGACGGCTCACTCCTTCCTCCTTCTCTTCTGGGTCCTTTTGCTTACACAGATCTTTTAATCCCATTTAACTCCCTCTCGGCAGACTGCAATTACCTTGGGAAAAAGGAGAGAGAACAGAAAGTACACGCTAGGAAGCCAGGCTGGCCCATGGTCGCTGGATTTCTTGCCTCTCTTTTTTTTTTCTCCTCCTTATTAATAGTACAATTTCTGTGATCTCTGGTTTCCAAAGTCCTTGATTTAAAGTGTTTTTTTCTTAGCTGTTACTTTTTTTTTGGTTTGGTTGTGGTTGTCATTATTATTTTTATTTGCAGTGCAGATGTGCCTCCCACCCCCCCAAGGATCTCTCCTCTGGACTTAGAGAGAAGAGGAAAAGGCAGATTTTGAGAAATGAAAATTATTTAAGGATGTCCCTGCTGCCTCTCTCTGCTGCCCTCCTCTGTAATACCGAAGAACTTACAAGAAATAATACAAACTAAATAAATAATTAAAAAAAGAAACTCTTTCAGCCAGAAGAGCTGCGGAGAAGCAATCAAAGACCCCTTGCAGGCTCGGCGGAGGAATCGCACAGGCCCCTGGTCGGGGTGGGGGGAGGCTGCTGATGGAGATCCCTCTCCTCTGCACTCACCTGCCAGGGGGGCCAGGAGCCCTTTGCCCAAACTGGCTTCCACCCACCTCACCACAGGCTGGCCAAGGACCCGCATTATAAGGTACCCAACATGGCTTTTCCTTGGGCTCAGCGCTTGGCCGAGGCGGTTGGGAGCCAGTGGGGGGGGAGGCTCAGGCGCGCAGGAGAGAAGCCCCCCCTGCCCCTGCTCCCCTCCGCACCCTGCCCTGCTTCCAGGCGGAGGGGAAGACTGGGGACTGGGTGCAGGGCATCTCCAGACCCCCCTCTCCCACCACCAAATGACAGAAGCTGGACCCCAGGAGGGCAGTGAGAGGGGAATGAGTTTTCTTATGCAGGGTCCTCCATCAGAGTAAATCAGATCCCAGGTCCACTTAACCAGCTCCGTCAGGGGAGGGGACCTCTGCATGTGGATAAAGCCTGCATCCCTGTGCCCCCTCCTCTTCCAGCTCTTGCAAAGTCCCACCGAGCTGGGACCCAGCCACCGTGCACCCCCCAGGGTGACATGCAGGTAGGTCCCTCGTCCATACCAGGACACAGCTCTACGGGATTCCCTCAGGCAGGAGAGGGCAGCCCAGCACACCGAGCCCTCCCCCCTCCACCCCTGGGTGCCCCCTTGGCCCTGCTCCCTCCCCCCTCGCACAGCGTCTCTGCCTTGGGCACTTACTTTGCAGCGAGGCGAGAGGCTGTGCACCGACTCCTCGCAGCCCTGCGTTCATTGGCATTCATTTGTCCCAGCAGCTTACGGCAATTTCTACTTCTTATAAAACAATACTAAAAAAAAAAAAAAAAAAAAAAAAAAAGAGACAAAAAAAAAAAAAAAAAAACACC